>CM067488.1:29908889-30059379 GCA_034552555.1 Semaprochilodus insignis
GTTTGTTGTCACACGTCACATGTCCAGAAGGCCTGGTGTCACTCCACCTCCACCCCTACCGCACCATCTGCAGGAACTGTGTGAGGATATTCAAGCTGCATTATAGCTGGATTATCACAGGACACCATTAGGAACCTCTACAGCTCCATGCCGAGATTGGCATGTTGGGTTAGCAAACACGGCGGCCCGACGCCATACTGAGAGACACTACTTCTGTATGTGTAGCTCAATAAATATTGATCATATCAGTCTAAATTTATCATCAGTTATTGATCCTGGTAACCTTTATCTTCCTTCCCAATATCACTACAATCCCACACCTCCTACACAACTATTACTATTACTTCTTTTTGTTGTTTTCCTGATAAACAGCTTTTTAAATCTAATGTTCTCATTTTGATGCTGTCAAGTTTCAGAATGAACAGATTTTTGATTGTAGCTTCTAAAGCATGAAAAGAACCGGCTGACGATGATCCAGGGCCAGGGTGCTGGAATTCCCCCTTTTAGAGGGGGAATCTCAAGGATAGCCAGTCTTGTCACTGCTTAATGAGCCATGATGGCAACTGCATTATGGGTAATGTAGTTTGCAAGGGCGCGGTGTCATTAGGTAATGGAGGTAGCGCGAGATGGATTGGGTGAGTAATTGCAACGACACAAGCGGTATTCAGTTTGATCCATCACGTGGCCGCGGGGCGGACTCGGTCCCAACAGCAATGCATCAAACCTACAGTGAGGACACCAAGCAGTGGCTGTGGTATGCTGTAGGGGGCGGTATTGTGTTCTTTGACAGCATGGAGGCATGAATGGATTGTGTTTAGGTCAAAGAAGAACAGTTGGTTTGATTCATGATGAGCATAAATCTGTGCATTTGTTGATTGTGGGGCGGCGATTCATTGAAAGGTCAACAGTTGGAGGATTGGGTGATTGGTAAGTGAGGCTTTTCAGCCTTCATACATCAAGGAATGTCTAAACAGCTGAGGTGAGGAATTGCAGGGATGCTGGAATAGATGGGCAGTGGTACAACGCAACACGCTAGCCTTTGATGTAGAGAAATATCTGTATTCAGAAATATTTCAATTTCTCAGAAATATGTCCGTTTAGGAATTCTTGGAAAGTTTGTAAAACCAAATTATCTTCATGTGCATACTCGTCTAATGGAGGTATTAATGTGAGATACTACTCACGCCAAGCAATCTAACCTCCATAAATGAAATAATTCCCATATAGAAAGCACTGGATGCCTCCAAATATTGAGCAATTCGTCTCAGGAATTTCCAGGGTTATCAGCTATTGGGAGAGCTTGGGAAAAGGCTTCACGCTGCTGAAACCACAATACTAGATTTCTGGCTCACTGCATCTCAGTGGGAACCAACTCTGCCGAAAAAAAGTGCACCTTCAAACCTCCCAATCCGCATGCCATTTATGCTTTTAAGCCGAAAACAGAAGATATTTTATATGAATTGAATTTGATGAAAAGTTGGCAAATGTGCAGAGTCTTGATTTCTGGAGAGGAACCCTTTGTTTACATCCGCATCCGATTGCATAACGTCCTCAAAAACACGGCCATCCCACCCCCTTCCTCCTTCCTTGAGCCGCACCAGCACTCATACTCTGATGGTGGAGATTTATTGTGCCCATTGGATTTCTTGGTCTACACCGCCCCCTAGTGGCGTCTTACGTTAGTGGTTTTCCACTAGGTTGTAGTTCTGTTTGCAATTTTGCTGCAGCTTTGCACTGGTGTTGGTGTGTAAAAGCAAAACCAAAAGGGCTCAAAGGTGCCACTTTATTAGAAACACTTGCCTTGGACTGCCACTAACTGGCCACTTTATTAGACACCAATCTTATGTTCCCACTAACTGGGCCAGTTTATTAGTAACACCAACCTTGTAGTGCTACTACTTGGCCACTTCATTTGTGTTTACTGTTTGCCTCCGTTCTATCTTAGCTCAATTCTACAATTGTCGGTAGAATCGGAGGATATGCTACATTCCGTTATTCCAGCTGTGCATTGTTCCGGTGACAATTTGGTTTTTTGAAGGCTACCTACTTTATAGCACACGCATAAGCACTGAATAACATGTCTACAAAGCAATACTGAACTTATTATGAACTGTAGACTTCAATAGATGTAGAAACACACATGGTACAAATATAATTTACTTCATGAAACATCTTGTGTTATCTTGCAATCACCAGGGTAACATGATCTTAAATACACAGTATTGCTTTATAACTATCTTTCTCAGTACTTATGCATGTGTTATGAAGTTATGGTACCATGTAAAGTGTTACTGTTTCCCCTTTTTTATTGTGTTGAAAGGTCAGTTTAACAGAGTTTTGGGTCTGGTGATTGTGCTTCCCGAAAAGCTATTCTCCAATGACTGGAAAAACTGAATTTTAGTCTCTAATTGAAAAAAAATTGAAAGCGTGTCTCTCCAATTTTGTTCATTTTTACTTTATGCATCATTTGAACACAACAGCTGCTGTTTACACTGTGTGTAAATTTCACTGAATTAGGTTTTTGCCCTCTCCTGTAAAGTTGCCATTCTGGAGATACTTTTGGAGAGTTGCTGCAGTAACTGCCTGTCCTCCTCTGGGAAGACTTTTAAAACATTGCTGTGATCATTTAATGGCATTTAGCGTTTACGAGAGCATGAATAAAGTCAGGTACTGATGCTGGATGATTAACTCTATCACTCCAGCTCATCCCAGAGGTATCGGATGGAGCTCCATTACTCCAGAGCCCCACAGCCCTTTGGTGGGGGACTTTATAGGCCTCTATCCAATGCATGTCATTTGGCATGATGACCTTAGACTCACGTGTGGTTGCTCTAGAGCATCATGTCTTGCTGTCGACTTGCTGTATGACTTTTGAAACATTGCTGTGAGAATTTGATTACATTCAGCCTTTACAAGAGCATGAGTGAGCTTAGGTACTAATGTTGGATGATGAGCTCTATCACTCCAGCCCATTCCAAAGGTATTGGATGGAGCTCCATCATTCTAGAGAACACCGTTCTACTGCCCAATAGCCATTGGTGGAGGACTTTATAGGCCTCTCTCCAATGCATGGTACTGGGCATGCTGACCTTAGACTCGTGCAGCTTCTCCAGAGTGTCATGTGTTGCTGCAGTAACTGCCTGTAGTCTTCTGGGAAGACTTTTGAAACATTGCTGTAAGCATTTGTTTGCATCAAGCCTTTACAAAAGCATAAGTGAGGTCTAGTACTAATGTTGGATGATTAGCTCTATCACTGCAGCTCATCCCAGAGGTATTGGACAGAGCTCTATCACTCCAGAGAATGTTGTTCCACTACCCAATGGCCCATTGGTGGGGGACTTTATAGCCCTTTATCCTATGCCTGGCACTGGTGACCTAAGGCTCGTGTGTGGCTGCTCCAGAGTGTCATGTCTTGCTGCCGTGACTGCCTGTACTCTTCTGGGAGTACTTTTGAAACCCGTGAGCATTTGATTGCATTCAGCGTTTACAAGAGCATGAATGAGGTCTGGTACTGATTTTGAATAATTAGTTCTATCACTCCAACTCATCCCAGAGGTACTGGATGGAGCTCCATCATTATAGAGAACGCCATTTTGCTGCCCAATGGCCCACTGGTGGGGGACTTTATATCTCTGTGCTTGGCATTGGGCATGGTGACCTTAGGCTCATGTGTCTGCCTGTACTCCTCTGGGAATACCTTTGGAACATTACTGTGATAATTTGATTGCATTCAGCCTTTACAAGGGCAAGAGTGTGGTCAGGTAGTGATGTTAGACGATTTGCTCTATCACTCCAACTCGTCCCAGAGGTATTGGATGGCGCTGCATCACTCCAGAGAACGCTGTTCCACTGCCCAATGGCCCACTGGTGGGGAACTTTATAGCCCTCTGTCCTATGTTTGGCATTGGGCATGGTGACCTTGGGCTCTTGTGTGGCTGCTCCAGAGCATCCCGTTCTATTGGCAATGATTGAATCTTATTATTCTCAAGTTTTTCCATGAGCGAAATCTTCTACAGCTCAGCTCATAATTAGCTTATTAGGATAACATCTAATAACTTCAATACACTGAACTGCTAATAAACTGATTTATCATTAAAAGTATTGATCCTAAACTTTTGAATGTCAGCATGTTCCCCAAGGTTGAATATCATCAGTTCAGCTGAAGAACTGTCAAGGTTGTCCCTTGCCCGCACTAAAGTTACTGTGAATCACACAGTGTGGCATGCCATCTGTTCTGTTCCTTAGATCCACGTCAGCCTGTGAACGTGTTGACAGTTAAGGCAGACTTCATTGCTTATGCCCGTGTCACACACGTTTCAGAATTACCATCAGCTACTCTTCACACGGTGCGTAATTATCCCTTCATATAGTCCAAACACTCTTCGATGCTGTACCAAGTGTCACTATAACATGAAGCAATTTGCATTACTGTGATTGTATTATGGTTGACTGGTTGAGCATTTTCAATATCAATTCATCATACATCTAATTCACCACTAATTGCATGTTTATAATCACTGTGATAGATAATAGAGCTCAAGGATAATTACAGTTTTGGTAATTGCAGTCTCTGAATGTACTGAGAATCAACTCCACTGTGGATCGCAGCATTCAGTAATGTGATCTCAAAGACGGTACAGTCTAAAACGTTGACTGAAACACCCACCCTGTACTTCCACTATCTGGCCACTTTACTAGAAACACCTACCTTGTCCTTTCTCCTCACTGGCCATTTTATTAGAAACACCTACCTTGTCCTTCCACTGTCTGGCCATTTTATTAGAAACACCTACCTTGTCCTTCCACTGTCTGGCCATTTTATTAGAAACACCTACCTTGTCCTTCCACATACTGGCCGTTTTATTAGAAACACCTACCTTGTCCTTCCACATACTGGTCACTTTATTAGAAACGCCTACCTTGTCCTTCCACTGTCTGGCCATTTTATTAGAAATGCCTACCTTGTCTTTCCACTAACTGGCCACTTTATTAGAAACGCCTACCTTGTCTTTCCACTAACTGGCCACTTCATTAGAAACACCTACCTTGTCCTTCCACATACTGGCCATTTTATTAGAAACACCTACCTTGTCTTTTCACTAACTGGCCACTTTATTAGAAACACCTACCTTGTCTTTCCACTAACTGGCCACTTCATTAGAAACACCAGCACTGTATTTCTACTAACTGCCCATTTTATAAGAAACACCAAACTTATGCTTCCACATACTGGCCATTTTATTAGAAACACCTACCTTGTCCTTCCACATACTGGCCACTTTATTAGAAACACCTACCTTGTCCTTCCACATACTGGCCACTTTATTAGAAACGCCTACCTTGTCCTTCCACTATCTGGCCACTTTATTAGAAACACCAAGCTTGTACTTTCACTATCTGGCCACTTTATTAGAAACATCTCTCATACTTCCACCATTTAGCTTATTAAAAACACCATCCATGTATGTCCTCTCACTGGCCACTTTAATAGAAACTCCACCCCTATACTTCCACTCACCTTATTCTAGTCAGCCTTGGATTTGACTTGAACTTGGCCAAGGTGGTAGTAGTTATCTGTTGTCACATGTGAGTGTGGGTGTCAACCCATGTCAGTGTTACCGCCGGGTTGAGTGTGGACCACTAACGCCCATATCCATCCAAAAGTGGCTCAACAGATGAGCTACAGTCTCTGACTGAATACCAGCAAGGTGGAGCTACAAGGGAAGGCCCACGTAGTTGGTTTGGCAGCACATGTCAGTTCTTACTTCAACTGAAAAGCATGCTTTGGAAGAGGTAAACTGTTTGCTGTTCCGCCAAGGGTTGTGTTTTTCCAGGAAAGCTGACAGAATTCCCATTTACATTCTCACTGGGGTCTTTTTTAACCCGTGTCCGTGTCACTGCTGGGTTGAGGGTGGACCACTATATCAGTCCAAGAGTGGCTTAACAGATGAGCTACAGTCTCTGACTGAATACCAGCAAGGTGGAGCTACAAGGAAAAGGCCATTGAGGGTGTATGTGTCAGTCAATGTAGTGTCCCAATACCAATATAGTCCTGCTTCCCATTTCTTCCTCCTCCGAGCCATGGAGGAAAAAGGGCGAATAGAATACGGTGGGTGAAGAGAAATGCAACCAAATTGCCGTTGATGAAAGCTTTCCAGCCAGTGGTCAGTCATTGTTGCATTGTTGTTCCACAATGTGATGGACTTTCTTCTTGCTGGCTCTTAGCTCATCACAACCCTCTCCAAAGGCTGAAGTGGTTGAATCCAAAGAAATACAGCTGTAGGGTAACTGTGGCATCTTACCGCATATATGTCATTATGAGCTCTCATGGCAATATTTAGTCTGCAAATGAGTTTTGCATTGACCCAGATGTTCCCACTGATTAAGAATCCTTCAGGAAATTGCTTCCATTCATTGCTAATCAGCCCTCCAATTGGAAAAGCATGCTTTGGAAGAGGTAATCTCTGTATACTGTGAAGTTATGAGCAATTACATGTCCAAACAAGGCACAATAGTTCACCGAAGAAAGTCGCTGTTCCGCCATGGGTCGTGTTTTTCCAGTGAAGATGACAGAATTCCCATTTACATTCTCACTGATGTGTGGGTCGGGAATTGCTGCTTAAACAAACACACTTTAGAAGGTAATTGAGTCTTAATGATTATTGTCGCAACAGACAAGAGAGAGTCAGATGCCTCCCTATAGTTAATTACACAAGTGAAGGCATCATAGCTCACTTTCATGGTAGCAGAAGGGTGGCTCCGGAGTCGGACAAGCATGATATAGACACCACTTAAAGCCAGAGTAAGCAGAATTCCCCATTAGAGCTTCATGAAATATTCACACGGAATAAGTGGCGCATGCTGAGGGGAGGCGAAGCCCCCCTATGTGTCGAGAAAGTGGCCTTTTCCCAGCACTAGTTAGCCCTCTGGTCAGCAATAAAACCACAAACATAAAAAAATATGTGTCTTTTAATGAAATCCCCGCCACCTATCCCTGAGCCAGAAGAGCATATTTGCTCCGTCTGGCAACCTTCATCTGCGCCGTTATGTCTTATTAGTACATGACAGTAATGATAGCCTCAGGCTAGCGTTTATGAGTCGCGGGGTTGAAATCGATAGGCTAAGTGACTTGGCCACGGCACCTGCGAGCCTCCTTATGAGGTTACCCTCTGTTTCTCAGCAGATCCGAGCCTGCGTTTGTGGCCGTCACCTTCTCCTGAACCCCGGCACGGAAAAGGGCAGCACGTAGCCTTAGGGAAGCCAGCCCTCTCCCCGCAGCCGCCACACAAACACACTGTCTTATTAAGTGAATCACACTGAGGCGTAAGCTGATCTGTACAGGGTTTAACCTCACAGCGTCTCCTCAGCCCCCAGGAAATGAGGGGAAAGGGTTTTAGCAGCTTTAGCATGGCTAAATACAGGCTGGATACAAGGTGCCTAGTCATGGCTAAGCAAAGCCCTGTTCCCTGGACCATGTCTGCTTCCGCAGTCTGCCGTGCGAATAGCATGGAAGGGTCAAGCTGAATCACATTTAAGCATGTTTAGCAGGCTAATTGGGTAAATAGTGTGTAGCGCTAAAAATCAGGCAGCATTGTGGCGTAGTCAACTGTTGCCCAGCAAGCTAAACTCTTCCACCTGCAATTATAACAAAAACCAAAGCGGATTTTCTCTGTTTTCAGAAACCGAGAAAGGATTGTGTTCATTTCTTCGGAATGCCGGAGGGTAATAAAGAGCCAAATTAGTGAGACATAATGCAGTTAAATGTCTTATTAGCTTAAATGTTTGTGTGCATCCAGCTTCAGGGGTACGTTTTTCATTTTCTAACCTTGCTTCTACTTACTGTTCTTTTAAGTCCAGAGGCAGGTTTTGGTCAAAGGCCAAAGTTAAACTTAGAAAAGTGCATTTCCAGGGCGGTTGCACAGCTGAACCATAAACGGTTCCTTGGGCATTGCCAGGCAGTTACTATGATGTTTTACATGGTGGTTAGGGTGCTGCTAAACTGCTGAGGAATGTCCATAAACATTTGGCCACATAGTGTTTACTGACTGTGGTACGATAATGATATCAGAACAGAATCCAAAAATGACAGCAGTGTCCACAAACTTTTGGCCACATTGTGTTTATTGATGGTGTTGCGAGAATGATATGAGAGCAGAATCCAAAAATGCGAGGTGTGTCCATAAACATTTGGCCACATAGTGCTAACTTACTGTGGTATGATAATGATATGAGACCAGTGTCCATAAACTTTTGGCCACATAGTGCTAACTTACTGTGGTATGATAATGATATGAGACCAGTGTCCATAAACTTTTGGCCACATCGTGCTAACTTACTGTGGTATGATAATGATATGAGTGCAGTGTCCATAAACTTTTGGCCACATAGTGCTAACGTACTGTGGCATGGTAATGATATGAGTGCAGTGTCCATAAACTTTTGGCCACATCGTGCTAACTTACTGTGGCATGGTAATGATATGAGTGCAGTGTCCATAAACTTTTGGCCACATCGTGCTAACTTACTGTGGCATGATAATGATATGAGACCAGTGTCCATAAACTTTTGGCCACATAGTGCTAACTTACTGTGGCATGATAATGATGTGAGTGCAGTGTCCATAAACTTTTGGCCACATAGTGCTAACTTACTGAGGCATGATAATGATGTGAGACCAGTGTCCATAAACTTTTGGCCACATAGTGTTAACTGACTGTGCTGTGTGGTCTATGATAATGATATAGGAGCAGTGTCCAAAGTGTATATTAAGGCAGTTGCTATGGTATCCCTGATGGGTAATATGTAGTTAGAGGTGTGCTATGTATGCGGTTAAAGGTGCAATATGACAAACAATCCAAAATGAACTAAAATGACCAGTAGTCTATGTATCATATTGAAGAGATGCCCTTGGAGAGGAAAGGTTTGAGGCTGAACACAACTTCTTCTAGACTGGTAGGGAGTGACTAGAGAGAACACATTGCTCCTTTAAACTACATATATAGATAGTATGTAGGTATGACCGGTGCAGGTGTGGTGTAGTGGTCACATCACTCCATGTGGGGGTGGTATTTCAAACACCTTGCTTGACATATAAGAAAAACCCTGTTATTAAACTACTCCTGGCGCATGTGTCAGACTTTAACCTTACACCACCGAACAAGGGCCACCACCCATGCCCCGCCCCACCACCACCACGCCTCAACCCGGGGGCCACTCATCCACAGGTTCCAAATCACTTGTATGTTTAAGTTAAAGTGTAAGTGTGTGTGTGTGTCTGTGTGTGTGTGAGTGTGTTTAGGTGTGTGTTTGTGTGTATGTGTATGTGTGTGTGTGTGTTTGTTTATGTGTGTAAGTGTGAGTGTGTATATGTGAATGTATATATGTGTGTGTAAGTGTGAGTGTATGTGTGTGTGTGTGTGTGTGTGTGTGTGTGTGAGTGTGTACGTGTGAGTGTGTGTGTGTGGGAGTGTATGTGTGTTTATGTGTACGTGTGCATTTATGTTTGTGTGTGTGTGTGAGTGTTTGTGTGTCTGAGTGAGTGTGTGTGTGTGTGTGTACGTGAGTGTGTGTGTGTGTTTGTTTATGTATGTTTATGTGTGAGTGTGTGTGTGTGTGTGTGTTTGTTTGTGTGTGTGTTTGTGTGTGTTTGTGTGATTGTGTTTGTTTATATGTGTGTGTGTGTGTGTGTGTGTGTGTGTGTGTGTGTGTGTGTGTGTGTGTGTGAGAGAGTGTGTGTTTGTGTGTGAGAGCGCATAACAAGCCCTCATTACGGCCTGGACTCTCGCCTGGTTTGTTTACGAGGGCAACCATATCTGAGCTGTCTCTCAGTGAGGTGTTGCCACAGCAACCAATGGGCCTCCTGTTGGAGCTGCAATGGACGGAGAGAGAGAGAGAGAGAGAGGGGGAAAGAGAGAGGGAGAGAGAGAGAGAGAGGGGGGGGGAAAGGGAGAGGGAGAGAGAGAATGAAAGTGAGAGAAACAGAGAGAGAGCAGGTGGTGGTGAGAGAGAGAATAAAAGTGAGAGAGAGGATGAAAGAGAGAAGGAAACAGAGGGGTAGAGAGAGACAAAGAGGGAGAGAGAAAGGGTGGTGGTGAGAGAGAGAGAATAAAAGTGAGAGAGAGGAGGAAAGGGGAGAGTGTGAGAGAGAATGAAAGGTGGAGGGAAACAGAGAGAGAACAGAGAGAGGGGGGAATGACAGAGGGAGAGAGAGATCAGATAGAGAACACAGAGTGAGAGAGGGAGAGAGGCAGAGAGAGAAGGGAGAGAGAGAAAGAGAGAGAGAGATCAGATAGAAAACACAAAGAGAGAGAGGGATGACAGAGAGAGAGACAGACAGAGAGAGGGAGGAATGACAGAGAGAGAGAGAGAGACAGACAGAGAGAGGGGGGAATGACAGAGAGAGAGAGAGAGAGACAGAGAGAGACATCAGATAGAGAACACACAGAGAGAAGGATGACAGTAAGAGAGAGAGAGACAGACAGAGAGAGGGGGGAATGACAGCAAGAGAGAGAGAGACAGACGGGGGGGTGACAGTAAGAGAGAGAGAGAGAGACAGAGAGAGAGAGATCAGATAGAGAACACACAGAGAGAAAGAGAGAGAGAGAGAGAATACACCAGTATCTCCATTCAGAATTATCCAGGCTAGCGTGACCAGTGTGGGTTGCCAGTACCATCTTATTGTATTGTCTTTACACATTGAATGACCACTAAATCCATTTGCAGGCCAGAGTGGAGTTAACAGGACTGTTATTACAAGGTTATAAGGCATCAACAGGACACACTGCAGCACACTGACGGACAAGAGATGAACCGTCATACTCATAACCAGTAACGACAGTTTGATATCAGTTATTTCATACTTGCAGCTCAATCAAACTTTCCAACGTTCCAAACTTTCAGTCCACACCCTCCATGTTTGGAAGCAGATACTTTATTATGATCTGAATTTGATTAAAAGAGAGAAGAACAGCAAATCAACAATAACAGCTTTACACATCCGAGACATTACGGATCTGGATCCGGCAGATGTGTGGGAAGAACAGCAGACGGAACTAATCAGTCTCGGTTTGTGGTTTACACAAGCTCAGTCAAACGGCCGACCAAAGCCGTTCATGCTGCAGTGCACAGGAAAGCAAGGACTTGACACGGCGTCAGATTCACCAGCAGATACAACACATTTAGCTCCATCTGCACCGTCTCTCAGGTTTGTACCGCACTCGTCTCTCCATGTACCAAAGTTTCCCAAGTTTTCGTTTAGGTTGGGCTTCGGGTTTAGGGCTAAGCCTACAAGAGTCTTATGACATACGGATACTAACATATGCATGATTGTATAGTCTAATAAATCTGGAACCAGTTATTATTATGTATTCAGTACTATGGAATGTTGGAGAAGGCTACTTTTCCCTGGGCTTCCTGTTTAAAGTTTCCTAAAGTCCAACAGAATGAGCTGGAAGACTACTGGGATTAAGCTGTTTGAATGGATTAAGCAAGAATGAGAGCAAAATACTGCATCCCAGGATTAGAACCTCATCCTGACTGTGAAACATGGCGGTGGCAGGATCACGGTTTGGGGCTGTTTTGCTGATATTGGACCAGGACAGCATGCCATCATTTGATGGAGCGTTGAATTCCGGGTTGTATCATTCTACAGCCTCAACAGAAGGTGGGTCCCGCAGAAAGACAACGACCCCACAAGAACACCAGTGTCCAATAGAAATCCAGTAATCCAGTAGACATGTTGAGGTAGAATCTAAGGTGGAGCATTCACACGAGAAAGCCCACCAGCAGGACAGAGTTAAGGCGGTTCTGTAAAGAGGAACAGGCCAAGATTCCTCCAGGTCAATGTTCAGGGCTGATTGCCAGTCATAGTACCTGGTTGGTTGGGGTCATTGTTGCTCAATGGGGTCACACCAGTTCCTGAAAGCCGGGGACGATGTGCATTTGCCGACAAAGACTTTTAATGTTAGATAATCTTACTCTTAAAATAATCTATATCCTTAAATGTATATACTTAAATCTATATACTTATTGTCAGAACATCTAAATACTTAGATCTATATAATGAATGTTAGAAAATTTATTTACTCAAATCCTTATACTTCATGTTCAAAACTGTATATAATTAAATCCTTATACTTCATGTTCAAAACTGTATATAATTAAATCCATATACTTAATGTTAGAAAACGTATATACTTCAATACACATACTTAATGTTAGAAAATGTATATACTTAAATCTATATACTTAATGTTCAAAAATGTATATACTTAAATACATATACTTAATGTTAGAAAATGTATATACTCAAATCTATATACTTAATGTTCAAAAATGTATATACTTAAACCCATATACTTCATGTTCAAAAATGTATATAATTAAATCCATATACTTAATGTTAGAAAATGTATATACTTCAATACACATATTTAATGTCAGAAAATTTATATACTTATATACTTAATGTTAGCAAATATATATACTCAAATCTATATACTTCATGTTCAAAAATGTATATAATTGAATCCGTATACTTAATGTTAGAAAATGTATATACTCAAATCTATGTATGTTTTATTTATTGGGTTCTCATTATCTATTGTTATGAGTTCAATGCTCACATTTATGTAGTAATTCACAACATTCACAAACTTTCTGTCTTGCTGTTGATGGAACAAAACTCCGTATCTCCAACACGAAAACTTAGAGGAGAAGGACAGAAGCTACTATAAAGTCAGTTGAACCAGACGGATTTACTAATTATTTTTAGTCATTTGTTTTGGTGCATTCATCATAAAATCGACACACAGTGTAAAACCACCTTGCACGTTTAAGGTGGTAGTAACTTCAGGCTCCTGCAGATGGCGCTGCACGAGGATGATGGGGCTATAAACACCTGCGGGGTGTGAGTGACGGGATCCATAGATTGAGAAGAGGTGCTACAGTGCAGTGAATGTCTCGTTCCATGTGTGGAAAATGGCTCCAAAGCAGATGTTAATGATTGGCTAAAAGGAGTGACTGCATTTGGGCGTGCCAAAGACCATAGTGTGAAGGAAGTAGCTGAATCTGCAGGTGTATGAAAGCGTACGGTCATACGGGTCTACCAGCAGTGGCTAAAATCCCAGTCTACAGGGAATTCTCCTCGGAATTGTGCCAGGGAAGGCATCCACCAAATCTGGACCAACTGCACAATTCTTTGATGTAAGAGTGTCTGAACATTGATGTGGCTACATCCAGAAATCCAATCACAGCTGTTATTACAAGCTGTTAGGTACGGTTCAGGCTGAGGTGAGCTTGTATACAGTATATGTGTGTGTGTGTGTGTGCGTGCGGTCAGTCCTGCCGCAGTCCGTCTGGCATATTCGCTCACTACAAACCCCGCTATGCTTTGAGACGCAGTATGATTCAGCACGTCTGCCAAGAAGCAAAGCCACCTCACTGCTGATGTAGAGGGAAAACGCTTACACCTCTTTAAGCTATCGACTCGACGCCTCAACCGGAGGGGAATGCAAAGGAACAAAGGAACCCAGACATCAACACACAAACACAGCACAATTCAAATAGTGCTAATTTAGCATTAGCTGAGTTCCTAGCATGTGTAGTTCCTAGACACATAGGACTTTACAATCACTGCCCATTGGCTGTAGCCCATCTGGTTGGGTTCAGCATTCAGCGTCGGCCAATGTCTTTACTGTAGGCCAGCATTCATAAGGCTACGCCTACGTAAGCCTTTCATAACAACCAATGCATACACATTACTGTCAACACTTTCTAGGTTGAATTGCCACATTATGAAGGCTTTATAAGTGCTGATGTAGGCTTACGTGAGAGGGTTGTGTATGTTTATGAATGGCCACCCTACATTAAAGTGCTACCAGCTGCTTTGAGCATAGTGCTCAAATCGAGCCGGATTCATTTGGATCAGTCAATGAATGAAGGAGAATGCAAGTTCATTCCAATGGCCTAATACGTTCTTGGCCACCGCGCTCCTATTTTTTTTTTTCCCCTCTGCTTTTGTGTCGAATATGGCTTATTACAGCACCTGCAAAATGCATGTTGTACAAATGCATTAATCCCTGCAGCCACCAGATGGCGCTGCTTTATAAGAGGAAAATCATCAGCCTCCTTTTTTATTCTCCCACGCTGCACAGGCCTTTTGCATGTCGGCCTTATTAACATCTTGAAACAATGAGTGTTATATATATTCATGCTAATATTCAAGTTCACAAAATAGCCTCCAACAAATAACTGAAGTCTTTTTGGTCTCAATTATGGCCCCCATATTACCGGCCAGCAGCCTGGTTCTAACTTATATACATACCTATTAAATCAGCCACTGTTATTCAGCAGCCTGGGCAAGGCTCCTGCGTGTGCGCTATCGGGTGAGATCCCAGAGCAGATGCCTTGCTAGCAGGGAGGTTTTGCTTGTTGATGTGAAAGTTGATATGGGGAACGCTCATCATGGGCTGTTTCTGTAGGCGGCGGGCAAGCTTGTCAATATGCTGAACCCCCTGAGTTCGTATTTCGCATTCTCCTCGAGCAAAGTGCCGCTAGCGCTCTGATAACCAGACAGCTCCTCGCGTTCACACATCGATTAAACGTTTTTACACGTTTAGATACCCTGACATGCACTTATTCTTGCACCCCCCCCACACTCATTCCCGAGTGAAGCATGCCTTTCCTTTGATTCATAGATGGCGTGTCGGAAGGAATGGTGTTCCTATGGTTTTGCAGGGCCTGTCATCTGCGATAAGCTAGCAATGATAGCATAAAATGCTAAAACTTTGCTAACAGAAGCTGGAATGTTTGCAGGCGGATGGGAATTTGGATTTACCCCACGTCTGGGTGCTGCCAACACTGGGCCCAAGTGCTACTCACTAAGAATAGCGGTGGCTTGATGGCACATAGCTAGTCGGTCCATCCACCGGCATCTGTATTACAGAGCCCTCGCGTTAATGCACTGATGTAGATGAATGCAGTAGGACACTGTATGCGCCAAATACAGCATTCGTTCAACTACAAAACTATGAAACTGCAAGGATGGTCCAGTTCGTCAGCGCACCACAGCGCTTCAACTCCAGTATCTTGCTGTTACTACGTTCAGTTAAACCTGTATGGAGACACAGAAAGCCACAGTAGATCACATGTGGCTTGGAAGTCAAGCAATAGAGGAAGACAGCCAGTCTGTTTGATAAATAGACAAATGCTAATGGTAAGCTAGTTCAGCTAACGTTACTAGCCTAGGCTTTTTTAGCTCGCATCTTTCGGCTCAAGTCTTTAAAGTGTTGGTAATTTGATACCAACCATGATCCTAAACTCCTGGGGCTAAGTTAGTAGCCTAAGTGCTAGTCACTAAGAAGAGCAGCTTCTTGATGGCACATAGCCAGTCAGTCCATCCACCAGCAACTTTACTAGAAACCCCTCACTTCAATGCACTGTACGGCACTGTATGCATCGAATACAGCATTCGTTCAGATATGAAACTAGGCTCTGAGAACCTGTGAGGATGGTCCAGTTCCTCAGCGCACCACAGCACTCCAACTCCAGTATCTTGCTGTTACTACATTCAATTACAGCTGTATGGAAACACGGAAAGCTCCAGTAGATCACATGTGGCTTGGAAGTCAAGCAATAGAGCAAGACTAATGCTAAGCTAGCTCAGCTAACGTTACTAACCTAGTCTTTTTCAGCTAGCATCTTTCAGCTCAAGTCTTTACAGTGGTGGTAATCTGATACCAAACGTGATCCTAAACCCTTTTAAAGCATTTATCGGCTGTCCCTCCCAACATTATATGGCAGCCCTCTGCTACATGATGGTAGGTGATGGTACATGACAGCATGTGATGCTGTGTGAAGTGGCACTGTGCACCTATAGATATTGCACAGTCATATCAGAACATTAGGACTACTCCTGGTTTGGAATGAACTCGGCCCAGGGATGTCACAGACACCACGGGACAGGGTTTACTGCAAATAGCCAATTAGTTAATTTTGTTAATAACTAGTTAACCTCTATGATGAACACAAGAGCACCAAGGAAAGGGTCAGGGATCACTATTGAGCGAACACTCAACTGCTGGACCTGCGAAGCAGTCGCATGGTTAAGGTACCAATGTTAACCAAGGTTCATCATCAACGCCGCCTCCAGTTTGCACGGGAGTACTGTAATTGGACACTGGAAGAGTGGAAAAATCCCAGACAAATCCAGGTCGGACAATGGCAAACACATGAGAATCACATCCAAGAGACAACTGTGGGCCAAGCACAGGGTGGTTGTAGTGGTAGTGTGCATGTCTGGGGGATGTTTTCCTGGCATAATCTTGGACCACTAATACCGCTGCATGAGTCTCTGAACGCCAGTGGGTCCTTGGCAATCGTAGCAGATCATGTGCACCCGTACCTCTTGATGTTCATCCCTATCAGCAGAATAACAGCCCAATTCACCATGCAAGGGTGGTGCATAAGTGGTTTTCAGGAGCTTGATAGTGATTTCGGTATCCTTCCCTGGCCTGCTAGCACATCTGGGAACACTGGGACCGTGAGGTTTACTGTGCTGACCCATAACCACACAATCTGAGGGCCATCAGGTCTCTGCTGCAGTTGGAAGGGGCACAAGTGCCTACAGATACCTTCCATGACCCTCTACAGTCCATGCCATGATGTCTCACTAAGCCAGGGGTGGCTGTTCCCACTATTAGGCAGGTGGTTGTAATGTTCTAATATGACCGTGTACGTTACTAGCATTAATATATCCGTCTTCACATAACCACTGTCTTTCCAGCTTATGGTTGAAATATCCAGTCAGGGAAAGGAATTTCTTTTCTCGAAGGCATTCTGGTACGACATGCAGTTTACAGCTGTCAGTAGAGTCGAGTGAAGATGAAATTATGGCAAGAACAGCAACGCTACGAGCGTAAAAGCTTCAGCAGGCATAAGAATGTGGTTCATAATGGCTCTTCAAAAAAGCCCACTTGATGAGAGTCGAAATTTTTTGCCCACAGTATGCGGCCACTTGACGAGCTGTCAGTCAAACATCTCTGTTGGCTTCTAACAGACTCACTTTATCTGATTTCCACACTATATTCACTTTATAACTGGATTGCGCCCTCGCTATGCTAAGGCTACCTTCATAAAAGACAGACTTCAAGCTGCTGCGAGCTAAAAATGTCTGTATTTAAACTAGAGTGAAACATAGAAATCCCATATAGCGCTAACCCTGCTAGCTTGAGAGGTACCTGCTAGGTATTGAAGCGCTGGCTTAAGAACACAGGTCTCTACATTAGACGTTGCTGTGGCAGCGCTATATGGCCCTCTGCCTATACGTGACTCTCAGTGTAAACACAATTAAAAAATGCAAATGGAAAGACTTCTTTTGTGTAGGCTGTAAATAGGATCCTCTCACGCAGGTTAAGGTTTCGATTGCTCATTAAGCTACAAAACATTGGCACAGAAGTATTTGAATATCGCAAGAATGAAGATTATTGATATTTGTAGAAATTTCCCACGTATCTGTCGGATGTTCTTTGTTTCGGTGGAAATTCTGTCCAAATTGGGTGCAGGAATAAGGTGTATACACATATAACGGCAAACGCTTTGGATTCCATAGGCCTAGTAACAACCACCTGGGATACTGTAAAAGTGGCCAAGCTACACATTCGCAACCACCTGAAAAAACACGACAGTGGCTTCACAACAATCACAAACTTCAGCAAACACAGCTTTGCAACAGCAAGGCATCACAACCACCTGGGATATCAGAGCAAGTAATCAATCTTAGCAACAACTTCTGATTGGTCCAGTAAACAGTCTTAGAAGTAGCTTTGGCTTGGTCAAGTAACTAATCTTAGCAACAACTTTGGACTGGCCAAGTCACCAATCATAGCAAAACTTCCAATTAGTCAAGTTACCAGTAGTGGCAACAACTTCAGGATTGGTCAAGTCCCCAATCTCAGTAACAACTTTGGACTTGTCAGGTCGCCGATCTTAACAAAAACTTCAGATTGGTCAAATCACCAATTTTAGCAAAACTTCCAATTGGTCAAGTTACCAGTTGTAGCAGCAACTTCAGGATTGGTCAAGACCCAATCTCAGTAACAACTTTGGACTCGTCAGGTCACCAATCTTAGCAAAAACTTTTGATTGGTCAAGTCATCAATCTTACCAACATCTTTGGATCGGTCAAGTTACCAGTCTTAGCAAAAACTTTGGGCTAGCCTAGTCACCAATCTTAGCACACAGTCCAATTGGTCAAGTTACCAGTCATAGGGACAACTTGGACACGTCAGGTCACCGACCTTAGCGAAAACATTCGATTGGTAGCAGCAACTTTGGATTGGTCAAGTCACCAGTCTTACCAACATCTTTGGATTGGTCAAAATACAAATCTTAGCAATAGCTTTGAACTGTTCAAGTAACCAATCCTAGCTATAGTTTGGATTGGTCGAGTAACTAGTCTTAGCAACAACTTTGGACTTGTTGAATAACCAGTCTTGGCAACAACTTTGGACTGGTCAAGGCACCAATCTCAGCAACAACTTTAAATTCAGTAAATGACTGTAATTCTACAATAAACTTTTTTTAACAGTGCTCCCTTGGTGGCGGACGGTGTACAGTTTGTGTACTTTGCCTTCATCAGGGGTCAGTTTCTGAATCTGGAGGCACTCTTGGCTGGTCATGTTCAGGTTGCAGATTTTCTCAACCTAACAACCTAACTGACAACAGTTGTGAGAGTCGATCTGTATAACCTTATATCTTTAAAGTTTCCTGGATTTTTTCAGTTTGTTAAAAGCAACATCAGGAACCATCTCAACCTTTATAGAAACACTTCAGGCACTCTGCCTGCCTGTCTTTATCACTTCATTTCTCCTAGATGGAAGATGGATGGCAGGGATGTCTCAGTGTATTTTTAGCTTGGTCGCAGCCCCTGAGCTCCTGGCAGACTAATGAGGAGACGGACATCAGTCTCCTTCAGTCCCAAAGCCTCCGCAGCCCATACGCTTCGGCCACTTTAAAGGCCTAGCTCAGCAAAAAGTTTCTTCTGGTTTCCCAATTGGAGTCTATTAGTCAGATCATGTTTGGTGTCTATGGGATGCTTCTTTAGTTTTGCACTGGTGCTATGAGGCTAATGTAGCTAGCAATGTTAACACTAACTGCATTTGCTCATTTGACAGTGATGATATGCTACTTGGCTAATATGAATAGCACTAGCATGATTAATCAACAATAGCAAGTATGCTATAGGTGAGTAAACATAACTATAGGCTGTATTTAAATGATGGTGAACATTAATTTAGCATTTAGGAAGGTCTTCCTGGGAATACATGAGTTGACCCCTGTTCACAGTAGCCATGAGATGCCTTTCCTGCCTGTTTTGGAGGTCCCTTAGTCATGCACTTCATATGTCCTTTGTTATACCTACCATATTCCGTCATGTGTTCTGTATTCCGTTATGTCTCTTAATATATATGCTGCATGGTCTGCATGGGATTGACTGTTTAATCCCGCTCCTGCTAGAATTTGTCCTGCTTCCGCCATAAATCTGAGACTTGTCCCACCTCCGAAGTACGAGGGTAAATAATATCCAGTATTTGACAGACTCTGTACACAAATAGTCACTTTAGTTGGGATATTTGTGGAATACCAGTCTTTCTTTAGTGCACAGCTGAGGCCGAGTGGCCATCTAAATGCTTTCTGTGTCGTTCACTTGATTGCCAGCTTTGCAACTATTTAGAACGAGTGTCTAACTTTTGTGGTTCATTCTTAATTTAGCTGTTTTCCCCTCATGTTAATGATGCATGGTAATTACTGCATGATTATTATTATTTTATGCAGACTCTATATTCATTTGTGGGGTTTTTCTACATGTATATGTTCTCCTGCTCCTGTGCATGACGTTGAAAAGATATCATGGAGGGAACCCATGTGGAAATGCAGACCTTTAGTGTTTCATTTTTTCTTCATCATTTTTATAGAATTTTATAGAAAATACAAGCTGCCGTTTATATGGTGTTGAAATTTCATGAAGAATGGAGCAATACAAATAATCCAAAATCCCTGACCAAAACAGTCTTACTTTAACTTACAGTGAAAGTTAGGAGTGTTCATGACACTTTACATTAGGTGTTGACTTAGTAACATGTAATAATGCATTAGTTAACATGTAACTAATGGTAACTAAACATGTAACAACTACATGTGCACTTGTTAAGGTCCCAGAAGGCGGTCCCTCAGCTGAGCTATGGATTTTTCCTTCTCCAGTGATGTTGATGGAATATATATTAATGTAAATTAATGTTAATCTTCAAGGGTGAGCAAGAATGTCGTGACATTCTGTCTGTCATGGAGTGACTCAGAATGGCAGCGGGTCATCTTCAGTGACGAGTCCCTCTTTTGTTTTGTTGGAGACGACCAACGAATCCGAACCAAAAATGGTTTGTTGTCACACGTCACACATCCAGAAGGCCTGGTGTCACTCCACCTCCACCCCTACCGCACCATCTGCAGGAACTGTGTGAGGATATTGAAGCTGCATGGGATGGATTATCACAGGACACCATTAGGACCCTCTACAACTCCATGCCGAGATGTCTGGCATGTTGGGTTAGCAAACATGGCGGCCCGAAGCCATACTGAGAGACAGACTTCTGTATGTGTAGCTCAATAAATATTGATCATATCAGTCTAAATTTATCATCATTTATTGATCCTGGTAATCTTTATCTTCCTTCCCAATAGCACTTCCTTCCTTCTGGGTGCAGCTGTTTCTTTGATGATGAGTGTATGTGGTCACCAATGGCAAAAAGTGTGTATGACTCTGGTTGTGACTTTCAGTACAGTCCTTATCAACTGGTTTCCATAACCTGGGTTATGTAATATTACGTCCCATCTTAACTGTTGACGATTATAAAGGGAGAATTCTGCATATGAGGCATAATAATTAAGCATGGTGGAGTGGTGGAACGAAGGCAGTAAGAAAGGAAACATAATCACTGTAATTATCACCCAGATGGCTGCAACCCATGTAGAAAAGCTGAGCTGAGGATTTCACTTGAGGCGTTTCACGTACTTTTTTATTATCGTAATTTATGAGCAGGCAGGGGTCCTCGCTCTCAACATCTGTACACCAACGCATGAGAACCAGCGCAGTTTAAGGAAGCGAAAGTAATAGCTGGTGGGAAACTGTACAGGCTTTAACATCTAACAGTGCCCTGGAGGTCAAACTTACTGGGTATAACTTGTAGTACTCTGAGCTGGAAAGAGAAGAGCTCGTCACTTCCCCTTGCCAGTTGTTACATGTTTATTTATCATTCGTAACCATTGTTAATGTATCACTACATGTTAACTAATGCATTATTACATGCTAATTAGTCGATACTTAATGTAAGCCGTTGCCAGAATGTTTTGTTCGCGCTTTCTTCTTTAAAGTTACATCTTTTGGAAATATGAGGTTTTGTTATGACAGTCATGGCACCTTACAACAAATGAGACTTGTAGAACTAAACCCTTTTGGCAGCCATAAAATAGAATTTTCAGCCTGTTCTGGAGGAGGTCCCTCAGCTGAGCTATGGATTTTTCCTTCTGCAATGATGTTGATGGAATATATATTAATGCAAATGCATTTGATCTTCAAGGGTGAGCAAGAATGTCGAGTCTGTGGAAATGTGTTGCAGTTCTGAGGTCCCAGTGTTACAGTATTAACCTTCATGCCTCATATTTGAAGCAGCCCTGTAGGCCAAACTTGCTGGGTAGAACTTGTAGTACTCCGAGCGGGAAAGAGAAGAGCTCGTCACTTCCCATTGCTGTGCAAGTTCGGACTAACGGGCCAGTGATCAAACTCCTGATGGCTGTAGGAAGTAGCTTTAGGAAGAACATGGCGGTTCAAGGGCAAGGGTTTGATCGCAAGCCAGTTGACAGGGACGCAGCAACCCAAGATTACCCCCCCTCGTTCAACAACAACATGTAGACAGTGCAGAACATTTTAGCAGTGCAGGCAGTAGAGGAACGAGGGAGCAAGCTTTCTGGAAGACTAAATTTTCACCCAGGCTTGAGGTACATGGGCTGACAGCATCTGGCATTAGGTACAGTAATTCTAGGTCATGCAAAACCCTTCAGGTAGCCCGTCCTCCCTTTCAGCCAATCAAAAGCTGGCATGCCTAAATTAGTCAAATTGGAGGTGCGGCCTCTCTGAAGAACATCAGAATTGTCTAAAGCTAGGTTGAGAGGCTCTGACCACGGCCCTGAGCCCATGAGTTGACCCCAGCTAATGGTGCAGCCATTCTTAGTACCAACAAATTCCAATAAACAGAAAAAAGATTATTATTTAATAACACCTCCATATTTTTACCAGGTCCTAAATATATGTTGTTCTCAAAATGCTGTAAACTGCAAATGAAGTATTGGTTTAAGTTTTGGTGTCTAGTTTATGGCAATTCCATCTACACTGTATGAGTTATTACTGTGTAATAATAATAATTATTATGTCAAGTGACCCCAAACGTTTGAGTGGTAGAGTAGAATAGACCTTTTCCACAGTTGTACTCCAAATTCAACCACAAAACTCAAGCATGTGCACAGATAGACCCCAAAAGAAACTCAGTTGTTTTGACCGTCAGGATATGCACAAACTATATTTTACCATAGCTTCCATTGTGTATTTAATGTCTAGCCAAAAGACAGGCCATTAATTATACGTTATTAAGCGTTCAGGAAGCTTTTTTTGTGTATGTATTTGTAAAAGGTAGAAGAAAGGCGAAGAAGACCTAGAAAAGTCCATTTCCTGAAGAAAGTGCAGAGTGATTACACAGCTTAAGCTTGTGGCTAGCCAGTTGCTAAAGGGTTGCTAAAAATGAATGGGACTCTATGGGAGGAACGAGGGAAGAATAAACGACACATAGAGGAGTGTGGGTCAGTATGGCTGTGGATTAGAGATGGGGATCAGCCCTGAGTGGGTACAGGCAGTTTGTTGGCTGTAGGTTAAAGGAGACAATAGAGTTTGAGTAGGGCCAAAAATGAATCGGACTCTATGGAAGGAATGAGGGATGGGTATAAAAGACAAACAGACGAGTGTGGGTCAGACCAACACTAAATTTGTACTCTGGGGTCTGCCCTGAGATGTGAGTGTATGTGAAATGGTATCTGTTGCTAAAGCAGAAGTACAGTAGATGGGTGTGCACTTTTCCACCCCATTCGTTCTAGATGGGAAAAACTCTTTTCTGAAATGCATAAGTTGGGTCAAAAAGCTGTATACAAGAGCACCATTCCTGATCAGGCTGAACATTCCAGAGTTGGAACGGTGTCGATATCTTGGAAACTGTGGGATTAGTTAGCAAAGAAAGAAGAAGCCGAAGGTACATGGGTACATGGGTGCCTCTGTCTATCTCAATGCTATGGAGGTCTGAAAGGAGGTTCAAGAAGCTCCTCACTGAGAAAAGGAGACACGCACATCCAACAAAAAAGCTGCTGGTCTTCTCAGAACAATGGACTGACCACACCAGAATCCAGACCCCCAACACCACTGAATGTGATTGGGGTTATTCTGAAGGTGCAGAAGCAAAAGACCAGCTGAACCAGCTTCTAAGACTGAACTCTGGACGTGTGGAAAAACATCCCTTCAAGTCAGTCAGCTGTAATAGGAGCGTTATAAACGTGTAATTAATCACTGCCTTGTCTGGAAATGAAATAAATGAAGGCTGATATCTGATATCTTTGCACATATGCTACACCTTAATAGATGCTCCATTGACAGTCCTGCAGTCTGAAAGCTTTTGCTGCTGCTGAATGGAAAGTGACGTGAATGACAACACTTCTTTTGAAACCGCCGGAATGACTGTTGAAGAACTTCTAAATAACGTCTAAATAACGGGATAACGGGATAACGGTATCACGGACACTATAATTATTATCATGCTTTCTATAATAACCCCACACGCCTCCACAGGGACGGTAATGGGCAGATTATACAACTCACAAACTTTATTACAGCGTGACTGAACCGTGCTAAAGGTCAGCGGGAATAGCGGCGATGCATGAGTGGCTGCTGAAAAATCTTTGCATGTGTACATCATTAAAGAACACCGCCGCATTATGTGGGCAATTCATGCACGGTCAGACATTGATTGTTTGGAGTCAATATTTATAGATTCGCCGGATGAAGATGAAGTGGCTGCTGGACAAAGTTGGAAGGTGAGAGAATAACCAACACGAGAGTGGCCGAGTCATCTGTAAAGATCTGGTGGTTAGTCATGCTAGCGTAATTGCGTTTGCTGGCCATTTTAAATGGTTTCTCTAATCCGACGTGGAAGCGTCTTCTGAAATATCCATCACAAGTGGTTTGTTTGTGCCAGCTATCCAGTTATCCTCACTCTGGGAATGGCTGTTCTTGAGAAATCTATGCCTTGCTATTACACTCATCGTCAACAGAGTAGCTGCACCCAGAAGGAGGTGTGGGATTGCAGTGCTGTTGGGAAGGAAGATAAAGGTTACCAGGATCAATAAATGATGATAAATTTAGACTGATATGATCAATATTAATTGAGCTACACATACAGAAGTCTGTCTCTCAGTATGGGGTCGGGCCGCCGTGTTTGCTAACCCAACATGCCAGACATCTCGGCACATAGTTGTAGAGGTTCCTAATGGTGTCGTGTGATAATCCATC
Source organism: Semaprochilodus insignis (assembly GCA_034552555.1). NCBI lineage: Eukaryota > Metazoa > Chordata > Actinopteri > Characiformes > Prochilodontidae > Semaprochilodus > Semaprochilodus insignis. The sequence goes on from CM067488.1 coordinate 29,933,548, forward strand.
CCATGCAGCTTGAATATCCTCACACAGTTCCTGCAGATGGTGCAGTAGGGGTGGAGGTGGAGTGACACCAGGCCTTCTGGACGTGTAACAACAAACCGTTCACCTTGGTGCTGACCACGGTGCCCCCACACGGATTCGTTGGTCGTCTCCACCATGACAAAAGCGGGACTCGTCACTGAAGATGACCCGCTGCCATTCTGAGTCACTCCATGACAGTCTGGCACGATACCACTGCAGTCTGTGGTGACGTTGACGTGGTGTTAAGGACAGTTGTGGTAACGGTCTGCGTGCATGTAGTCCTGCTTCGTGCAGCCATCTGCCAGTGGCTGTTGTGGCAGTCAGGTACAGCGGTAAGGCCTGCCCTTGCTTATGTCACATGCACAGCCGAGTGTAAAACTAGAGTCATTAGCACATCTCACGATGTCAAACCTACCCACCAAGTTTCATTCCTGTCAGTTGATTCCTTCTGGCGGCAGCTATTCTTTTTTATTTTGACAAATAGTCTGGCTATGGGGTGTGAGTGACGGGATCCATAGATTGGGAAGAGTTGGTACAGTGCAGTGAATGTCTCGTTCCATGTGTCGGAATTGTACCAGGAAAGGCATCCACCAAATCTGAGCCAACTGCACAATTCTTAGATGCAAGAGTTTCTGAACACTGATGTGACCCACATCCAGAAACTCCAGTCCATGTCAAATCCAATCACAGCTGTTATTGGTGCTTGTGGAGGTTTTACACACTAGTATATACGTTTCAGTCACAGGGGACTAATGGAAAAACAGCACAATTGGATATGGGAGTAAATGAGCCACAAAACTTCCAGGCATATGCTGCTCCAAAGTATTAAATCTAGATATAAAAACATCTGTCAAGCCTTCATCCTAATGTTCTACGGAATACTATGCCAGAGTTTATAAGATAGTGGGTTTGGCCAGGCTTCAAAAGATTAGTAAGTTATGCTGGAGCTTGGCCATTAGGAACTTTACATTTCCCCCTTAAGTGACCTTGTAGTTGATGCAGAACAGGAAGTCAGTGTAAACCTAATAGAGATGAAATTAGATGCATTGATTTGCAGTATTGGCTGAATGATGGTGCATTTGCAGTGCGAAAGAATGCATAAGGTCATATGGCCATACAGAAACAGATATGCATCAGACCATGTATGAAAGTCTCATGAAAGCATACCTATTATGCTCATTTCCAAGGTCCATAATTTCATATTTGGGGTCTACAGGAATAGCCGAACATGCTTCAGTATTCCCAGAACACCGTATTTTCCACCTACCATACGTCTGTATTCACTGTCTCTGTCTGAAACGCTCTGTTAGAGCTCCTGTGTCTTTAAGCCCCGCCTCCCAATGAGCCCAATGTGCTCGTATTGGTCAGCTCACCCACTCTGATCTGACTGGCTAACCCCCCAGAGTGGCCATCTTGCTACAAGTTCTGCCTCCACATTGCTGTGGCTGTTCCTGCAATGGTGTCGGTTCTGCCGTATCAGTTTGATCCAGAGTCCGATCCTGAAAGTGCAGTAGAACAAGCTGGTAGATCCGCCTTCGCAGCTTGACTGGAGCGCACTGGTTTCAGAGTGGTCAGTTTGTACTGGTTTAGCTCTCTGCGTGTAGGTGGGTAATAAGGGACTGTGTTACAAGATGACATCACAATTGTACAATAACTGATGCCAGTTTATAACCTAATAATAAAAATGCTTTGATACTTGTTCACATGTTATAAGTGCTTTATTATCATGCACAGGCCATTATCCATGTAAAAGGTAATTATAATGTACAGAAATGCTTGTGGTACTGCATTATCTGCATTTATGAACTTATGAGTCATAATATTACATTATTACACTATAATTATACCTACAAAGTGTTATTACCAAGTTACAAAGACTTATAAGGACATATCTAATGGCTTATGGATACAGGCTGCATAGAAAGTGTTACTGTTGACCTTTAATGGGGCATATATGGTCATTTAGGAGAAAATAAAGATTGTGCTTCAAGATTTTAAACCATTTAGAGTTAAATAATTGACAAACTTCATGGGAATTACTTCAGGTTTATTGTTTGGTGGACATATTCATACAAAGGCATTGACTTCCAACCGTCTGGTTGTGGCTGTGCGTGCATTAAAAGCATAATACTAAGTTTCAGTTTATAGGAATGCCCAATCTTATTATGCAGAAATTTTTAGTCAGAGCGATTGGCTTGAAAGCATAAATAATGTCACTATGAGAAATTGAGTACTAACTAGAACACAGCGCATCCACTCAAATCAGTAGTTCTTCAGCGCCAGGGATGGAGGGAAAGAGTGTCTTCAATACATCCCCGGATTGACTTTGCTCCGGTGGTCTCCGTTGTCAAGTGTAACGATGACGAATAGCAAAACACCAAGTTATCTACTGATCCTTGTCGTATTTTTTGACCACTGTGAAGTGACGGTGTTGCACTCAAGTCAATTTTGAAGCCTGCACGTTGCCGTCAGCTTTAGGATTTATGGAATATCCTTCAGGAAAGTCACGGCAAAGTGTCGGATCCCTCTTAAGCCCCATAATTCACGCACTTTATGAGCGTCCTTGTCGCAAACTGAGATGATGGAGAGGCAAACCAGACGGATGATGAAGTGTATCACGGGTTTATGTTTCTAATGAGAAGGATGAAGCTATTCCATAAAGGTGAGAATGGATACGTCAACAGGCCATGACATTAGCTTATCTGCACTAGCATTAGCATTAGCGTTAATAATTAACATGGTACGATTTACCATGAGTGCGCAATACTTTAGCAGTCACTGAATGGGGTCAGTTACTGAGCTTCCTACGTAAAGCCGAGCTTTTGGGGGTTTTGTAGGAAGTCTGGAATATTCTTCCGGCTTTCATAATACCCTTTCAGCACTCTAATTAGTGAGTGTTATGGTGCTCAGATTTGCCTCGGGTCATTTTGAAGATGCTCCTCATTTTACTTCATTATAAATGGGAGCATCTAAAGCTTTGAGCGATTCACAAAGTTGGTGGTCCTTACCAATTCTGGCATCTTCTTCATTACAGTACAGTTACACAGTGTGAACTTTCAGAAACTCAGCATTTATGGTAGATATAATGCTTATTACTAGTTTATTACTGCTTAATTATCTCCCATAAGTATTGACATGGAGGAACGTTGCAACCCTCCAGGATCTGACACCCCAGCTCAAGTAACTTATCTAAACAGTGGTGTAGCATTAGGCCCAGGGTTTAGTATTAAGGCTACATGTTGCTCTCTTTAACATTTAACTGGTACGTTGTTGAGTTTAGCATAACACCAATCCATGGCTAGGATTAGCATTTGGGCTATGGTTTAGCAATTGATTGATATATACTCATCCTCAAAAGAACAGCTGCACCCAGTAGGAAGTGTGGGATTGCAGTGCTGTTGGGAAGGAAGATAAAGTTTACCAGGAACAATAAATGATGATAAATTTAGACTGATATGATCAATATTTATTGAGCTACACATACAGAAGTAGTGTCTCTCAGTATGGAGTCGGGCTAGCCCAACATGCCAGATGTCTCGACATGGAGTTGTAGAGGTTCCTAATGGTGTCCTGTGATAATCCATCCCATGCCGCTTGAACATTCTCACACAGTTCCTACAGATGGTGCGGTAGGCGTGGAGGTGGAGGGACACCAGGCCTTCTGGACGTGTGACAACAAACCGTTCATCTTGGCGCTGACCACGGTGCCTCCACACACGGATTCGTTGGTCGTCTCCACCAAGACAAAAGCGGGACTCGTCACTGAAGATGACCCGCTGCCATTCTGAGTCACTCCATGACAGTCTGGCACGACACCATTGCAGTCTCTGGTGACGGTGACGTGGTGTTAAGGACAGTTGTCGTAACAGTCTGTGTGCATGTAGTGCTGCGTCATCATCCATCTACCAGTGGTGCCACACTAACAGGATGACTCATGGAGGGCATCACTGCACACTGAATGCCTGTAGTCGTGGCTGTTGGGTCAGTCAGGTACAGTGATAAGGCCTGTCCTTGCTTATGTCCCAAGTGTGGCCGAGCGTGAAACTTGAATCATTAGCATGTCTCATGATGTCAAACCTACCCACCAAGTTTCATTCATGTGGGATGATTCCTTCTGGGTGCAGCTATTAGGTGGACGACTTGATGGACCCTTTAAAAACTCCTTTAGCAACAGCATGTACTCTGGTCCAGGATCTTGTTAAAGATGTAGGCTCTAAAGTTGACTCACTGTTCACCAGCTTGTTTAGCAAACTTTCCATTCCACCTTAAAGGGTACTAGAATTACATTCAGGCACCTGTACAAGGTGTAGCATTTAAGGTGGAACGGACTGAAGCTGGTGAATAAGAAGCCAGTGTCAGCCTTATTTATAGATGTACATCCACCATGCCTGTTGACGGTTCTTTGGCAAGGGTAATAGCCTTCACACCCTGGAAAGGTTCTGTTTTGCACATAGTCAGCCATTTTTGTTGCTCCATTGTAATATGTAAATTTCAGGTGTATAAACATTAATTAGGATTGTTAGGTAACACTGTAGAATCAATGAAGTAGGGTCTATCAAAACTCCTCTGGCAACTGTAGTACCACTAAATCTGGGCAGCTAGTCCCATCTCTGAAAGAGTAACTTGATTGAGGAACTGACCAAATTTAGGAACTACCAAGTGGGATGTGCTTCCAAATGGCTTTTCTTTCCTTTCCTGGTATGTTAGAGATGCTACAAATAGATATAGGGTGAAAAGTATCCCTTTAGCCATAAAGCTTTGAACTGAAGATCCTTGTTTTGCAAGGATAGTGCCTGGCATTGTGCCGTTTCAATCTCAAGAACAGCCAGGTCTCTTGACTCACACTGGCTGTGCCGCATTTGCATGCAGGTGAGCGGGAGAGGACGATTTGCTTGCATTATTGACAGCTTCGATGATGCTTGCTCACATTCCCTCCTTCCCCTCCTCCTTACAAGACAAAATGAATTATGCAAATGCTGGAGGTAAATGAGGCTCTTTGTGGGAGCGGTGCAATCTGAATGATTAGCCTTGCTGTACACCATCTAGTGCTGTTTTGGGAATTCTTTTTTTTCCATGAATTTTTCAGGTCATGCCTTCCGGAGCATGATCTTTGATCAAGTCTATAATCACAGATTAATATGAACTGTTTTTAGTTTTGTTCAATAATAACTCATGCAGTGTAGTTATAACTCTGCTTCCACACCTGCAAAGGTCAGTCTAAGGAGTTGGGTTTCTCAGGGGTGTGGAGATCTCAACTCTGGGGTGGTCAGTCCACTGTTCTGGACACACCAGCAGCTTCTTTATAGCAGGGTATGTGACGACCTGATAAATGCCTAGATGTGGGAATCTTACATGCCCATTTCCACCCTATGTTCTGGTCCTAAAAGGAAACGAGCTGTTTTCCCTTTTCTGGTGAGCTTATGATCTGATATAATCTGATGAGCTCTGCTCTGATTGGCTGGTTTACAACAAGACCCTGCCCACAATGATCACACAGAAGCAACATGTGGAAACAAGTGTAAATAAACTCCGCCCTCATACTATTTAGCTAGCTATGCTAGTTAGCTTGGAGCTAATGCTAGTAGCTAACGTTACCTGTACTAGCTACTGGCTTTCCATCTGGACATCAACACACAGTAGATTAAAGTTGATCCTCACTATGGAACTCTCAGTTTAAGATGATCTGCTTCAACCGGCAAACACAGATACAATCACACAGCATGGCTGCTACTTACAGGCTGCTGTTGAGGTTGTGATGCTAATAAAGGTGGCGCTGCTATTCTCTTCAGTCTCTTCCGGGTCAAACGCTGAGCGGAGCTGCTCCGTATTGTCCAAGAGTTTGGGAAACTGTCCGGAGTGAAATGTGCAGACTGCAGGATTAAACTTGTTCCGGGATCCTGTTAAAGATGTGGGAGCTGAAGTTCCTGTTCTCCAGCTTGTTTAGCAGATTTTCCAGCCCACCTTAAATGGTGCTCATGTTACGTTGTGGCGCCTGTACAAGCTGAAACATTTAAGGTGGAACGGAACATTGGATTAAGGAGCTGGTGAATAGGATTTGGATTTGGGAATTGGCCCGTTTTCCCATCCTCTTAGGAAATGCAGGATTTGCATTTGAAGGAGGAACAACAGTGTTTGAGGCTTCACGGTATGACGGTTCTATGTACTGAACTTAACAGCTTCTTGACAGCTACACGTCCTTTCCTACCCACAACAATGAGTTGAGATAAATGGTTTTGACAGTGAGTCACAATAATGAAGAGTGGCCTCCGACTTTTGCACGGTACTGGACATGATCTGTTTATTCTACCTACAGTCTGTCAAGGTATTTGCTCACCACTTCAGCTTTTGTAGGGTAGTCTGTCTGATCCTGCGTCACCTCCAGGCCATGTAGCACACAGCATCCACAAGTTTGCCCATTCCAGTCTTGTGTCAAGCTATTGGTATTCTCCATGACGTTTTACTGAACTCATAATTTAGCCTGCTGTCAGACCTCAGGAATAGAGAAATAGAGATGCAGGGCTTTGATGCTTCCTCCTGATAATAACATGAGTGTCATGCCGCAAAATTTACAAGCCTCTCCAGCCGGTGATGCACTCCATTCTAAAATTTGTGGTCTCGGCCTGAGGAGGTCATCAAAGATATCCGTGGAAACTCGAGGGATAAATTGCACCCGGGTCTGCCGGCACTCACTCAGCCCTTTATCTGCGTGCTAAAGCAGGGAAAGTGTAGAGGGAACTTCTTATTTTCAGTGCAGGCCCGGAGGGGACAAGATACCTGGCTGAAAGAGCCCAGAGCAGTTCACTCGAACCAACCAGTCAATCTGCGGACGGAAAGCTGGAAGCTGTATCCCTTTGGGTATAAAGCCAGCATTGCATTTTTCAACCAAGATTTGGTCACTTTCGTGGAGCCTTAGGCCCTGAGATACTTACACACTGTCAAGGCCTATGAAACAGACACAGAACAGTCCTCAACTTTAAGCCCTTTTGGCTCCAGCGTTCTTTGCCGCTCTGCAAGCTGCAGGACCTCTAAGGCTTCTCATTTGTCATGGCTGTGATATAGACCTTGCCCAGCAGCCCCGGTAAAAATCAATGCCTGGTAAAAGGTGTAAACAGCTTGGGGTGTGCTCGCTGCAGCGGTGTGAGGTGAACATGTGCTGGAGCTCCTCAGGGCTGGCCATGAGGCTCGAAACAGACGGGAGCTGAGCTTGATGTCTCAGCTGGACAAACAGAAGAGATGCGACCTGGGGCATGATTCCGGGTATCTGAAAGGGCAAGTGCTCAGTCTTAAGACAAGTTCAATCAAGCAAGGCCACAAGAAGACGAGCCATCTTAATCAGTGATTCCGCAATGCGGAACACTACTGTTGTCCGATGGATACTCTTCTTCTCCTTCTTCTTCTTCTTCTTGGTACATGTTTTTTGTTCGCTAACTAGTCCCACAGTTTTCAAGATATTGACACCGTTCCAACTTCAGAATCTTCGGCATGATACTGAATGGTGTTCTGTTTGATCCGATTTATCCGATGAATGAATGGGGTTGGAAAGTACACAACCATCTACTGTGCTTCTGCTTAACCAACAGCTGCCAGTCCTCCCATAGACTCCCATTCATTTTCACCCCCGTTGAAACCCTATTGCTTCCTTTCCCCTACAGCCACCAAACTGCATGTTCTCACTCAGGGCAGATCCCCAAACTCTAATCCACAGACACACTGACCCACACTCCTCTATGAGTCATTGATTCATCAATCATTTCTCCCTTAGACTTCCAATCATTTGGAAGTTCCAATTATTCAGGAAATGCACTTTTCAAGATAAAGGTATACTCCTACTGATAAGCCTTTCCAAAGATGCTTAGAATATGTGCATCCTTTCACAGATGTCTGCAAATGTCTTTAATGTCCACCAGTCAAAATGGCCAGTAAGTACAAGTTATTCCATCATCAGGAGATCATTTGGATCAGATCAAGTTTTAGGCCTTTGACAAGAATGGGAAGATCTAAAGTTGCAAAAGATGCAAAAAAGAGACCTACAAAAATGATACATAGAGAAAACAGCATGCCTGCCATCTGCGCAAGACCTGGTGGACCAACAAAACTTTCTTCTTTGAGAGAGAGGAGAACATTAAGCTTCGCTCTTACCTCAGATCTGAGAACATCCAACAATGCTTCTGTCCAACCATCACTGTGAGAAGACAACTCAAGATAACTCTGTGGATTCAAAAGGGCCTTCAAAGCTACCATCACCCAGCAGATGTTTTAAAGCCTTTCCAATTATCCAACCACAAATGAAAACATTTACATTACATTTACGGCACTTAGCTGACGCTCTTGTCCAGAGCGACTTACAAGGTTAACTGTGTTACAGGTAGGCCAATGTAGCATTAGGAGTCTTGCCCAAGGACTCTTATTGGTGTAGCACAGCATAGTCACCCATACCGGGATTTGAACCCGAGTCTCCCACATGGGGTGGTGGCTCCCTGGTGGGTAGTGGTGTTATCCACTAAGCTACGCCAACCACCGGAGTGTGCCCGGAGTATGCAACGAAAGTGCCCGGAGTATGCTAAACACTACTGTGACTGCAGAATGATGCTCTATGGTCAAATAAAACCAATGAAACCCAAACACTCAAGGTGGGATTGGTCTGAAAAGAAAGATGGCTACACCGAATAGACCCTGATGCCCAGTGTTAAGTATAGTATGGGGCTGTTTTTCCTTCAAAAGCCCTGGGAACCTCATCATACATGCTGTCATGGACTATGTGAAGAAATTTACCTGCAGGTTTCGTGGAGAAACTGAAAGCGAGCCTCCTGAGGAGAAGGGTGAATGTTTTTTATCATGGTAGTGTTCTGATGTCCATTTCCAAGAAGCATCATCCAGTCTTCCCCATCAAAACACTTCTGGGATAGGAATATGAGCGAAAAAGCCAATAGATTTCCGGTTTACCTCCTTCCTAAGCCTTGTTAAACTGACAGTTGACCCCTTCATAGGTTAAACTGGAGGAAGCACGATGTCCGGAAAAACTGTTACGTGGTGTTGCATTGTGAATTGCCCAGGAAACAAAGCAAAGCAATAGGCCCTACATCATAAAAACACTAGCCTTTGGCAAGAAACCCAAAGAAGAAGACCCTGCATCCTTTCACAGGTCGTTTTCATCTCTTTCTCTTTCTGCCAGCGCGCCCTCTTTTTTTCTTCTTTCCTCCTTCTTCTTCTTTTCTTCTCCCCACCGGTTGTTCCCTCCTCAATAATCCCTCGCACACAGTCTCTCTCGCTCTCTTTCTCTGATGTTGTTTTCACGGCATGCCGTCAGACCCTGCTTGACCTCCCGGCTGGGGGAAGTGCGCGAGGCTTGTTCCTGTCAGCTGCCACTCAGCCCACCACCCTTCAGGAAGAAGGAGAAGGGGGGAAAAAAGAAACCCTCCTCATTTCTCTGGAGGAAGAACAATCTCACTTTTCTATCTGCAGCCAATCTGGGCTTTTTTTATCGACCTTCCAATACACTTTTTGTCATTGGGCGGCTGAGAGCTGATAGAAAAAGTGATGCTGCTGGCTGGACATGTAGAAGTAGTTAGCACTTTGATCTCAGACCAGCGGCGGATGACGAGTCCCAGAGAGAGGGATGGAGATAACTGAGACCAAAAAAAATTCACAGCGAGTAGGAGGGAAATGGAGAGAACTGAGGACAAGAGAGAGGGAGAGAGAATTGAAGACGAGAGTGATGGCGCTACACTCTGACACTCTGCAACCTTCGTTCTGGGGAGGGGGAGGGATTACAGAGAGGGACTGAACTAGCTAGAACTTGAGAGTAACTTCAGGATCCGGCAGATGACGCTGCACAAGAATGATGGGCCTATAAATCCCTGCAGGTTGTGAGTGACGGGATCCATAGATTGAGAAGAGGTGGTACAGTACAGGGAATGTCTCGTTCCATGTGTGGAAAATGGCTCCAAAGCAGATGTTAATGACTGGCTAAAAGGAGGGACTGCATTTGGGCATGCCAAAGACCATAGTGTGAAGGAAGTAGCTGAATCTGCAGGTGTATGGAAGCGTACCGTCATACGGGTCTACCAGCAGTGGCTAAAATCCCAGTCTACAGGGAATTCTCCTCGGAATTGTGCCAGGGAAGGTATCCACCAAATCTGGACCAACTGCGCAATTCTTAGATGCAAGAGTGTCTGAACATTGATGTGGCTACATCCAGAAACTTGTCCAGCCCATGGCAAATCCAATCACAGCTGTTACTGGTGCTCGTGGAGGTGTTACAGGCCATTAGGTACATTTCAGTCACAGGGGATTCAATCAGGCAATGTGAGTCAATCAGGCAAGTTGGTGGTAAGTGAGGTCTAGAGTAAATAGCCCTACAGGCCAATACACATTTCTGATTGACCTTATGCACATGATGATGCAGTTTAGGAGCGCTCTCTCAGTTTGGTACTCCAGAATGACCTTCTACACGAGATCTTTGAAGGATCTACCAAAGGCTAGACACCTTCATCAACACTGAGGAGTAGGGCTTTGGTGTAGATGCATATAGGGGGCAGGACTCCTAATTGGCTACCTATCATCAGGAGATTGTGAGTCCATTCCCTGGCGATGCCACAACCATAACTGATCTTATGCTCTTTGTTGGTGGGTACTATCCCTCTCCACCCATCATTGCAGAGCAGTTCTAGCTGAGGTGGCTGTCTGTTAGCTGATGTGACAGAATTAGCAGTTAGCGTTTTCCTCCAAGTGTACTGAGCTGTCCAATGATATTGTGATAGAAGCACTTTGCAAAGTCTTTTCACCTCAAATGAGTTGATTAAGAGTCTTGTTACAGAAATTGTAATAGGACTTTAGAGCCATAATAAATCCTGCTACGTTTACTTTCCATACTCAAGTACATTTGAAGGCAAATACATCATTGTCAGCAGAACAGCTGCACCCAGAAGGAGGTGTGGGATTGCAGGTCTGTTGGGAAGGAAGATAAAGGTTACCAGGATCAATAACTGATGATAAGTTTAGACTGATATGATCAATATTTATTGAGCTACACATACGGAAGTAGTGTCTCTCAGTATGGTGCCGGGCTGCCGTGTTTGCTAACCCAACACGCCAGACGTCTCGGCATGGAGCTGTAGAGGTTCCTAATGGTGTCCTGTGATAATCCATCCCATGCAGCTTGAATATCCTCACACAGTTCCTGCAGATGGTGCGGTAGGGGTGGAGGTGGAGTGACACCAGGCCTTCTGGACGTGTGACACGTGACAACAAACCGTTCATCTTGGTGCTGACCACGGTGCCTCCACACACAGATTCGTTGGTCGTCTCCACCAAGACAAAAGTGGGACTCGTCACTGAAGATGACCCGCTGCCATTCTGAGTCCCTCCATGACAGTCTGGCACGACACCATTGCAGTCTTTGGTGACGGTGACGTGGTGTTAAGGACAGTCGTGGTAACGGTCTGTGTGCATGTAGTCCTGCGTGGTACAGCCGTCTGCCAATGGTGCTGCACTAACAGGATGACTCATGGAGGACATCACTGCTCGCTGAATGTCTGCAATTATGACTGTTGGGTCAGCCAGGTTCAGTTATAAGGCCCATCCTTGCTTACGTCACATGTGCAGCCAAGCGTGAAACTTGAATCATTCGCCTGTCTCACGATGTCAAACCCACCCACCAAATTTCATTCCTGTTGGCTGAGTCCTTCTGGGTGCAGCTATTTGTGCAATTCCTCTTTTTGACAAATGAGTGTAGTTTAGTACTTTTACTCAAGTGGAGATCTAAAGGGAGGAACGGTTTTTACTGGAGGACTATTCTACCTTGGGAATCTCTACTTTAACTCAAGTACATGCTTTGTGTACTTCATCCACCACTTGGATGAAGTAAATCCTGAACATTAGCAAGGACCTATGTGCGAAGGGCCATAAATAGATCTTACCATTTTAGTTATCTATGATGGTAACTCACCGCAAGCCTGATGAGGAAGATGTCAGCATTATGCAGTATACTGCATATACACTGGATTAATCATATACAGCAGTCATCATGATCTTTGACAGATCCTGGGAAGATCTCATGGAGAAAGTCATGTGGTACCAGTTGAGAGACCGGTGGATATTGTTATGTGCATGCTAATTATATAAGAAGTACAACTGTCCTGTCTTGGGCAACTAGCCAGTTCCTTGCATGGAATTCCTTTATTATTATCCTAAAATGGGAGCACTGATACATAACCTTGACAGATGCCACCTGCAGTCATATCATATCACATAACAGTGTCATATTGGCAGTAACTCTCATCCTAGGTGTTGTGACAGCATACGTCACATGCTAATTTTTGCTGTGTATTCTGGTCCTTATGACACCTGCCATGACTATTACCTGCTAACATTATATCACCTGACTTAATATGTCAGGGCAGCTTATAACATGTTTATGACATGCCTATTGCATGGTTATGTCAATAAGCAACAAGCAACGTTCCATTAAACCTCGATAAGTAGGTGTGTGCCCGCTGGTGACTGATGCTGAGTGTCAGCTATCGTGCCCAAGCAGAACGGGGGTGCTATTATTTGTATAGTTTCAGTAGCTGTGGACACTATTGCATAAGCGGTCAGCAAAGACGAGACAGCAGCCTGTGTCTGATAAGGAACTAGCTCCTATTAGAGAGCCCAATCAGCAGATAACACATGGACAAGCTTCACTGAGATCGTGGCTCTGCCTCCGGGCACGCTCGCACACACATCCACACACACATCCACACATATACGCGCTCCAAGCGTCTCAGCCTCTAAGGACTTCAAGCCCACGCTCTCACAATCACATGCAAAGCAATGGCAAAGTGTTAGTCACCATAGGCTAATGCAACAAGGCTATGAACTCCTCATACAGTATCAAGTATAACATGTTAAATGTGCTAAATTCTGGAATTTACTATTTGAACATAGCATAAAATAGCATATTAAATTGGTGTCCATTTTGAATTTGATGCCAGCAATGCGTTCCAAACCAGTTGGGCCAGGAACAACAAAAGGCTGGTGCAGTTGTGTAATGCTATAAAAACACCTGGTGGAACATCGCACAGCTAATCAGGTTACCTGGCAACAGATCAGTAATATAACTGGGTAGAAGAGCAGAGAGGCGGAGTCCTTCAGAGGTAAAGACGGGGAGGGGTCACCACTCTGTGAAAGACTGAGCAGCAGTTCAAGAAGAACATTCCTCAGCGTAACAGCAAAGAACGTGGAGATGATCATCATCTACACTACATACTATCATTAACAGATCCAGAGAATCCGGGGAACCTCTGTACACAAGGGACAAGAACCAGAACCAGTACTGGATGGCTGTGATCTCCAACCCCTCGGATGGCACTACATTAAAAACAGACCCAACGATTTTGGAGTGGAGTCCTTGCATTGGAACATTTCTCAACACACAGTTCATCATATGCTCCGCAGACGCAACTTAAAACTCCACCACGCAAAGAAGAAACCAGATTTAACCAGATCCAGAAACACCGCCGCCGCCTTCTCTGGGCCCGAGCTCATTTTTAGCCACATGGCTAATTCTGTTGCTTATTGATTTGCAATGTGTAATATATTGTTATCCGACAGTATATTCTTCTTCCTCTACGTAGACATTTTTTGTCTGCTAACTAGTCTAGCAGTTTCCGAGATATCGACACCATTCCAACTCCAAATTCTCGGTCTGATCAGGGGCGGTTTGCTTGTATACAGCTTTTTGATCAAATGCACGGTTTCCTCAAAGCTGCATATTTGTCCGGAATCTTTCCCATTAAGAATGAATGGAAATAGAGTCCCATAGAGTCACATTCATTTTGGGCCCTACTCAAACCCTATTTTTTTCCTTTAACCTACAACCACCTACAACCAGTTTTCTCACTCAGGGCAGATCCCCAAACTCTAATCCACAGTCATACTGACCTTCACTCCTCTCTGTGTCCTTTATTCATCCCTCAGTCCCCCCATAGCAACCACAGCCTAGCAGGAAGTGGGAACCATTTAAGCTGCACAACATTCTGTGTTTCCTTCAGTAAATGGACTTTTCTAGTTTTCATCTGAAGTCCCGGGGCGGATTGATGTTTTAAAACAAGAACAGTCCAATAAATCAACAGTTTTAAGCACTCTTACAGCAGTTGGAACAGAGTTCCAATCATGTGATGCACTGAAGTTAAAAGCAGACTGGTCAAAATCCCTTTCCTTAGGGGAGTGAGTGATCACCTCTTATAGTGTAGACCTGGTTGACCTATGCATAACTATAATAATCAAGCACTGAGTGCACTAAATTGCTACCATTTACATATTATATACCAATAGTAAATTCAAAAATTATACAAGTTAAAACAAGTTAAAGAAGTGGAGGACATACATGACATGGTATTACATGTGTTTTCATGTCAGCAATCCCTTCAAGTTTTCATTATAGATACAGCCGTGAAACAATCCCAATATCAGATTCAGCCCAGCATTTTCAGTATTTACCAGATTAACCTGAACATTGTTTCGTTCCAAATTGTCGTGCATTATGTTTCCAGTCGTTCCGGCATCACAGCTGCTGAGTGCAGAGCCTGCTCCGAGGGCAACAACAAGATACAACACAAATCGGTGACAGAAAAAAGCCATATTTGCATTACAGCATGAACAAATGGGTTCTATACCTTGAAATGCTTCTGAGAACCCAGGGGGAACAGTGGCAGCAGGAGGATGTCTTCAATATCAAGAAGGCAAAAGGAGCATGAAGTGTCTTGCCACCTCATTCAGGAGCTGAAACTCCATTAGCCCAATCCACAGCTCAGATCTCCGTAACTCAGTTTGAGCTGCTTTTGGCCAAGCAGAAGACAATTTATTCAGTTCTATTTGCTGATCTGCCAGAATGGTTGTTGCCATACCGATGCCAGACCCAACCGTGATTGGTCAGTAAGGCCATGTGACCCAAGTCTATAATCTAAATAATGTTATAATTTCCAGACAAATTGTGTTTGCTGTACAAGACGTCATCGGTCTTGTGTTCCTGTACAGGTCAAGGGAAACCTCCATAGGCAGGGCAGGTGATAGTGGCCCAGAGGGGGCACTCAAGAGCTGGTGTTGTTGTATTGTTGGAGCAGGACTGAGCCTCACCTTGCTGAAATGGAGCCTGAAGCATGATGATATAATACACGGTTATTATACATTCCAACCAAGATGGAGCAACACCTCAGAACTGTTCTGTTCAACAGCGATCCTGTGGTCAGAAACTGACCGGTGATGAAAGGATAGTGGATCGATAACACAAACGATGCAACACACAGGCTACAGTCTCCTATACAGTGGGTCTATACGGCAAGTGGAGCTTACGAAATGACCAGTGAGTAGAAGCTTGATGGAAAAAGCTGCGGTGTTATATGCTCTGGGTTAGCTTTTCCCTTCTTATTAATTCTACCGCTTGTGTTTGAGAGCTCATATGCCGAATGTGAATTTCCCGGCTATGTGGTGCTCCTGCTAGTTCAAGGTGAAAGCCATTCAGGAGTCTGATGGTATATAAGTAGAAAGTAGAAATCACAGCATGACACAATGAGCAATGTCGTTCTCCTGCCACAGGGTTACGCAAGCTCATGTGGCACAAACGACCGCCGTGATCCCTCTGCCTTCCCGAGCACCAGGACATCAGACGGGACTTTAACTCTCTCAGACTTCAAAGAGCGAGAGAGTGAAAGCAGGCCTGGTCTTATCGCTCTATCTCTCTCCCCTTGCTTTTTTTCTCACTCTCGGAATCTTGGACTCTGTTCTGAAGCCGTTCTCGCGCCCTTTCTTCACCCACTCTCTCTCTCTCTCTCTCTCTCTCTCTCTCTCTCTCTCTCTTTCTCTTTCAATCTCTCGGGCGTCTGTCTCTCTCAGGTGAGAGGAGGATTAGTTTTGTTCCTTCAGGATTAGCACTTCTCCAGCTGAAGAAATCGAGAGTGGAGTGAAAGTGAAAAGTTTATTAACAACTTGCAAGACTTTCCGCTCTGTAGGCCGGATGGTGGAGCATCTTCTGGTAAGGTCGCTCAGTGGTTACCATTGCAGCAGTGGTTCGGGACACTGTGTGATGTGTTATTACTGTGTTACTAAGTAGTAATAGCCATTTTAAGCCTCTTCGTTTGCAGAACGTGACGGACAGTGTTGGAAACCATATACCATATTTGCATTTACATTAATGGCATCCAGCAGACGCTCTTATCCAGAGTGACTTACAGCCGTGCTAAGTAAATGTTTCCTAGGTAGGTATGGTGACAAGAAGGTTAGAGTCTAAAACTCACCTTGAGCGCAGACACTGCCCAAACAAGGGCCAGGGCTAATACCTAGAAAGAAGAATACAGAGTTATATGCAGCATAAGAGCTCTACCTGGCAATCCCAAGCCAGCCTTTACACCTAAACAGCAGAAACGATATGCTCAGTATAAGGGAAAAACCAAGCATTTCAGTGTATGTACATCTATTAGTACTCATTAATCAACTCTATTTGCAATGAATGGAATCTCTTCAGTAGGCCTACTGATGGGCATTATATCGCCTCTATTAAGGTGCATAAGATAAGGTACATTTCCAGTAAAATGGACACGACTCAGAGCACGACTTAACCCACAACTGCTCCCCAGGCCCCATAGATAGGGCTGCACACCACTCTGGGCAAGTGTGCTCACTGCCCCCTTGTGTGTGTGTGTGTGTGTGTGTTCACTAGTGTATGCGTAAGTGGGTGTTTCACTTGACAGATGGGTTAAGTGAGAGACAAATTCCTCTTTGGTCAATGGGTCTAGATTCTAAGTTTAATTCTAATGTAATAAACTTTAATTAAATAAATATTTAATTTGGGGTAATTCACAAGTCTGAATTTTAAGAATGCATTTTTGTGTTTGGAACTTTTGCAAGGTAAAAAAGTCGCTGTTGGAAAAAAATACATTTCCAAAATTACAACTTACAATTTTCAGTTTTTTGAAATATTCAGATCCATGAATTCAGTTCTCTCTGAGATAAAAATTCAGAGATAGGAATTTAAGCCAGAGATGTAATTTCACCACCTCACAAGTTCAGAACACACAAAAACAAGCATTGTTGAAATTCATGAATTACGCCATTAAATATTTAAAGTTTATGAAATGTCCCATAAAAATAATTCCAATATACAAAAAGTCTATTATATTATGTCAGATTTTTAAGCTAACATTTTTGGCATTTAGCTTTACAAGGTTATTCATATTACAGGTAGGCCAATGTAGTGTTGGAGTCTTGCCCAAGGACTCTTACTGGTGTAGTACGGCATAGTCACCCAGACTGGGAATCGAACCCCCCATCTCCCACATGTAGCTCACTGGTGGGTGGTGGTGTTATCCTCTGAGCCACACCAACCTTCATTTGGGGGTCCTGGGATTTTAAGAGGCTTTTTACTAAGGCCTTTTTCCCGAATGGAAAGGTAGGTATTTATACCTTTTCTTAACCTGAAATAAAACAGGACAATCAAACACGAAGCCTAGAGACAAGCCAGTGTGGGTGGAGTGAACAGAACTTCAAAAAAGTATAATTGCAATGGATTAGGGCTACAATTATGTTTCTTAACTAAAGGTTCTGAAGACGTACCCATAAGGGTGCCACCCCAGTGCCAGAGCGTGTAGCGCCAATTAACCGGTTGCTCATTACTACTTTATTGGGGGGGAGCAGTCAAGGTCATGGAGCAGTCATGGCTGAGTTTTTGTGCTGTAGGTTCAAAAAAAACATTATTTTTTACCGTCAAAGCCATTTTAGAGAGCAAACTGAGGTCTTTGTCCCCATTTTAAACAGAACCAGGACTCAGATCCCAGAGATTCACCCTAGACGCATGGCGTGGATGATCTGTTCACTCGTGTTCACTTGCTCAACCCCTTCAAACTCCAAATGGAAACAGTCTATCCATACAGGAAGTCTCGGCAGTTAATGGAACAGATGATATGTGTTTTGATGTCTAGCCACGTGTTTATATTAGATATATATAATCCAGTCTTTACCCAAATTACTCAGAGGAGGTGACAGAAGAGAGACAGCAGCACAAACAGCGAGCTCAGCTAAAGCACAAGGGGGAATCGTACTCGAGTCTATGAGATCAGCTTGTGAATGAAAAATGAACCCTCAGTTTATAACTACCGTTCAAGTGGCTTTGCTGAGCTAAGCTAAACTCATTACAGCAACCTGCCACAGGCTCACTGTCTGCGACAACACAAGTCGGCATATGTACGGACTCTGAGTAAATACGCTTATTAACTTCCCAGAAAATGCAACCGAATACCAGAATGCCACCTTGCAGTAGATGAGGAGGCCAGGTCATGCAATGCAATGCCAGCCTAAGCCATGAAGCTGAAACTGCCCAGGTGAACTCAAAACGTTCAACATGTCTTGAACTACACTCACATCTAAAGAATAGCTGCACCCAGAAGGGAGTGTGGGACTGCAGCCCTGTTGGGAAGGAAGATAAAGGTTACCAGGATCAATAAATGATTATAAATTTAGACTGATATGATCAATATTTATTGAGCTACTCCAAAACTCCAAAAATGAAGAGCAATTTTTTTAGGTTGAATGAACCTAATTCATCTACTTGTAATAATTTAGAGCAATGTTTTAGGTTGGACCAACAAAGAGATTACAGTTAAATGAGGTTTTTGCCCTCTTCTGTAAAGTTACTGTTTTGATATCTGAATGTTCTTTTGGTAGTTTTTGTCCACAGCTACACAACAGCATTTTGCAAACTTCCCTCAAGAACAGGATCTTTTACACTAATTTGTTACATGCAAGTAACACTAATTTGTTACAAGCAAGTGAATTAGGTTCATATAACCTAAAAGAAAAGAACTCTTCTTTCAATCAAAGTCATTCTTTTAAGCTGAGTAAACTTATTCAGTTGTTTGTAACAAATTGTAGTCATTTTGCAAAAATGACAAAAGCTTGCACTTTTTACAGTGTTTGGAGAACCAGGAGTTTCCAAACG
This sequence comes from Semaprochilodus insignis, assembly GCA_034552555.1. NCBI lineage: Eukaryota > Metazoa > Chordata > Actinopteri > Characiformes > Prochilodontidae > Semaprochilodus > Semaprochilodus insignis. Next base: position 29,952,536 of record CM067488.1, read on the forward strand.
TATGTCCTAAATGGTACCTTTACAGAAGGGAGCAAAAACCTACTTTTTCTAATGGAACCAGAGTTTTTCCCAAGCACTTTTGGGCCATTTCTGTTGGTCCAATCATCACGAAATTCTCACACAGCCGCTGCTGTATGAAAGTAAAAATCAACAAAAAATTGAAATACATGTATTTCATTGGACAGCGATGATGGGCAATGTTCTGTACAGCCTGCCTAGTGAAAGGGGCATAACTTGAAAACTAAAAAGGAATAAAAACTTCAAATAACTTGCATTTTGGGCAGTTTTAAAATTCATTTTCAATACAAAAATGGCTTAATAAAAATGTTTTTGGACCACTTTGGTTTTATAGGTCACTTCACGAATAAAGTGTGCTAAAATCAGAAAATTTGCGTGTTATATTTCATCATGGAGAGAAAAAAAGAAGGAAAGGTGGAAGTGTCTGTATGTGGGTGTTAAGGTGTTGAAAGTTACTTAGCAGTAAATTCCAATTCTTTATTTTTGTCATTTCACAAATTTCTTGGCTTTCTTTTTTTTTTCAATTCTATGCATATGAATTAAGCAAATGTCCTTGGCCCATGGATGGGCTACTATCAGAGCAGCTAGCATCAGGGACTTAGCATCATTATTAGGCTCTTCGATTCCAGCTCAACCTAGGAATGTATGTTTGAAGGGCACCACACCCTTTTTCTTTCTTCCATCAGTGCCGAATTTCGTCTTTTAGTAAGGCTTTCACTCTCAACCCAGCGTCCAGCATCCACCCTCTTTGTTCTGTCTTTCCTTTTCTCACTCGCACACACGTCTGGTCTCCTCACATCACATCGAATGAAACCTCTGAGGTCAGGACTTCTATATCTTGAAACAGAATGTAGTGAAGCTGGAGGACTCTTAAGTGAGGAAAACAGATTTTAACCTAATATTGAAGGTTCAAGTGTCCTTCCGCTGACCACTCCTTCTGGTCTTAACCCGTAGTTGCTCAAGGGATGCTGTAGTATGACACCTCAAGAGCAGGAAATGATCAATGGAATGTGGTCAGTAGCATGGCTTTGCTTTTATGGCTTTGCTTATGGTCTACTGGGTAAATCTGCCGAGTTATCCATACAACATGACCTAAGGCTAGCATCACAACTAGCATTAAAACAGCAGATATATTAGAGGCAAGAAGCTAATGGCCCGAGTAGTATTGATAATACACTAAGCCAATGCTTTCCATAGTGTGTAGAGATATTATGGCTAATCAATAGCTAGCATCGCAATGTATTAGCCCTGCAAATAGGAAGCTAGCAGCGTAGCCAAACCATGTCAATCAGTCTTCTGTAGTATTAGGACTTATGTATTGGAGGGCAAAGGGACATTTTGGCTACTCTTTAGCTACATTTACAAAGTAGGCAGATCTTTTTCGCTAGCCAAAGTTACGCAAAACATCATATCTTCGGTATTGCTGTTACTGTATTCCTGTACATGGGAACATTATCACTAATCCAGTGGTGACAAGTAGCAATAAATAAAGTTCCCACCAGACATACAAATTCCCACAATAGTAATTTGTATACTAGCAACTGGAACTAAGCCTTGAGTTCAGTTATACTATTGCTACTTGTCATCACTAGATTAGCGCTAATCTTCCCATGTACAATCTGCCAAGCTTGTGAATGTAGTTATGAATTAGCAGAAATATCCCTTTGTATTACCATACTGAAGTTCTAATACTACAGAAAACTGATTGACATGGTGTGGCTACACTGTTAGCTTCCTATATGTAGTTACGCTAATACAATGCAATGCCAGCTGTTGACATTATCGCTAATCCAGTGGTGACAACTAGCAATACGATTAGTGACTGAGTGGTAACAACTGTTACTAAGCCTTCAATTCGGGCCATAACCGGCAAAATAGAGTTTTACAGTAAAGCTAATTTCTGTTAGAACCATATAGAATTCTGGTAGTATGTTAGCTGTTAGGTAACAGTCATTCACATGAACATATTTAGGCCATTCTAGATTAAAAGTTTATTAAAGAGATCCAGTGTCTGATTTACTGGTGACTACTTTGAAGGCAGATCCAGAGGTACTGACATTCTAACATCTCAATAGTACTTACTAGTCAGTGATGTATCTAGGACTTCCAGAAAGTCTAGACCGCTCACATTGACACATTGAGTGACCCCTTTGGAACCTCTGCAAATAATCTGCATTAATAATCATATTTCATTGTTAAGCTTTGGTTGGAAAAAAAGGGTTGCATTCCTGACCAGCCTTGTTTGCTGATAGTCGAACCACAGCTGTCCTGGGGTCAGTGAGAACCGGTCACTGCTCATTGCGTGGTTCTGTTGCTTTTGGCACATTGAATCTCATAGAATCCTGTAAAACTTTAAAGCACCTGGGTGCCTTTGTGTAAGTTATGAATGTGATGGGAGCGGATCATGTGATGAAGCAATTGTGGTTGGCAACAGTTGCTAAGCATTAAATAATTCTCGGGAAACTAAGGCGGCTCTTGGGAATTTTCAATTTGCGTTAATACAGTGACAGTGCACTGAAAACATTTGTTCATTCATTCATCATCTGCACTCCGCATGTCCTCCTGGATCATGGGGGTTGCTAGAGCCTATTCCAGTTCTCACTGAACGCAAGGCAGGAAACATCCTAGACAGGCTGCCAGTCCGTCACATGGCAGACACACAGACATAAACATTCCCACCTAGGCGGGGCAATTTAGCATCTGACTCACCCAAGTGCATCTCTTTGAACTGTGGGAGGAACCTCCCAGAGGAAACCCACCCAGACACAAGAAGACCATTCAAACTCCACACAGAAAGGACACTGGTTGCCTGGCCGGGGAATTGAACCCAGACCCTTCTTGCTGACAACAGCAAGGCAACAGCGCTACCTACTGTGCCATCCTTCTGCCACACCCGACCCCCGACCCCAACCCCCCAAGAAAACTGGGTAGGCTAGTGACGGCTGGAACCCTGAGGAAATGTCTGCATTATCAAGATGGTACAGTTTCTACATTTCACCTCATGAAACCTCACAACAAAATGAATCTCTGTCGAACAGTTTTCCGCTAGGCCTTTCAAGAACGCCCTTTGTTTCCGACCAAAACAGAAGGAAATATGAGTATTACTGCAATACATGCAGAGTTTAAGAAGCATAATGGCTCCATGAAATAGAAATGAACCTGAAAATGACAGATTTTTATTTCCCCGAAAGTAGCATTAGCCCTCCCAGGCCCTGAGGCTTCCTCGCTGCTCTGATCCATGGCTACATTCATAATGTACTACCACTGCTAATGTGGCTCAAGCATGGCCTAACGGTGTGAACCACTGTGGCTGGCAGGCACATATGAGGTCCAGCTGAGGCACTGAATCTTTTGTGTTGCCGTCGCCACTGTATTCCAGTACACAGGGACATTATCGTTAATCCATGGATGGTCTCACAACGAACCAGCACTGCTAACGCAAATCAAGCATGGCCATACAGCGTAAACCACTGTGACAAGTAGGCAGATTTAAGATGCCTCTGCCAGCTCAAGCATTGTATGGAAGTCGCTCACACATACACACACACGCTTCCATATGCTTAATGGGCCAGAAGAGGAAAGCAGCTTGCAGTGCGCCGGCATATCTAAGCACTCTTAAAAGAAGCACTCGCTTGCATCAACTGATTTGAGCTTATTTATTCGCTGCATATTGCTGGACGATGCCTTATTTTTTTTTTTTTGCTGTGTGGCCAGAAACACAGATGCTTCTTGCAGAACGATTAATTCTAATCCTGTGTGTGTGTGTGTGTGTGTGTGTGTGTATGGTTGCTCAGCCCTGCATGTGTGTGACTGTGTCGGTAATCCATTTCCATCCAGATTTTTAGGCACTTTCTCCGTAGCGATCAAGCAGCCTAAGGGCCCTCCGGCCTCTGAACGCAGCCCCTGTTATATTTAAGCATAAAAATGATGAACGCCGCACTAAAAACCTCCGCAGAGGCGTTTAGCACTTCGGTCTAAGAACGCCATCAAGACAGAGATCAATCATCCAATCTTTCTTTATTGTGGTAGATGAAATCTCCCCACGGCCGCTTTTCATTCCACACAATTCGGCTTCTGCATGACTTCCCGGCACGCGAGCGCTACCCACGGCTAGTTCAGGCACTCGATAAAAAGCCATTGTCGAAACGGAGCACCATATGGGGGCTTTGTGACAAGGGCTGCAAGCAGAGCAGGCTGTATGAAAGAGCAGGTTCTGTATGAAGGAGGGGGCAGGGGGGGTTGGTGCTGGAGTCGGATGCTTTGCTGCTCTGCTGCTTTGCTGCTCTGCTGCTTTGCTGAAAAGCCAAAGCCCTGGGTGAATGAGGACTGGTTTGGGATGTCAGTGAAGACCGAATGCAGTGCTAACAGCTAACTGGGTGCTGCTTTCAGTGGCATAGACCTGCAAAGGAGGAGCAGAGCTCCATTCAGACCAGTGTTCATTTTCCCCCACTGAAAATACCCATAACCACCCCAAAGTGTCCTTTCAAAACTCACTGGACATAAAATGAATCATTTTGTGTGTTTAAGGTGGTGGTAGTAACTTCAGACTCCTGTAGATGGTGCTGCATGAGGATGATGGGGCTATAAATCCCTGCGGGGTGTGATTGACGGGATCCATAGATTGAGAAGAGGTGCTACAGTGCAGGGAATGTCTCGTTCCATGTGTGGAAAATGGCTCCAAAGCAGATGTTAATGATTGGCTAAAAGGAGTGACTGCATTTGGGCGTGTCAAAGACCATAGTGTGAAGGAAGTAGCTGAATCTGCAGGTGTATGGAAGCGTACGGTCATACAGGTCTACCAGCAGTGGCTAAAATCCCAGTCTACAGGAAACTCCAATTCAAGCTTCTGCATCGCCGTAAGCATGACGCCGGTACCATGTAGCCGTGTATCCTATGTCATACCCTACGCTATAGCCTGGCATGCACATCCCCAGACATGTAATTCGTCGTGACGTAGACCACAACAACTGTGACTGGTCCATTTGGCAGCATCATCGTTCCGTCTTCACATATCCGCCTTCACCGCCATTTTTAAATTCATTTGTGATTGAATAATAAACCATACTGTTATGACTAGACCACGGGGTGTTGTAGGTAAAAAACTGCCTCGCCATCTGCCACCCCGTCCCAGAAATTATCCGGTGCACATTCCCTAAAGGCCACTTCATGCCTCTGCATCCCCGTAAGCATGACATCGGTATCACGTAGCCGTGTACCCTATGCCATACCCTGTGCTGTAGCCTGGCAGGCACCTCCCTCGCTCCTTCCCAGAAATGTAACCAGACTTTGCGGTGAAGTAGACCACAACAATTGCGATTGGTCCACTTGGTAGCATCATCATTTCATCTTCTCATTTCTGCCTTTGCTGCCATTACAACCAAAGAATAGTAGGTTCCTCAGCACAAACCGTGACGACATATTTGGGCATGTCAGTTGCTGAGGAAAGAGAAGGCAACAATGGCGACACCCAGTGGTCTGAAGAACCTCTTCTACGTCTGCTTATAGGCGTATACATGTTGCAGGGCCTTTGCTAATATGTGTATATGTATGTGAGCTTGTTTGCAAGCTCTGTGAGAGTCAGTGTGAACAATGTCCTTCTGTCCTCGCTATTCCCATGCTTGCTCTGTCAATGTATGGCATGGGGCGTGGCTGTTCACCCCGCTGGATAAGGGCTTATAGCTCATGTTTCTCTCGGCCATTTTTTCTTTTATATCACCAACGTTATGAATATAGCTTCCTGTCACACAACACGTTCGCAGTCGCTATCAAAAAGTCGCCACATTTGCTGGAAAATTGCCTAGCTGGCATCACTGTTTCAGACCAACTGCCTTTCTCTCCGCCGCTGTCAGTCTGCCTCTCTCTCTCTCCCTCTTTCTACCTCTCTTCCATTTAGTTATTACCATTTGGATTTCAGGGCCCCTTTTTTTTCAAATCACTCAGTGCTGTTGGCCAAAAAACCCTCGATAAATCCTTTCACCCCGCTAAAATCTACACTTTAATAACTCCGTATCCCTCCAGCGGCGGCTCAAGCGGCAGGGGCGTATTCGGCACGCTGCCCAAATGGACAGCTATTACGGCGTGAAATGCCATATCTCTGCTAGATAAGGGAATTAATGACACGGCCTGCCTTTATCTCACCTCATCTCTTCTACCCTGGTTTGTCTTCATTGAGGAGCCGAGAGTGCTTTGGTGGGTGGGGGCGATATTTAAGGTCTTTGAGGACCCTCTACGTGGTCCGTCTGCACACGTAGATGCGCACCCACACACACACACTCCAATATGAAACTGTCACCTTCGATCAACACGATATGAATCCATTTCGGTTTCTTTTTCAAAGTGGGCCTTTTTCTCCCCCCCTCATTCTTTCCTCCTTCAAATCCAGTCTCTGCCAAAGTCCTCGTGATGGAGGAGCGACGTTCAATGAAAGGCAGCTCCTTTCAAAAGTAACCTGATTATGTTCCAGAATTATTACTCGCGCTTGCGCCGGAGAAGACAATACAGGCGCGGAGGCTTTGATGTCGTTCTTGTTAAATACTCTCCCAGGATGAAAGGAAGATGGGAAAAGGAAAACACACGAAAAAAAGTAAACCCTCCTCGGTGCCCCCCAGCGCTCCCTTGTTTGTCTGTTCAGAAACGGTCCGCCATTACCGGGCCAAGCAGGCCACTGTTTATTTCCATATTTATGGTGATGAAGCTGAAAAGAAGCGGAATATTGAAGTTGAGAAAAAAGTCACCGCCCCCTTTTTTTCCCCATCTCCCGATGATCTTTCCAATAAGGGAGCGTGTTTATGGGCCGGAAAGCACGGACAGTTGAAAATTAAACACCTCTCTCTCCGACACTGTGAAGAAGTGGCAGATTTTTTCCCTTCCAGCAGGAGGGATAGAGATCCTAGGCCAGATGTAGATTTCAATCTGTATGCTAATGGAAAGACGCTGGGAAATTTTCCTCGATGTTGAACGCCCGGGCTGGCCGACTGACACGAACGTCCTCTACAGGGGGGATCATCTCTCAGCCTGCCGAGTTCTGACTTCTGTTTCCCTGAGCAAAAAAACTGCCTCGCAATCTGCCACCTCGGAAATTGTCCGATGCACATTCCCTAAAGGCCACTTTATGCCTCTGCATCCCTATAAGCATGACGGAGGTACCATGTAGCCGTGTATCCTACGCCATACCCTGCGCTGTAGCCTGGCACACCTCCCTAGAAATGTAACTGGAGTGAAAGTACAAGGTGTTTCTAATAAAGTGGCCAGTGAGGGGAAGTACAAGGTTGGTGTTTCTAATAAAGTGGCCAGTTAGTGGAAGTACAAGGTATGTGTTTCTAATAAAGTGGCCAGTTAGTGGAAGTACAAGGTAGGTGTTTCTAATAAAGTGGCCAGTGAGGGGAAGTACAAGGTTGGTGTTTCTAATAAAGTGGACGGTGAGTGGAAGTGGAAGGTAGGTGTTTCTAATAAAGTGGCCAGTTAGTGGAAGTACAAGGTAGGTGTTTCTAATAAAGTGGCCAGTGAAGGAAAGTACAAGGTTGGTGTTTCTAATAAAGTGGCCAGTTAGTGGAAGTACAAGGTACGTGTTTCTAATAAAGTGGCCAGTTAGTGGAAGTACAAGGTACTTGTTTCTAATAATGTGGCCAGTTAGTGGAAGTACAAGGTACGTGTTTCTAATAATGTGGCCAGTTAGTGGAAGCACAAGGTACGTGTTTCTAATAAAGTGGCCAGTTAGTGGGAGTACAGGGTGGGTGTTTCTAATAAAGTGGCCAGTTAGTGGGAGTACAAGGTAGGTGTTTCTAATAAAATGGCCAGTTAGTGGGAGTACAAGGTAGGTGTTTCTAATAAAGTGGCCAGTTAGTGGAAGTACAAGGTAGGTGTTTCTAATAAAGTGGCCAGTTAGTGGAAGTACAGCGTGGGTGTTTCTAATAAAGTGGCCAGTTAGTGGGAGTACAGGGTGGGTGTTTCTAAACCTGGTTCATTCTAAAGTATGGTTTATATGTTCATTCAGAGGATATGAAGCACATTAATACAACAGTCCTCTGAACACGTATGTCGTATCATCCTTTGTTTTCCATGTGAGAACTGGACTCGGAGTTCTGGAGGAGAGTTGTGTGGTTGCACTGGATTGCATTTCGCCTGACGGCTAAAATGTGGATTAGCTCTTTGATGAAATAAACACGAAGCCGAGTGCTGTGACTTGTTTGTCAGTCTGTGAGCTCGCTAGAAAGCGGCTGCACAAATGAACCCTCACTCAGTTCTCCTGCTGATCTTCCGTTGAACATGCCACATTCAAAATTTGGAATGATGTTTTTTATTATACCAGAAATTGTCTTTAAATGCTACAATTAATATTTCATTTCTTTTCCAATAAACTGAGGCAGGGTAATGATCTATAATACTGTTAATATTAACTATAATGTAATATTAATCTATAATATATTGATGTACAATTAAATGTATTCAGATTTAATGTTAATTAAATTTAAACACCATCCTGGTTAATTTTGATAATAACTTTTATTTGATAACTTTTTTACACTTTATCGTACCCTAATTCTGCATATCAATTTTGTGTGTTAATTCCATATATTAGTTTTATTATAACTTTATTTTAGACATTAGTTTTATTTTTTTATGAACTATTTTTTTTGTTTTATTCAAAGTTATTGTGGATATTGTTTATTTATCTATAACTTTGTTTTAGAAATTAATTTTTCCTTTTTAGAACTTTATCTTGAATATTAATTTTGTTGAAATTTAATTTTAGGTATGATTTAAAGTATATTTCCATTCTGGATATTAAATTTAGTATAACTTTATTGTAACTTTGTTCTGCATTTTCATTTTATTTAAACTTGATTAAACTTGATTCGAACCCAGGCTTGTGTTATATGTTTATCTGTACCAGACTGCATGTGTCTGAACACTGGAGGCAATGTGGATGGTAGGTGTGTTGGTTTGTACGGATTTGATGGAGAGCGTACCTGAGGGAGGGAGCGGGGGAGCTAATTTATCCTGTGGGAGTGTGTGTGTGATTTAGCCACACATCTCCACTGTGTATATGTGTGTGTATGTGTTTGTGTGAGTTTGTATGTGTGTATCTGTGTGGGTGTATGTGTGCGAGTTTGTATGTTAGTGTATGTGTGTGTGTGTATGTGTGTATCTGTGTTAGTATGTGTCTGTGTGTATGTGTGTGTGTGTGTATCTGTGTTAGTGTGTGTGTATCTGTGTGAGTGTGTGTGTGTATCTGTGTTAGTGTGTGTGTGTGTGTGTGTATGTGTGTATCTGTGTGAGTGTGTGTGTGTGCATGCGTGTATCTGTGTGAGTGAGTGTGTGTGTGTATCTGTTAGTGTGTGTGTGTCTGTGTGTATCTGTGTTAATGTGTGTGTGTATGTGTGTGCGTGTATCTGTGTGAGTGCGTGTGTGTGTGTGTGTGTGTGTGTTAACGTGTGTGTGTCTGTGTGTACCTGTGTTAGTGTGTGTGTGTGTGTGTGTGTGTGTGTGTGTATGAACTAGCTAGGTCAAATGGCGTAATTTGTAGACTGGTAGGTGAACGTGTAGATCCGTGCACACACAAACCACAGTTAGACGACACAATTCCCTTCAAATTCCAGTGCTTAATTTCCGTGTTTTGCCCAGCAAGGTAGGAGTGTCTAATAGAGTGGACAGTGAGTGGACACAGTGTTTAAACACTCCAGCAGCACTGCTGTGTCTGATCCACTCACACCAGCACAACACACACTAACACACCACCACCACGTCATTGTCACTGCAGTGCTGAGAATGATCCACCACCCACATAACACCTGCTCTGTGGTGGTCCTGTGGGGGTCCTGACCATTGAAGAACAGGGTAATACAGTATACAGAGAAACAGATGGACTACAGTCTGGAACTGTAGAAGTACAGAGTGTCCTACATGGTCAGTGGAGCTGATATGATGGACAGTGGGTACATCGCTTGGCGATCTGCAGTCACCCACTGAGCACTTGTGGCAACTGGGTGACAATGGGCTAGTCGGTCTTTTGTCCAGCTCAGGTTGTGTTCGGACTTAAAACTAGGACCTCATGTGTCTTTTCAGGTCTAACGCTCCACTGAATGATGCTGCCCCCCACCATCTCGTCCCTGTAATGCTCATTAGAGTGTTGTTGGACCCCCGTAGGGTTTGGACCCCTGCGAGGCTGCTGCCAGCAAGAGCTTGTGATTAGTTGTGAAGCAGTGCACGCTGACTGAAAGAGCCTGATAAGTTAACCAAAGAGTGGACAATTTGGACGAGCGCAGGACAGTGCAGTTGAAGGAGTACAGTCCATGTCCTCATATTGATGCTTCGCTAGAGCAATGAAGACAACAAACAAACCCTTAAGATTATATATGAACATATATACATTCATATATGTGCACCGTAAGTCAAAACGAGAAGAAGTGAAACCCAGATCGCTTCCAAAGCCGCAGGGTGCCGGACAGCTCTGGAACCTCAGCGGACGCGCACCATCACCCTTTGACCAATTTCCACCAAGTCCAGCCCTCTGGGCAGCGACAAGCACTGAGCTAAACTTCAAAAGCTGGCCACTTTCAAATAAGACGTCCAGAAAGAGGCTGGAGAAAACGGCTTGATGGAAGTTCAAAGGGTCCCAAGCATTTTTTCACCCTTCTCCGTTTTGTCGGGTATAAATTGTCCGGCCATGTGGTCAGCATGTGGAATGTGACCCCCGTTCTGATCAACGAACTTGGATTTGTGATGGAATGCCAAAATAAGCAGAGATTGTTTAAATAGTTGCTTGTACCGGAATACTCAAATTTAGTCCCTGGGGTGGAGTATTTGGAATTACAGCACCAGACAAAGTCGTCGATGCGTATGTAATAACCCATATGGATGTTGTTCTATCAAAAATACTGTCCAGCCGCCAAATAACACACCTCATTGGCTCAAATACAACAGATATTACACCTATTGAACTAAATGTAGTTCTACAATTAATTTCTAGTCATATTTACATTCAACATTTCCAGTTTAAAATGTAGCCAGTATTCTTAAAGAATTTTAAAAATGTTACTGTTGTGAAATTAACCACACAAGTACATGCATCCCTGCATAATCTGAGCTCAGTAGATGTCTTTTTACATTGGGTAAAAAAAACAATGATGATGATTTGACCAATAGAAATTCTCCAAATATGCTTAAACTAAATTCCTTTACACTAATTTACATAGAACTTTGTAGAGCAATGACATACTGTACATGCATCAGTTTGCATTGGTATTGAGTTTTATAAATACAATTTAAGAAATGTTTACATTTTTAGAATGTCCAAAAAAGAATCTATGAAGAAATCCATGACATATTTAGCAAGACCAAAAATAATGCTTTTAGTTTTATGATAAATTGTTTGTATGCAACTGTGAAACTGTTATCTGGAGCATTCTACCAACATAGTTCAAGAGTGTTCTCATAGTACAAAAAAAAAAAGAAAAATTAACACATATTTACAAGCTTTATAAAATAAGGTGTTACAAATATTATATTATAGGCACTTCTAAAAAAAACAAAGTTGTTTTAATTGAACAGAACAAGAAATTGTGAAATTTTGTGTTTGATTGCATTTTTTGGAAGTTAATTTGTCCCCGAGTCTGAAAATCAAATAGGTAACATTATGTATTGTCACCACAGAAACATATTTTTCTGAGCGTTATGGTGTTTAAATGAAAATAACATTATGATTTTATATGTGTAACACTGTTCAAAGCTGTGTTCGCTTGTCATGTACAGGCTAGTGTTTTGGGTTCTGCTCAAAATGAGCTAAAATTGACACTACTGAAACAGTCACTGCTAAAACATTAGAAGTTTGGGTACTTTTATGGTTGTTTTTGTACCTAGGTAAAAATTAAGTATATTTTAATGTACTAGAAACATACTTTATCTTCAGCAAGTACATTTCAAGCACATTATAGTTTTGTGTGATAAATATTTACATTATGTTTTAATAATAATTGCATTTTACCTCAGTAGTATTTGAGTGTACTTAATATAAGTAAGTATACGTCCCAGGTAAAAATGACATATATTTTAATGTACTGTAAATGTACTTTAATACGTACTTACGTATATCTAAGTGAATCTTAGTGGCGTCTCAAAATTTAGGTATACTTCCTTGCATTGATGATTAATGTACTGAAAGTGTGCTATATGTACTTTATGTACTTAGTATGCTAAATATAATCATTAATGCTATTAAACATATATATTAGTAGAACTAATTATACTATTCTGAGACAGCACTAAAATTCACTTAGATATACTTCAGAGTATATTACAGTACATTTTAATACTTTAAAATATACTTGTATATATAAATATACTTAGTAAATACTTGTATTAAGTACTAAAGTACTACTGAGGTAAAATCTACTTGTAATTATTACTTGTATTTACTACACAAAACAATGATGTGCTTGAAATGTATTTGCTGATGTTGAAGTGCATTCTAGTACATTAAAATATACTTGTGACTATATCTATCAATAAACCATAATATTTGACCAGGTTTCTACAATTCATAACACTTACTGACTGTATGTATGGCATAAAGTAAATGGTTACAATTTCAAATTAATAAACATGTGTGTTGATGGACAAACAGATTGTGACGAGCGCTGAGCTAAAATCAAGGTGAGGTTTATTTAACAGGTTTGTAATCAACCACAGCAGCAACAAGAGCAAGGCGGACATAACAGAAGGGCAAGACGGAGTCAGAGTCAAGAAACAGGCGAGCGACGAAACCAGGCAAACAATCAGACCAGCAAAAGTACCAAAAAGAGTAAACCAGAACAACGTCAAAACCAGAGTAGCAAACAAGAGTACTCACAGAGAGAACCGCTCGGTACGCACAGAGTGGCAATACTTCGCAACGAGCAGTGTGAGAGAGGACTACAGACTAGATTAACAGCAGTACTTGGGAGACTCGGATCTAGAAAACGGAACGGGATTGGGAGATGGCGAACATGTGACAGTGACATCATCGGGTGGTGGGTTATGGGAAATGGAGTCCGGGAGTTCGGGGGTGAGAAGCGAGTCAGCAGGCGTGACAACATGTAACGTTATATTGCATTAACAGCCACTAACAAATTATTAGATAGTGATCAGGCTAGTGGTTATTAAAGCCTGTGGTTATTAAATGTTATTATTCTATTGTTCAGTGTTTCATGTCAGTCTCACTTATTAATAACATTTTCATCACTCCTCTCTGGCTACAATACCCAGCATACTTAAGCCATGGAGCATTCCACACACAGCTAACCTCTAGCATAGCCACACCTATAGAGAGACATACATATATGTATATATATATATATATATATATATATATATATATATATATATATATATATATATATATATATATATGTTTGTGTGTGCATGTGATTTATATATATGATGTTCCTTCTGTATTAGCAAGCTACCATAAGTCACTCACCCTTGAGTATCCCCCCCCACCCCAACGTCATTGCAGAAGGTTCTCCCACCTTCAAGGTACATCATCAGAAAGGGGCTTTCCTAGTCTCAATTGAAGGGTTAGTCACACTGGCCGTGTTCCATGACAAACTTACCGCAAAGCGGAATGTCATCAGGACATTCCACTGGCATAAGGAAGAGATTGGACTTCTTTCTTCTTCACCTCTACCCCCATCCTGTTTGAATTATCCCCCACTTTTAGCCCTGAGTTTCTGGATTTGTGTCAGTACTATGGAGCTAGCACTCGAGGGGAATTCCTTACTTGGGAATTCCTTTCCGATTTCAATTTTCCCTCTTTTTTCTTTATTAATTTTCCTGACAGATAATACTAGCTGGGCAAATAATGAAATGAAAACCGTTCCAGGTTTCAACCCGCCGCCTCTGATTCCCTAAATATTTCATTTTCATTATAGTCTCCATTACAGTCATTTACATTTTAATACAGGAATTAGATTTCTCTAACTAGCAGAGAGACCGCCGCTCCCCCAGAGGAGACCACTGGTCCGACTGCTCTTATGTGACTTCCTTCACCATCGTTTCTGTTTCTAGAGCTGAGATGTGGTAGAGCTGAAATCTTGCATAATGTAGCAGGGAATCTGTATTCCTTCCCAATTTCTCACAAAGCAGTTAGTGATGAAGTATTATAGCTTCCAGTTATACGTGACAACTCGGTCGAAGTCTGAGCCAGTTACTTACACAAGGGGGAAACAAGGGGCCACTTTATTAGACACACCAACTTTGTGCTCCCGCACACTGGCCACTTTATTAGAAACACCCACCTTGTTGTTCCACTAACTGGCCACTTTATTAGGAACATCTGTCTTGTTGTTTCACTAACTGGCCACTTTATTAGAAACACCAACTTTGTGCTCCCACTTACTGGCCACTTTATTAGAAACACCTGGATTGTGCTTCCACTAACTGGTCACTTTATTGTGAACACAGCCTTGTACTTACACACACTGGCCACTTTATTAGAAACACCCACCTTGTTGTTCCACTAACTGGCCACTTTATCAAAAACACCAACCTTGTGCTTCCACTAACTGGCCACTTTACTGGAAACGCCTACCTTGTACTGCCACTAACTGGCCACTTTATTGGAAACACCACCCCTGTGCTTCCACACACAGGACACCTTGGGGTAGCACAGTTGATCAGTCCCCCTTTACCCATTCATGACTGGTCAGTTTCTGACCTCAGGGCCGCTACCGACCATTTTCAGCACAACAGTGCCAGTGACTTCCAGTTAGGAGGAGCTACTGATGAAGTGCTAAAGGATGGTTAGCACTAGCAGCCCATTAACTGATGGGCTACAGTCTTCTAGATGAAGCTAGAAGGGAGGGCCTTCTAATGAAGTGGCCGGTGAAAACGTTAGCCAAGCAGTCATAAAAGGCTCATTCTCTGTAATGAAATAACCCGACCGGTGACACCGTGTCCAAACCTAATATATATCGTTTATAGTCCTTGGCAGTCGTGCTACACTTCACATTCTACAACACCACCATGTGCACCAAAAAAATGACAGCTCAATTATGGTTTATGATTTTAGGATTTTCCTTTGGCATCCTAAAAAGATAGTAGATGGCATAAATCATCCTTGGATTAATCTACGTGTAGCTCGTTTTATAGGTTAAA
The DNA here is from genome assembly GCA_034552555.1 of Semaprochilodus insignis. Classification (NCBI taxonomy): domain Eukaryota; kingdom Metazoa; phylum Chordata; class Actinopteri; order Characiformes; family Prochilodontidae; genus Semaprochilodus; species Semaprochilodus insignis. The sequence continues at coordinate 29,967,686 of CM067488.1, forward strand.
TAATTTCCCTGATCATACTCTATGATTTGTTGGATTATGGAGATACTGTGTTCCTAAAGGCAATATTAATAACATGCTTTGTACTGTTTTAGCAAGAACAAACAGTGTTAGTGTTTGTGTTCTTCACATGGAGCTGCCTTTGCTCAACATGAAGGTGAGGTCATTTCACCGAGCTGTGCAATTGAGAAGTAACTAGTCTCCTGTGCACCACGTTGGAAGTAGGAACGTGAGATGTAACAGTGACAGAAAATAACCCTCCATCTTCAGCCATCATCGCACACTTGGGCATCCTGGACTGTTTTTAGAAGCGTGAGTAAGTGTGCTTTTACTCACTGGCCACTTTATTAGAAACATCTACCTTATACTTCCACTCACTGGCCACTTTATTAGAAACACCTACCTTGTACTTCCACTAATTGGCCACTTTATTGGAAACACTAGCCTTGTGCTTACACACACTGGCCACTTTATTAGAAGCACCAACTTTGTTCTTCCACTAACTGGCCACTTTATTAGAAACACCAACCTTGAGTTTCTACTAACTGGCCACTTTATTAGAAACACCTACCTTGAGGTTCCACTAACTGGCCACTTTATTAGAAACATCTACCTTATACTTCCACTCACTGGCCACTTTATTAGAAACACCTACCTTGTGCTTTCACTCACTGGCCACTTTATTAGAAACACCTACCTTGTGCTTCCACTAACTGGCCACTTTATTAGAAACACCTACCTTATACTTCCACTCACTGGCCACTTTATTAGAAACGCCTACCTTGTGCCTCCACTAACTGGCCACTTTATTAGAAACACCTACCTTGAGGTTCCACTAACTGACCACTTCATTAGAAACACCTACCTTGTGCTTCCACCAACTGGCCACTTTATTGGAAACACCTACCTTGTGCTTCCACTTACTGGCCACTTTATTAGAAACACCAATCTTGTGCTTCCACTTACTGGCCACTTTATTAGAAACACCTACATTTCATTTCCAGTCTTTTTCTGCCAGCCTGATGTTATGTCATTGCTAGGTTGAGAGTGGTCTACCACCCAGCCCTATCCAACCAAGAGCATCTCTGTGATCAGAAAGTGACCACTGATGAAAAGGTAGAGGATGGCTAATAGTCTCCAAAGAAAACTCATTATCGTCAGATGTTCCATTGTCTTCCCATCATCAACATTCCATATACACACTCATGTAGGTTCACTAGGGGTTTAGACAGTATACAAAATGTCTATATTTGTGTTCTAGACATGGAGACCCCTGGTTCCCATCACCACCACCACCACCACTGTAAAGAACATCTAGAGCCACTTCACACCAAACCCACTCTGTTTATATCTCAACCTTTGAAATGTGCTGAACACTGCTCTTTCAGGTGCACTGATCTGAGCTGGGTTGATTAAACAGTGAATTTACCGCTCGGCTTTGTTTCCATGGGGATTGATTGACTCATGAATTGATTATAGAGACAGAGAACACAGAATTCACCCCACTGCTCCCGGCATAGAAATTCCTAAATATGCTGAAGGACAGTCTAATTAATTTTACACCCTATAACAGACCAGTCTATACATTCACATGTACAGCAGACCTCCGTATGCTCTTACATATTTAACGAGCATGTGCACATTCCTGGCTAATACGCCCCCAAAGGAGCTTCCTTCTCCGACCTGAGCTTAAAAATACATGCAGAACAAGTGGGGCAGTCCCTCAGGAAGCCCACCCTGAGACCACCCCTCATGTACTTAATTAGCAGTGTTTACTGAAAGGCCTGTATTCTCTTATTACCAACATAGCACAAGTCTGAGGAGATCAGCCACTTTATTAGAAACACCTACTGTTTACTTTCACTAACTGGCCACTTTATTAGAAACACCTACTGTGTACTTTCACTAACTGGCCACTTTACTGGAAACACCCACCTTTTATGTTCCCCAACTGGCCACCAGAGAGTGCAAGTACAATGTAAGTGTTTCTAATAAAGTGGCCAAGTTAGTGAAAGCACAAGGTAGGTGTGTCTAATAAAGTGGCCAGTTAGTGGAAGTACAAGGTAGGTGTTTCTAATAAAGTGGCCAGTTAGTGGGATTACAAGGTAGGGGTTTCTAATAAAGTGGCCAGTTAGTGGAAGTACAAGGTAGGTGTGTCTAATAAAGTGGCCAGTTAGTGGAAGTACAAGGTAGGTGTTTCTAATAAAGTGGCCAGTTAGTGGAAGTACAAGGTAGGTGTTTCTAATAAAGTGGACAGTTAGTGGAAGTACTAGGTTGGGGTTTCTAATAAAGTGGCCAGTTAGTGGGATTACAAGGTAGGTGTTTCTAATAAAGTGGCCAGTTAGTGGAAGTACAAGGTAGGGGTTTCTAAAAAAGTGGCCAGGGAGTGGAGGTACAAGGTAGGTGTTTCTAATAAAGTGGCCAGTTAGTGGACGTGCAAAGTAGGTGTGTCTAATAAAGTGGCCAGTTAAAGGTGTCCCTGTCCAGGATAAAGTGATGGGCTTTTTTCGTCCAGCAGAAAACATCCATACTTGTTGTCCGTAGCGTTTGGCCGATTTGCCATTAATCTAGAGGGGGCCACTCACTCTCTCCAGATATCATCCGCTGTTCCTCAAGTTCATGTACTTCAGTTAAGGCCTGCTGATGGCAGTCTGAGCAGAAACATCATCCAGAAGATGAACGCAGACTGGCAGCCATCTTCTCTCCGCCACCACTAGACAAGATTTACACCCACCGGCATCAAGTGCTCCGAGATAAGAGAGAGACCGAGAGAGTGAGGCGGGGGGTGAATTATGGGCTGTTCCTCAAGACTGGGATTGGGAATGGCTTCTGATTCCGTTGTAAATCCTCCCGGCGGGTGTAATTCAGTGAGACGGGCAGATGGACGCAGCAGAGACAAGCTTAGTGTTGTAATGACTGAACTCCATCACAACAGCTAGGCGGGAAAAGGCGGTTTGTGGAAATAAGCCAATGCCAGACATGGTTAGGCACAGTTTTCCAAGCTAATCTCCGTCATTTCCATGTAGTTACAGAAAGACCAGTCACATGTAATAGAACTCACTTATCATAGAAGTCAATAGGCACTGGCTAGGCATGGCCTAGGTCTTCCTTTAAGGCATGCTAGTACCAAACTAGGAGGGTTAAGGCTAGCACACGCTTCCTCCTGGACATGTGAAGCTCCACCACAAACTGGCTCTAATGCACCATCCAGTCCTATCCAATGCTAACTCCTAATTCTGCTCTGTTAGCATCACGGTGAGTGAGGACCATGCCGAGTGAGCGAGGCCAATTATGCTGCTATGAGCTTATGGATACAGATGGCTGTGTCATCCCCAGAGATGGAACTTGTGGCCAATTCGCAAACCCTTTCGCAACATGGTAATAAAGGACATGGATTAAGCCTAATCTTGGAATAAATTGGAGCATCAATGCGGAATCACTATTTGGAATTCTCCAACAGTCCAGCCTTAAACTTAATCTGGATCTGGGAAACAGACCTAAAGAGACTTGGTTGAGGAATGCAGTGTTAATCCAGCACACTTTTTGAGTTTCATGACCATATCTCCTCACCGTCTGCTAGCTGTCGGTTCTATGTGCCTGCTGGGAGGTTCTGGTGATGGAACACGGCTCTGGCTCTGTAAATGGGAAATAAACAGAGTCACAGCACTCCAGCCAATCAGTAACAGGGGGTGTTCATGCTCATGCACAGGACAAGTTGAAGGGAGGGGGCTATGTGCAGAACTCCATGCAATATCAAGAAGGAGTGATGGCCGAGAAACAGTCAAAGAGGAGGAGCAAAGATCTGAGTATATATCTGAATGAAGTCTGAACTGCAGTACCATTTAAGGTGGAATGGGAAATTTTAAATAAGAAGCTGATTCACTCGAATGTAGCCCTGCGGCACCTTTCAAGGTGGAACAGGAAATTTCAAATAAGATGCTGATTCACTCGAATGTAGCTTAACTGCAGCACCATTTAAGGTGGAACGGGAAAGTTCAGAGAGCGGGAACAAAACTGTGTTCCCCAACAAAGTCAGAGACACTTACTAAGAGAAAGCTAACCACCAAACGAAAAATTACCTAGCAAACATAACTGACCTAGCGAACATCCGTTCATTTGTTCAGCATTCCCTGGAAATATATCCAGTAGTAAAACCTGGATAATGTTTTGTCCTCATTACTATATTAGGACCACCCCCAAACCGTTCTCAGATGAGTAAGAGAAATAACATTTGTTGTCTTCATTCAGATTCTTCTGGACATGTTGGCATCAGTCACATTTAACCCTGTCAGGACTTTAGTGATGGGTGAGTGATAAATGGGTTACCAGGAACAATAACTGATGATAAATTTAGACTGATATGATCAATATTTATTGAGCTACACATACAGAAGTAGTGTCTCTCAGTATGGCGTCGGGCTGCCGTGTTTGCTAACCCAACATGCCAGACGTCTCGGCATGGAGCTGTAGAGGTTCCTAATGGTGTCCTGTGATAATCCATCCCATGCAGCTTGAATATCCTCACACAGTTCCTGCAGATGGTGCGGTAGGGGTGGAGGTGGAGTGACACCAGGCCTTCTGAACGTGTGACGCGTGACAACAAACTGTTCATCTTGGTGCTGACCACGGTGCCTCCACACACGGATTCGTTGGTCGTCTCCACCAAGACAAAAGCGGGACTCGTCACTGGAGATGACCCGCTGCCATTCTGAGTCACTCCATGACAGTCTGGCACGACACCATTGCAGTCTTTGGTGACGGTGACGTGGCGTTAAGGACAGTCGTCGTAACAGTCTGTGTACATGTAGTCCTGCGTGGTGCAGCCGTCTGCCAATGGTGCTGCACTAACAGGATGACTCATGGATGACATCACTGCTCGCTGGATGTTTGTAATCGTGGCTGTTGGGTCAGTCAGGTACAGAGATAAGGCCTGTCCTTGCTTATGTCACATGTGTGGCCGAGTGTGAAACTTGAATCATTGGCATGTCTCATGATGTCAAACCTACCCACCAAGCTTCATTCCTGTCTGTTTATTCTTTCTGGATGCAGCTACTTGTGTGACTGTTGTTTTGAGGATGTATGTATTTGCATGCCGTTTTATCGGTGGTGATAACTGCAGCCTTCCCCAAATGGGGGGAAAGCAATATTTACCATATTCCTCCAAGCTGACCCTGACTAACCCCTGAACTGCCTTTATTTGCTTTTATATTACCTGCCGTTTAATCCTTGTAGATGGGTGAGATTTGCCTGATATTGCTGTTTTTACAGCACACTGAATATTTAATGTCCCTTCTACACAAACATGCAAACTACTTTCGTCTCATCCCCGTACGTCCGTATACATGGATGTGTATGTGTGTCGGTGCCATGCCGTGTGCTTATTACTCCAGCTCTCTCTTCTGCTCTCTTCCAATCCATTCCCCTCCCTTTCCCACACTTACCCCCAGGATAGACTGTCTTCTTTCTTCTCCGCTCTTTGAGCCATCATTCTTTTCCTTTATTCTTGACTCCCTTCTGTTTTCCCCCTATTTTTTCCCTATTCCGCTCTCCATGATGCATCCTCGCTAATTTATCCACGCTGGCAGGTTTGTGGATGAAGGTTGTATAGATGAAAGAGCGTCGAGGGCATGACAGCGCTCCCGGTGACGAAGCCTTTGGTTTTTGTACTTTGTCCGCTTGAGTAGACGGGTTAGATTGACTGTGTTGTCATTCAGTGCATCATGTCATAGGACACGTGAAGACAAAGTGGATAGAATTGTTTACGGAGTTATCGGTTAGGAAGCCCACAGCCCTGCAGGTGTGGTTCTCAAGGCAGAGGTTCTTACACAGAATGCTAATGTCAGTAAAAGGGGCCTTTAAAATTGTGTTCCTGATTGAATGCATGTGTTACTTCTAGGACAATTCCGAAATCCCGAAATATCACTTATAGGCCAAGGGTGGCATGGTGGGTAGCACTGCTGCCTCACAACACTGGGCGCTGGGTTCTATTCCCTGGTCGGCTAAATGAGGTTCATCTGTGTGGAGTGTGCACGTTCTCCCAGTGTCTGTGTTGGTTTCCTCCTACGGGTGCTTCGGTTTTCCTCCCACAGTCCAAAGAGTGTTTCCCTCCAACAGTCCAAAGACATGCAGTTGGGTGTATTGGAGATGCTAAATGGCGCCCCCTAGGTGTGAGTGTGTATGTCTGTCCTGTAATGGACTGGCAACCTGTTTCCTGCCTTCCACCCAATGAGCACCGGGATAGGCTCCAGCACCCCCGTGACGCAGAAGGATAAAGCAGTTTAGAAGATGAGGTAATAATCGACAGATAGATTATGGGCCATTGTGATGTCATCAGAGCAGCCTGTCTTTTAGGGGCCATTATGATGTCATAAGTGCAGCCTCTCATTCCTGGGCTATCATCACTTCCGCATCTCAATGTATGTGCCATTATGATGTGCAACCTCCCACTTCTTGGCAACAGGTTTCATCGGTAGCCATATTGAAAATTCCCTCTGGAAGGCTGTACAAAGAGGAATTTGGGAAGTGCTGCAGGAAGAATGCGGCGCTGGTTAAACGAAGCGGGCTAGGGAGTTGAGGTGGTGGTGCCACTATGGCATATTGTTGTATACCAGGCGATACATCTTATCAAAGATGGGAATGTGACCATGGCTTTCAGTTAATTAGTACGGCTATGTTCAGACTGCCAGTTTTTCCAAATCAGATCCAAACCAAATTTGAAGGAGGTCTGAAATGTGATTCCAGTGCAGCTCTAATCAGATGTGCCAAATGTCAGCAACGTCCAATCCGGAGTGATGGAAGTGCTGGGAATCAAGAAGAGCACCAAAGAGTTATGAACCACAACTTGACGAGATTTGAGGGCTAACTGATGCACCTCCATCTCTCCTGCTTCCATGTGTGAAAGCCATGTCGCCACCCTTGGCTACGTACTGTAGTTACTGACGCCTACGTCATTACCACCGCAGCTCATGCAGATAGATTGATGGTGTCCGAACACACATTCCGACCATTTCTAAATGACAGTATGGATAGTTGTCTAAAAGGATCTGATCTAAGAAACAAATCCGATTTGCCTGAAGCCTTTGAATGGATACCACTGGCCTTCCATTGAAGCTCCAAAGTTCTAGCAGACGGCAAGTGCAAACTTTTCAGTTCTGCCGTCTCTTCCACGGAGCCTGGGAAAGTGCATGGCCTCCTGCTGTTATTCTTACTTTAATGAATTTAGGTTTTTGTCTACTGGTGTCTCTTCAGCCCACGGAAGTCTCACCAAGCACCGGGCAGCAGGACTTAAAGCCATCAGAGCATAAATGGTCATAATAGCTGACATGCGAGAAGCTTAAAGTGGCCCAAACCATCAGAGCATGGACCCTTATTATAGCTTAATAACTGCTGTGGGAGAAGAAGCTTACAAATGAGGAAAAAGAAAGTTTTCCAGAGGGAGTCCCTCCATATGGATAACACAGGAAGAGGGGCGGAAAAACGCTAGCATAGCCAGCTACACCTCTGCATGCTACGTGGCAGCAGCCTTGTTGTGTTGGATGCTCGATCATTTCTCCATGTTGCTTTTCCCTATAGCGCTCGCATGATTGGCAACTGGCTTTATAGCATGTGCTACATGTCAGTGTTAGCCATTGCCATTAGCCATGGAACAGCTGGTGATGGGTCGCCCTGGGACACGCTGACCAGAATTGTGGAAATAACGCGGGGACGGGCGCGATAGCCTCTGGCTGCCAGAGAGCCGAGCGTGATTGATGCCTCTGCTGCTCCGCTCCAAACAATCTGTGCACTTATAGGCAGCGTAAGTGATGAATAGGCCGCTGTCCAGGCAAATATCAGATCACCGCTAATTCAGTTAGCGTTCCCCTTATGAGTGCTAGCTAATAAGGCCTCCACCTGAAAGAAAGGGCCTTCTCAAATCATCCGGACAGGCTTTTATTAAGAGGATATTGTGGCAGCCAACAGCAGATAGCTGACATTTTATTAAATTGTTTGTCTTGCAGAGGTAGCGCATCCCTGTTTTGACCTTTTGGAGCGGCTAACCAACCATGGCACAACAAGATCCCGGCGTTCCGAGGGCCTGAAACCGGGCCACATGAGATTTCCTCCACGAATCATGATAGCGGCACAGAGAGTAAATAGACTGATGATGCTATAGATACGGAAATGTTATCATGCTTAAGTTGCTAAGGGCTTTGGAGCACTTTTGGTGGGAATGCTGCCCAGAATTCTACTTTTTTTTGGCACTTGCAACTTCTGAAGAATACTTTCCTCCTCCTCTGAAGAAGAAGAAGAAGAAGAAGAAGACGACACCATGCTAAATTCCACTGCCTCCACACAGTGATGGAGACATAACGTTGTATAAAGGGCAAATAGCTCCGGGCCTGTGCGTTGCCAACCTCAATCAGATCATTTTCCTCCAGCTGACTCGATTAAAGAACAGATGGCTCGGATACCTGACTATACACGGCACAATCATCTGAACTCCGTCCAAGCTCGATCCTTATCTGTCCATTTAATCTTTTTCCTGTTATTCTGTTCTAAATCGCTCCTTTCTCCGCCGTGAATAAAGCGCCAGGGATTGCAGATGTGACTCTGTGATTAAAAAATCCGTAAAAAAAAGAGATCCCTATCTGCCTGATTCCGACCGTTTGTTTATTGGGCTCCTTTATTGATTAGAGGCGGACGAAATAGCCTAATCAAGCATCAAGGGAAATCTCTTATGGATATCTTCTTCTCATAAAACACCAGGAGACGTCACACGGTATGGCCAACGTAATGGCAGTAACCCATATAGAACCCTGTTGAGTATCATTGCCATCCAGCCCGAGGCAAATGTACCTGTTTGGAAGAGGCCAGTAATCAGCAGAGATGTCCTGTGCCACTGTCAGCTCTGCTGGGACACTAGCAGTAATGAAGTGAGGAAGAAAGGAAGTGTGAATGAGTTTTTCTGGAGAGAGATGTTTTGGCTGTTCGGCCACTTTAAAAAGGCAAGTTTCGAGTTCCGAAAAGGAGGCCAGGAAAACTTAGGGAACACTGCGGAAATGAGGTTCTTGCACCACTCCTTTCTCCTCGCCGTACTGAATGCATGCACTTCTAGATGCACTTTAACCTGTAGAGGGCTTTTATACAGCATGGTCAAAAATATGGGGACACCTCACCTGGCCATCTCACCTATATGCGTTAAGATGGAGTTGGTCCCCTTTTGGTGGCTGTCCACTCTTCTGGGAAGGCTTCCCACAAGTTTCTGGAGTAGGGGTTTGAGCCCATTGATGAGTCCAGTGATGCTGGACAAGTAGGCTTGACTCAGCAGTCCATTTTCTTTCAGGGGTGTTCAGTGGGCTTGAGGTCAGGGCTCTTTACAGACCCTCCAGACCAAACAAGTCAAACTATGTTTTTATGGAGCTTGCTTTGTGCACAGGGGTACGGGTTGGAGAAGTGCGGTTGGGGCTAGCCCCAAATTGTGGCATGGACACGTCTCCAACTCATGCGAGAGGCTTGATGAGAATGCATTAGGCTATGAAACATGAAACATTGCTGTGTAATCGTATGCTTGGCTTGCATATGCTCACGATTTTACCTCTGTATCTGGCTCTCTGTCTAAACTAGCTCAACAAGTCAAACACTTCACAGCTCCTCCACTGAGATGGCCAATAAAAGCAGTGGTCGTTAGGGTATGAAATCAACCTCTTGGCAAATAACCTTTGCTTTGCAATGGAGTGAAAATCAGAACATACTCTCCTTGACATGCAAAGAGCTACGAGTGGGAAGCGATTCATATCAGATTACATCATGCCTTTGTGTCTTGCCAGTGATAACTGTCTTCCAGTAGTTAGCATTGCTACAATTGACCTTTGGTTTGGTCAGTGTTGGAGTCAGAGCTTCAACCAACAACCCAAAAGCATGAACATTCATCTCAAGGGCATTTCAGCAACACTACAACATTTTGGAGCATAGCTTTCAGTCAATAGTGTCAACACTGACTGAAAACGAGCCCCTGAAATGTTCTTAGGGGACCATGGTTCTAATTGAGGCAAACCGCTATTGCTAGCGTTCCATGGTGCGGCAACAATCCGTCCTAAGAGGACCATGAGGTCTGCAATGATTGAGACCTCAAACGTGGCTGTGTTTGTTGGCTTGCAAGCATTTTCCTCCACCATCTGCTTTCTCCATAATCCCATTCCTTTTCCTCGTTGCTCTTTGATAGGTTTGCCTTAACAGCAGTGCTGGGAGGAGCACTCCCATAATCCCACTAGAATTACAAAGGTTTCTGGGTGTGGGTTCAGGCTTACGCTCTCAGATCAGCTTTAGAAGCCTGATTATTTGAGGGTGGTGGTTGGCGGGGGACCATGCACCACCATTTTACTTCGCCCCCGCGGCAGGGAAGCCCATCCCATGAGATAGAGATAGGGCCATGCTAACAGGGCTTTTGCATCAGTGGCTAATTTCATGAGTTGCACTCAGTGCATCTTCGCCTTTGTGGGCTTCTTTTTCTCCTTCTCACTCTTTTCTTCCATGATATAAAAGAAGCGGGGCGGAGAACGCTACGGAGAAGCTCGGGCTGTGTTTTTCATCTTGGCAACCCGCTAGTCTTCTTTCTCTCATATGAAAGCCGGAGCCTGACAGAATTTTTCAAAGTGTTCAGGATCAAAGTGAGCACATCTCTTTTTTTTCCCCTCCTTGATTTTGGATGGATGTGGCGTCAGTGCGCATCACATTTTCTCTTAAGTTTTGCGTCTAGAGCGAGCGATCGCGCTGGCCTCTGAAGCCTGTTTGCTTTTAACACACAGAGTTATTTTAATTAGCCATAGTGCTTCCCAACTCCGGCTCTGTTACCCAATTGATGATAAATGATGAATCAAAGGCCTAATGGACGAATACACTGAGCCAAGCGGCCGAGTGGTGCTGGAGTCCACACAGGAGGGGATGCATCTGCATATTTCAATTGGCCTGAGAACTGAGGTGAACTCAGCTGTACTGTAAATGCTCCACATGAGGTGAAATCCTCTCTGGGAAGTGCCCTTGATGCTTTCTGAGGTCTTTGAAGTCCTTTTATGCGCCCTTTCCCTTCATGGCAACCTCGTGGATTGGCAGCTCCGTCCTTCAACGTAACGGGAATGTGGGACTGGTGTTTAAGCCACCAGTGTTCTCTCAATTGTCATCCCTCCCTCTGGGTGGGTTGGATGATCCTCCCTCTCCAGCATCACTTAATGGCACAATGCTGGCCAATGTGGATATCTGTTAGCTGACTTAAGAGAGTTGCCAATTAGTGTTCTCCTCCAAGCGTGTTGAGTTGAGTCCAGTGATATTGCACTAAGGACAGTTCAAGATAATGTTTAATGAAATAGTATTTTATTATGACTAGGATTTGGTCACACCAGGTCATCATAACTATGAACTATGTTCAGAACCAAGCTGAAACTAAGAATAAGAGAATGTGCTTTCAGTTTATATAAGCTCAGCTGGCCAAAAAATGAGTCCCTTTGCGTGTTTAAGGTGGTAGTAACTTCAGGCTCCTGCAGATGGTGCTGCACGAGGATGATGGGGCTATAAATCCCTGCGGGGTGTGAGTGACGGGATCCATAGATTGAGAAGAGGTGGTACAGTGCAGTGAATGTCTCGTTCCATGTGTGGAAAATGGCTCCAAAGCAGATGTTAATGATTGGGTAAAATGCCAAAGACCATAGTGTGAAGGAAGTAGCTGAATCTGCAGGTATATGGAAACGTACGGTCATACGGGTCAACCAGCAGTGGCTAAAATCCCAGTCTACAGGGAATTCTCCTCGGAATCTTGGCAGAGACGGCATCCACCAAATCTGGACCAACTGCGCAATTCTTTGATGGAAGAGTGTCTGAACATTGATGTGGCCTACATCCAGAAACTTGTCCAGTCCATGCCAAGTCCAGTCACAGCTGTTATTGGTGCTGGTGGAGGTGTTACACGCTATTAGGTACGTTTCAGGTGCAGGGGATTCATTTTAACTAACCCGCTAAATGACCCACTAACCCAAAACCTTGGGCATTCCGATCATCCAGAACCTTGCATTTCATGTTGTTTGTCCTGCTGTGTAATGTTCTGTAGTATAGCATTGCATCACTCAATCTCAGTTCACTATTTTGTGTCCATTTGGCCGTTTTTATCCGTCAATCTTCTTTCACTACAATATCCAGTATCCATAACGCAAATATGTTGTACATCCATTGGGAACACCCCCACTGCGATAAAGAAAGCCTGACTGACTGGCATACCTACTGATTTAGAGGCGAATAAACAGAGCTCCCTCAAACATTCGCTATCTGGCTTCCCTCTACTTCAGTAACTGAATCCAGTCAGTCCACCAAAGCTCAAAGCTCACCAAAGCTTCAAGCTCCATCATCAGAATGGGGTCTTGCTAGTATATTCCCTGGAAAATCTCTTTCTAGAGACTATTGGATCTATTGAAATAGCCCTCATTTATTCATTTATTCAAGAGTGTCTAAGCTCTAACTGAATTACACTATATGGCCAAATGGATTCATTCCCCCAACCAAATCTTTGAATTCAGGTGTTCCAATCACTTCCATGGCCACAGGTGTATAACATCAAGCACCTAGACATGAAGACTGCTTCTACACACATTAGTGAAAGAATGGGTCGCTCTCAGGAGCTCAGTGAAGTCCAGCGTGGTACCGTGATAGGATGCCACCTGTGCAACAAGTCCAGTCATGAAATTTCCTCCCTACTAAATATTCCACAGTCGACTGTCAGTGGGTTTATAACAAAGTGGAAGTGATTGGGAACGACAGCAACTCAGCCACAAAGTGGTAGACCACGTACAATGACAGAGCGGGGTCAGCGGATGCTGAGGGGCACAGTGCGCAGAGGTCACCAACTTTCTGCAGAGTCAATCACTACAGACCTCCAAACTTCATGTGGCCTTCAGATCAGCTCAGGAACAGTGTGTAGAGAGCTTCATGGAATGGGTTTCCATGGTCTAGCAGCTGCATCCAAGCCTTACATCACCAAGCGCAATGCAGAGCGTTGAATGCAGTGGTGTAAAGCGCCGCCACTGGACTCTAGAGCAGTGGAGATTTGTTCTCTGGAATGACCAATCATGCTTCGCCGTCTGACAATCTGATGGATGAGTCTGGGTTTGGCGGTCACCAGGAGAACGGTACTTGTCTGACTGCATTGTGCCGAGTGTAAAGTTTGGTGGAGGGGGGATTATGGTGTGGGGTTGTTGTTCAGGAGGTGGGCTCGGCTCCTTAGTTCCAGTGAGAGGAACTCTTAATGCTTCAGCAGACCAAGAGACTCTGGACAACTTCATGCTCCCAACTTTGTGGGAACAGTTTGGGGACGGCCCCTTCCTGTTCCAACATGACCGCACACCAGTGCACAAAGCAAGGTCCATAAAGACATGGATGAGCGAGTTTGGTGTGGAGGAACTGGACTGGCCTGAGTCCTGACCTCAACCCAATAGAACACCTTTGGGATGAATTAGAGCGGAGACTGTGAGCCAGGGCTTCTCGTCCAACATCAGTGTCTGACCTCACAAATGCGCTTCTGGAAGAATGGTCAGAAATTCCCATAAACACATTCCTAAACGTTGTGGAAGCCTTCCCAGAAGAGTTGAAGCTGTTCTAGCTGTAAAGGGTGGAACATCATATTAAACCCTATGGATTAAGAATGGGATGTCACTCAAGTTCATAAGCATCTGAAGACAGACGAGCGAATTCTTTTGGCAATATAGTGAATGTAATGTTTATATTGTTGTTGTTTATTGTTTTAGTTGTTTTTCATGTATCAGATTCAATACAAGCCTAGCTAATTAGCGCACTTCGGCTAAATTTGCCGCTAGTGCATTGAGGAAACCAGAAATGGTTGTGATTCCCTTTTGAATCACAGTTCCCTTATATAGAAACTAAACCTCGCCACCAGCACATCTCTCACCGCGTTTTGCATGAGTGAGGTTTAATTACTGCGCGGCTGTGCTCGTTACGCCAGCATCTGATGCGCGTTTGCTGGATCTTGATGTGATACGCTTGTGTGTGCATGTGTGTGTGTGATGGGATGTTGCGAGTGTCACAGTCTGACAGTCAGTGGTGAAGCTCAAGCTGCGCTCATTTACAATGCAAGGCAAAATAGCTCGCTCTGAGCGCAGCAGAGATGGAGAATGAGAATGTGTATGTGCGTCCATGGCCCAACTGTCTTACTGGAAAACACGAAGAACATAAGGAATCCACTCCCGCTGCACGTTTAGCCTTGAAATATTGACAAGGTGCCTGAGGATATACAATGCAGTGCAGTTTGTGAGGCCACTGCTATCTTGTATATACTTTCCCTAATGTTCAAGGTCCCTGAGATGGACTGGCGGCCTGTCCAGGATGTGCCCTGCCTTCCGCACCAAAAGTCTTGGGATGGGCTCCAGCACCCTCCACGACCTAGATGGATAAGCAGGTTAGCAAACGAATGAATGTTCAAGGTTTGTTGTCTTAACAGTACAATCCCCTCCAGTGCTAATTTCAAAGGTCACATACCGTCGCTAACACTGCTTATGGCAACTTAAATCTTGCTAGTTGGGATTAAACCAAGAGGTCATGCTAACTGGCAGCATGTCCAGGGTGTTTCCTGCCTTCCACACAGTAAGTGCTGGATGGGCTCCAGCACCTTCCACGACCCAGATGGATAAGCAGGTTAGCAAACGAATGAATGTTTAAGGTTTGCCGTCTTAATAGTACAATCCCCTCCAGTGCAAATTTTAAAGGTCACCTACCATCGCTAACATATCTTACGGCAAATGTAGGTTTATTAGTTGGGATTGAACCAAGAGATCATGCTAAATGAGGTCACCAACTTTCTGCAGAGTCAATCGCTACAGACCTCCAAACTTCATGTGACCTTCAGATCAACTCAAGAACAGTGTGTAGAGAGCTTCATGGAATGGGTTTCCATGGCCGAGCAGCTGCATCCAAGCCTTACATCACCAAGCGCAATGCAGAGCGTCGAATGCAGTAGGGTAAAGCGCCGCCACTGGACTCTAGATCAGTGGAGATGTGTTCTCTGGAGTGACCAATCACGCTTCTCCGTCTGACAATCCAATGGACGTGGCAGCATGTCCAGGGTGTTTCCTGCCTTTGACCCAATGAACGCTTGGCCCGTCCTTGCTTACGTCACATGTGCGATCGAGCGTGAAACTTGAATCAGTTGCATTCCTGCCGGTTGATTCCTTCTGGGTGCAGCTATCTCTAGTCTTTTGATGATGAGTGTCTGAAGCCAACTCCATCCTCTTTTAGAAAGTGGAACAAGGTTACATCCAATCAAAAGTTTGAAAATGGTTCCTTTTCAAACAGAGATCTGACTAGAGTAATTACATCACTGTCAGTTTCAGCTCATTATGTGAAATAAGCTGAATTTTCTTCATATTGCAAGTCTTGGGAGGAGTCGATTCCAGCGATTCCAGCGGCAGAAGTTGAGAGTCTCAGTCGACCCCAGAAAACCCAGAACCGTGTTCATCTGTCTGTGTTAGTGTATGGGTTCATGCTAACTAGTCTTCAGTGGTTTACATTCAGTGTTAGCTTTATCAGCATTAGATATTGTGCTTCCTGCTCACCAGTAGTCCGTAATGCATTTTCTGCCTGCTGTGTTAGCATTACTACCATGCTAGCAGTCTTCAGTAGTGCATTCATTGTGAGCATAGTGGGTGTGAAAATGACAGAAACGTAACTGTAGGCCTGATATTAATGTGACAGAATTGGCACCATCTCATTCTAATGGACGCTGAATGCATTTCCTGTTTAAATTGCTTTTTTTTTTTTTTTTTTGCCTTTATGCATTTTTTTTTTCGCTGAATCAATGAAACAAATCAAATATTTCCAGACAGCACTCATCTCATTATTGGACCTACTCCTGCTGGCCATCTATCAAACTCAGGCACTTATGACTTTATGTTTGAACACACGTCTGATGAGAGAAAGCTTGGAGTTAATAAGCTCTCGCTGCTGCACACTCTGACTGGTGTGATTAACGTCCAAACCCAGTAATTTGTGTCCGTCTTCTTTAGCTCGCCCAGTATCTGCCTATCAGCCGGGCGCCCTGGTCAGAGCTTCGCTCTGTGATTAGAGCTAGAGTGTCAAATATTAGAGCCAAAGATAACTTGGGGAATGTGCAACGTGCAAAGTGCAATATGACCAGTGAAATGTACTTTTTACTGATCCATCAGCTAACTAAATGTAAACCCCCCGCTTTTACAGTATGTAAGCTCCACGTACCTTATAGGTCCACCAAATACACTCAGCACCAAAAGAACAGCTTCACCCAGAAGGAGATGTGGGATTGCAGTGCTGTTGGGAAGGAAGATAAAGGTTACCAGGATCAATAAATGATGATAAATTTAGACTGATATGATCAATATTTATTGAGCTACACATACAGAAGTCTGTCTCTCAGTATGGCGTCGGGCCACCGTGTTTGCTAACCCAACATGCCAGACGTCTCGGCATGGAGCTGTAGAGGTTCCTAATGGTGTCCTGTGATAATCCATCTCATGCAGCTTGAATATCCTCACACAGTTCCTGCAGATGGTGCGGTAGGGGTGGAGGTGGAGTGACACCAGGCCTTCTGGACATGTGACAGTAAACCGTTCATCTTGGTGCTGACCAAACATGGATTCGTTGGTCATCTCCACCAAGACTAAAGCGGGACTCGTCACTGAAGATGACCCGCTGCCATTCTGAGTCACTCCATGACAGTCTGGTATGACACCATTGCAGTCTTTGGTGACGTTGACGTGGTGTTAAGGACAGTCGTCGTAACGGTCTGCGTGCATGTAGTCCTGCGTGGTGCAGCTGTCTGCCAATGGTGCTGCACTAACAGGATGACTCATAGAGGCATCACTGCTCACTGAATGTCTGCAGTCGTGGCTGTTGGGTCAGTCAGGTACAGAGATAAGGCCTTTCTTTGCTAACGTCACATGCGCAGCTGAGTGTGAAACTTGAATAATTGGCATGTCTCATGATGTCAAACCTGCCCACCAAGTTTCATTCCTGTCAGTTGATTCCTTCAGGCTGCACCTTTTTGGGCAACTGCTCTGTTCATGATGAGTGTAGGTGTAGAGTTACAGAATGTTGCCCAAATACTGCCACACAGTTTATCACTAGTCAGTTTCTGACCGTATTCAAGCCAGATTAATGGAGATGTAAAAATACAGGATATTGCTGTGAATTGAGTTGGATTGCAGTTGGATCATATTGTATGGTATCATGTCATATCATTACATCATGTCTAGCATGTCAGCTTGTTGCTAGTATCTTAGCTTGTGGCTAGAGCATTAGATTGGGACACTATGAACTCTAATACACTGAAAATGGAAACATGTTTGCAGTATTAAAAATGGGGATCAATCGGAAATAGAACCTCATCGTACTGAGTCTTGTGAATCATTACAGATGAATATAGATGCTTTCTAGTTATGAGTTTTGATCTAATTTATCTAATAAAATCTAAATGTTGCCTTAACTTGGCTGTATAAATATGACTGGAAACATAATCAGATTTCCTAAAAGTCCTAAAGGTAGATATAGAGAACCCAATTAAACTAATAAGATCAAAATGATTAAACTTGGTCATTTATGTATTGGGGATAATTGTAAGCTTGTCAAACTCTAGAATTTACAGTTTACTGAAGGTGAAATTAGAGTCAGGTGTTTTCAATCAATGGGATGACAATCAAGTGCAAGGATCTGTCAAAGTCAGATCTTCATAGCTCACAGTTGTGGAAGTGTATCACTGCATGAACAAGGGGACTTTCTGATGACCTTAGGAAATGTGTTGTTGGTGTTCATCAGGCTGGAAAGGGTTTCAAAAAAGCTTTCTAAAGACTTTGGGCTCCACCATCCACAGTCAGCCAAATTGTGTACAAATGGAGGATATGCAAGGCCATTGTAACCGTCCCCAGAAGTGGTCAACCAACAAAGGTCTCAAGGCGTGTAATAGTCTGCGAGGTCACAAAGGAACCCAGGGTAACTTGGCAACTAAAGGCTTCTCTCCTAGTGGCTAATGTTAATGTTCATGAAACCAGCATCAGGAGAACACTGATCAACAATGGTGTGCATGGCAGGGTTGCAAGGAGAAAGCCACGCTCTCCAAAAGGAACACTGCTGCCCGTCTGCAATTTGCTAAAGATCACAAGGACAAGCCAAAAGCCTGCTGGAAAAAAATGTTTTGTGGGCAAATGAGAACGAAACAGGACCTTTTGGCTTAAATGAGAAGCATTATGTCCGGTGATAGGAAAACACTGCATTCCAGCATAAGAACTGTATCCCATCTATGAAACATGGTGGTGGTAGTATCATGGCCTAGGCCTGTTTTGATCCCTCTGAGCCAGGACGGCTTTCCATCATTGATAGAGCAATGAATTCTAAATTATAGCAGCAAATTCTACAGAATAAACATCAGGACATCTGTCCGTGAGTCTCAGGAGAACGTGACTCATGCAGCAGGAAAACAACCCTAAGCACACAAGTCGTTTTACCAAAGAATGGTTAATGGATTCCTGGGAGGTGCTGCAGGCTATCCCAGTGCCCATTGGGCAGAAGGCAGGAAACACCCTGGACAGGTCGCCAATCCATCATAGAAGACTGATACAGTGTCTTGGAATGGCGAAGTCAAAGTCCTGACCTTGATCCCATTGAAATGTTGTGGAAGGACCTGAAGCAAGCAGTTTAGAAGTAGAATTAGAACCGTTTTTCCCAGTTGTGCTTACACACGGAGAAATTCAACCTCCACATTTAACCCATCCATGCCCTAAAACACCCACACACTAGGGGGCAGTGGCCGGAGCGGAGGGTAGCCCTATTTACGACACCCAGGGAGCAGGTGGGGGTTAGTTGCCTTGCTCAAGGGCACTTCAGTCGTGTCCTTTGGTTCAGGGTACTAAACCAGCGACCTTCCAATCACAAGGCTGGTTCCCTACCTCCAGCCCACAGCTGCCTCAGTTTATGGGAGGAAACCCACCAACATCCCCGAGTCAAAGTTGTTCTGCAAAGAGGAACGCAGTTACAATTCCTCCAATATGATGGGCAAGACTGACCAACAGTTATGGAAACATTTAGGGGGTGGTCACACCAGATATCAAAAGCAAGGCTTCACGTATTTTTGGCATTCACAGATGTGAAATATTGGGTCATTTTCCCAATGATTAAATTTTCCCAAAAATTAAATGACCAATTTTTTGGTTTATTTGCTATTGGGACTTGTGTACAAATCCAACTACATTCTAGATCATATTTATGGCAGAATCTAGGAAACTCTATAGAGTTCACAAACTTTGCAACACCACTGTATATATCAGTTCGGACAGTTGTACTTTCTTGGCGCTTCATTAAGAGACCTGTGTGATGACACTGTGGACCAGGTGTAAAAAGGGAAAAAGGCCAGCCTCCTGAGTGCGCTATAAGCTGACATTTATAGAACAGCAGGTGTTCTGGTTGAAGTTTTTTCGCTCCTAATTCGCTCCTGCGAGAGGTTTGAATGTTGTGTCCTGGAAAAGCAAGAACGCTTGGCAGCACAAGGCTACGCTCCCAGGCCACAGTCATCTAAAGTTGGCTAATCCCTCTAAGAGAGCGAGGGAGAGAGCGAGGAAGAGCAAGGGAGAGGATGAGGAGACAGTTCCTTGTCCCTAGGCCCTTCCACGGCAACCCTGCTCTCCACTTTGAAATGCAAAGAGCATACAGTTGCAGAGATATGGCCTTTTAGACACAAAGCCCCGCTCTTTATCCTTGGGAGAAAGGCAGAAGAGCCGGAGAGGATTCAGCGTTTGGCAAAACCAGCTGCAAGCTGACCGCCTGCCAACGTCTGATCTCATGGGCGGACACAAATAGATAGCGTTGGATCCTCTCTTTCTCTCTTTCTCTTGCTCGTTCGCTCACTGACGGCTGGCGGTTCAAGTTAAAATGTCAACTGCTTTTCGGGAGAGCAGCCAAGCACAAGCAGCGGGGAGAGAGAGAGAGAGAGAGAGGGAAATGTCATTAGGGAGCGAGGGAGGGTACTTAAAGCCAGATCCAGCGTCTCAATTGCTTAATTGGCAGCCGTGAAGAAGACGAGGCAAGGCACGGTGCAGCTTCTTCGCGTGAATGTAACGCCCACCAAACCGGAGCCTGGCGTCTTCGCATTAAATGACACACTAGGCCTTGGAAAAAAAAATCAGAATGGAAGGCGCCTCCAAATGGGGTAGCAAGAGTCTAATGAAGGTGCTCTATGAATGAGAGCACGAAATTGAATTTGCGTGGCATCCATTTGCATAGAAATTAAAAAGCATGGTGAGGGACAAAAGTTCAAAAAGCCATTACACAGCATCTTCACGTAATGAAGGAGAATCGAAACTATGACGAACCTCTTCAAATGAATATTGAACATTCAGAACCAGACACCGCATCCTCATACACGTATGGAACATTTAAAACCGTGGCACAGCATCTTTACATGAACACGGAGGATAAAAGAACCAGAGGACTGCATCTTCACATGGACATGAGAACTGCAGAGCCAGAGGACAGCATCTTTACATGGACATAGGAACTGCAGAGCCAGAGGACAGCATCTTCACATAGAGATGAGAACTGCAGAGCCAGAGGACTGCATCTTTACATGGACATGAGAACTGCAGAGCCAGAGGACTGCATCTTTACATGGCCATAGGAACTGCAGAGCCAGAGGACAGCATCTTCACATGGACATAAGAACTGCAGAGCCAGAGGACAGCATCTTCACATGGACATAAGAACTGCAGAACCTGCAGACAGCATCTTCACATGGACATGAGAACTGCAGAACCTGTGGACTGCATCTTTACATGGACATAAGAACTGCAGAACCTGAAGACAGTATCTTCACATGGACATAAGAACTGCAGAACCAGAGGACAGCATCTTTACATGGACATAAGAACTGCAAAACCTGAAGACAGCATCTTTACCTGGACATAGGAACTGCAGAACCTGAGGACAGCATCTTTACATGGACATAAGAACTGAAGAACCTGAAGACAGTATCTTTACCTGGACATAGGAACCGCAGAACCTGAGGACAGCATCTTTACATGGCCATAAGAATTCCAGAACCAGAGGACAGCATCTTCACATGGACATAAGAACTCCAGGACCAGAGGACAGCATCTTCACATGGACATAGGAACTGCAGAACCTGCAGACAGCATCTTCAGATAGAGATGAGAACTGCAGAACCTGCAGACAGCATCTTCACATGAACATAGAAACTGCAGAACCTGTGGACTGCATCTTTACATGGACATAAGAACTCCAGAACCTGAGGACATCATCTTTACATGGACATAAGAACTCCAGAACCAGAGGACAGCATCTTCACATGGGCATAAGAACCGCAGAACCAGAGGACAGCATCTTCACATGGACATAGGTACTGCAGAACCTGAGGACAGCGTCTTCACATAGAGATGAGAACTGCAGAACCTGCAGAAAGCAACTTCACATCGACATGAGGACTGAAGAACCAGAGGACAGCATCTTCACATGGAGATACGAACTGCAGAACCCGATGACAGCATCTTCACATAAAGAAGGAACCTCCACACCACAACAAAGTATCTTGCATGGGACTTCAAAACCATGACACAGCATCTTCACGTGCCATAAAACCTCCAGAACTAGAATGCAACATCTTCACATGAACATGAAAGCTCCAGAACCATGACAGAGCATCATCTCGTGAAGAAGGAACCTCTAAAACAGGAGACAGAGTCTTCATATGAAGTTGATGATAATCTCCAGGACGTTCACGTGAGCATGGAACCTTCAAGTCGACACAACATCTTGAAACCTCCAGAACAAACACAACACCTTTACCTGAAGAACCATGACGCAGCATCTTCACATGAACATGAAAGCCCCAGATGTCGGCAGCTGTCTCACATCAAACCTTAACACATTCAAATTGGAAACTAAATTAATTTCAGTGATAGAAAGTGAAGAGCCTACCTCAGCCAGAGTGCCTCTCCCTCTCCGGTTCTGAGAAATACAGTGATCTTATTAAATAACAGGAGATAGTTTTGGGTGTGAAAAGGCATGATTTGAAGCAGAGGGAAGGAGGATAAATGGGAGGGACCATTTTAAAGGATGGACAATTGAGCGAATGAAGTGGGACACACTTACTTGACCCGGGACTCCAGCTGAGTGGTCAGGCATTTAGAGGTGGACACAGAAGAGCTGGCTTTTATATATCTTAATGGGGGTTTTTAGGGGCCATTACAGAAAGGTCGGAGAGTACCCATGCCGCTACCTAGCACAGTAGCTTGTAGGACTGGTTCAGTGATGATCCAAAGAGCTGGACCTCCCCCCCACCCTTTTCTCTGCAATCATAGTGAATACACCATGTTCTGAAAGGGTGGGTGGCATCTCGGTGATGAATGATGTGGTTACACTGGCTTTCTGCCTTAGTGGAGCCCGACAGGAACTGCCTCCATCTCTACAGCGTTCTCATAACACGACAGGCATTTGCAAAACAGGAAGGCACAGTACTATGCAAAAGCCAGAGATCATCCTTCAAAACAGACTTCAAAACGAATTCTAATGGCTGGCGGCATCACTATTTGCGCTACTTGTGGCAGCGGCAAAAGCAGTGGCGTTCCCTCAGATGCTCGCTGCTTTCTTCACTGTCCACCAAACTGTAGATGGGGTCCTGCGCCTCACCCACATGTGCTGGCAGCAGCTACTCAAAGCTTTGCTGCAAGGACACTGTCAACGCTGCTAGGGTTGCTGCTCCCCTGGCAGTTTTCCATGGCCAGTCACTATCCAGGCATCCTTGCCGGCCATTGTCCAGGTGTCCTTGTGCTGCCTCTTGACCGCACTGCTCCTCTTTCATAGGCCTCATTTAAGCTTGTTCTTCTCTGCTGCACGTCTTCGAGTTTGTGGTAGTGCCATACACCTTCCGTCTGCTGGGGGGCACCCCACTTCTGACACCAAATGTAGAGCACAGGAAACATAGCACTTTAGACAAAGGTACTTTTATTAAATGCAACAATAATGAGAACTGTTGCCAGAATTGGCTAAAGAGCCAGGAAGCAGGCAGGTCACTAATAGCCATGTATCTCCAATTCCTGGTCCTGCACACAGAATGTCCACACAGTCGCAACAAGTTTAAGTCAAGTTTAAGTCATGAGCCTACTCGTATCCATGGTCACACGAACCAACAGCAGGACCCTACAGAGTGTAATGGCTTCATCTTTGAGTGGTAATATGGAAACCCAGCTCCGTTCTTGCTTCAGACCTAAAAAGACAGTTGAAAGAAACTGTTGCTGAGAAATTGAAGCAGAACACAAAGACACACATTTGTCCTAGAACATCCAAAACGTCCGATCTGAGAGAGTAAGGTTTTATAGACTGATTAGATGAAATTTGTCACTGAGATGACTTGGTTCGCCAAAAACTGACAATGCAACACCTTCCAAGGCTGAACCTAGTACAACGACACCTGCAGAATTCTTGGAACTCACTTTATGAGCTTAGAGGTCTACTATACTGGAGTACAGGCCATAGTGGTATCGGTTATCATGCACAATTTGTCTGCCAAATGCTTCTGAGATTCTTGATTGGTCAGTTTTTGACACTGTTGACCAAAAATAACCAATGAAAAGCAACTATGTTGTCAGGCGCTGGGTACCTTCCTGTGGAATCTAGTTCCTACTACAATCTGTCACACCTCTTTCAGCTATTGTCTTCTTCAGAAGTCCTTGATTGGCTGGATCTGAGGCATTAGTGTTGGGTAAAGATGCAAGCTGGAACTAAACGTTTCAGGAAAGTAGCTATCCAGGAGTAGGACCGGTGACTACTGGGCTAGCAGAGTGGACTGGCTAACACAAACTGTGCATTAATAGATGGATTTGTTGAATAACATTTAAGTACAAGGTAGAGATTTGCTAATAGAGCAGTCAAGAAATTGATGTGAAAGTAAAAGGAGCCAAACTGACCAGTATTTTGTAGTTCATGTTTTTGATTGATAAAGAATGTGTGGGAAGCATCCTAGACCAGGGGCTCAATCCTGGTCCCTGAGACCTACAACTCTCCATAGTTTAGTTCCAGTCCTAATCAAAAACACCTGATCCAGGTAATAAAGGCCTTCAAAGGCATTGCAATATTAGGTGGATCTAAACTCCACAAGGTGGTAGATCGCCAGGACCAAGATTGAGCCACACTGTCCTATACTTTACTACAGCTAAAGACATCTTCTGAAACAATGAACCAAAGTTGGCTGGCATGGAATGTGGAAAATAACTGCTCTTGCCAACAGGTGGTGCTATTCCATTCGGAATTGCAGTTCTCAGTGTGGTAAAGGCATACTCTTTGAGTAGTCATACTCTTTCCCTACTTCTCTTTCTTTCTTTCTCTCTTTTTGCCCTTCTGCCTTTTATCTTTGTGCTGTTCTGTTATCGATTGTTCTCTCTCATCTCAAAGAGGAGCCCATTGGACCGTTGCGCCATCAGACATGCCCCAAGCACCTTTCACACAGAGCTGTGATCCAACATCCACATGCCTTTAAGCAGGACTGCACTGATCCCCCGCATCTTCTCTACCGGCCAAAGTCATGATTCTTATAAGACGGACAGATAATATGACCTTTTTTGTAGCTTTTCTAAAGCTTTCCAGACTGTAAGCCCATCTAGTCAGACCTACGCAGTGAGGATCTGGGAATTGTTTCTGGCTTGAGGTGAGGGGAAGATAAGGGAAGACACTTCACTTAAGAACAATATCTGTTAACTGTAGTACTGAACGTTATTTGTGCATTATCTTAGCATGTACAGAGTGATGATTCGCAAACATAGTCATGGTAAACGAACATGGTAAACGTTGGTGCTGTAAAAGGGTTGTTTCTTCCACTGCTGAACTGAAGTGACCTTTCACTTGGAGAAAGAACCATCATGGGACCAATTTGATTAGCAAATGATTAGTACACATACCAGAACAAATGAGCCTTTTACTCTGCCCAAACTAACAGAGGGATGAAACGATGACTAATTCATCTGTTCAGTAAGGCTCTGTGATCCAATCTTACATGGAATGACAATAGGCATAGGGTTCACCGCATCTCTGGCAGCCTGAGATCTCCCTTGTTACGCCATTGAGTTACCCAAAACATGTCTTAGACAGATCAGCCCACTTGTAGTTTAGCCTACACATTCCAACCCCTGTATCCTTCCATGTCTATTCTGTATCAAGCAAGCATCAGATTTCTGCCTAAGCGAAATTCCACACTGTGCTCCTGGAGTCTAAAAAGGCTGTGGATTATCCAGGCCAGGAGAGCAAACAGTGCAGTCTCGGCTGCTGCAGGACGCTGGACGTGAGCCTGTATGCTGTGGTCCTGTGGGATGCAGGGATTGAGGGGGAAGATTAGGCTGTGGTGGAAGATTATGGGTAGAGTGGGATGGAGTCAGTTAGATTTTTCATGCTCAGGAGACACAAATCTTCAGACTTCAGCAACACAGGGTCACAGTGGACAGCTATTCCCCAAAGGCATCTGCTTCAGGGCTGCTGTGTAATGGTATCAGACGCTAGCTTGTGTGCAATTACAGGTGCTTTTGGGTAACAGTGAGAGAAAACAGTTTTTCTGTGCCCCTGGGAACACGGAGTGAAACATTCCAAATGCTTGTATGATGCTAAACTGGAGTGTTATATGTTAAACATCCAGCAAAGATTCAATAGAAATATATATGATATATATAGTATGATAAAACTGCTTATAAACCTCTGAGCAGACCTATCTCCGAACTGTGTGGGCGTGGCTAATGAGCAGCTTGATTGACAAGTTCCTGTCCAACACTCCTAGTCTGGTCCACCCCTCATACAGAACTGAACATCACTAGCCAGGTTGTAACCGGACGGAAAAAAGTCACGGACTTATGGACGGACATATAGATGGACGTGTGGATGGATGGACAAATGGGTGGTTGAGGCAGTGCATGAAGGAACCAATGGATGCTTGAATGAAGGATTGAACAATGTATTGGATAAAGGAATAAACAGGCAACTACCGATAGGTGGTCTACTTTGCAAGCTTTTGGTTATGCTGGGTTAGCGGGAACTTTCTGTGCCACTGAATCTGTTTGTGTGGGCAGCTCGAGACGTGATCCTTGTGATCAGGTCAGAAAGTGCTTATGGAAGTGTTACCCAAGATCGGGATTGTTGAGTTTACAGGAAGAGCAGAAATAGGGTGAAAGACAGCAGAGATTTATTAGACTTTGGGATGACAAATTGAAGCCAACAAGATCCCGAGTTTGAGACCTCTGCAGGCCCTAACCTTTGGTATCAAGGCTTTTGTTGGAATATAGGTCTTGAAGCATTGGTTTTCCTCCCTGAGGCAAATTGTGTAAGATGGAAGGTGGAAAATCTACATTCACAGAGCTACCTTCACAGCATGCTCAGGTTAATGGCAAGTCCATTCCAGGATAGGAAATTGGGTTTCAGGTCTTCTACCTTAGAGGAATCTGTTGGGGAAAAGAAACAGTAATCAGATTTCCAAGGTAAAGACGTTTGCAGGCCTTGACCTTTTGATACCATGGCCTTTGCTCAATCAGATCTTGCTTCACTGCTTCTTTGCCCCTGAAGCATCTAGCAGTTTGGAGAACGGTCTAGGACAAATCCGCATTTACAGCCTCACCTCCTCTGTCCTGTGGTTAATGGCAAGCTCGAGTTTCGGCCTCCAAGTAAGTCATTCAGGGTGTTTATATCCACAACACGCAGTCATATCTGATTACGTCTGCGGATTCACTTACGGAAAGGAAAAAAGCTGTTGAGCGGAACAGTTGTTTTGAAGGATTCAAGTCCCAAGACGACTCCGACTGCTCCTTTTTCTTTCTCTCGCTCGCTCCCTTGCTCTCTCCCACACACATATATACTCATTCTCGCTCTCGCTCATTGCAGCTCTGTCTTCGTCCACTTTTGTCTAACTCCCACGTTTCTTTCTCTCGCTTGTCACTATGCATCCCACCGTTTCCTCCCTCTCTCATTCTGTAGCTTTTTGTCTCACTCTTTTTTGGTGTTGCGCTTGAATGCCGCCACTGAAGAGGCTCGCTTCGCCAGCGTTTGTGGTATTTACTTCCCGGCAATGTGCAGCAACATGGTTCAGCTATTATAGGACACAAACCACAATTTCTTTCATCAGTGCAAACACAAGAAAATAATGGGATATTTGCAGGCGCCTCTGACGGAAGATCTATGCAATTTTGGCATCATTTTATTTTCCGGCTATAGCCATCATCATTTCAGTAAATTATAAAGATGTTGTTGCAATACAGCACTGGAATTCTGAAATAGTGAAATACACAGTCCACTCGATTAGAGACCCCTACCTTCTAGCTCCACCTCGCTGGGGTACAGTTTGAAGCTCTGTATATAGGTCAGTGGTGGTCCACTCTCAATATATTGAGGCAGTTCAATATTACAAATATGCTCAGCTTCCACTTTACAAACTCCACATACCTTTTGCCATCTACCCTACACGCAGTAGTCACTTGATTTGGAACACCTCCTTATATCTATATTTATTCTCCATTATATCAGCTCCACTGACCATATCTCTGTAATTCTGCAGTTCCAGACTGTAGTCCATCTGTTTCTCTGTATACTTTATTACCCTGTTCTTCAATGGTCAGGACCCCCACAGGACCACCACAGAGCAGGTATTATGTGGGTGGTGGATCATTCTCAGCACTGCAGTGACACTGACGTGGTGGTGGTGTGTTAGTGTGCGTTGTGCTGGTGCGAGTGGATCAGACACAGCAGTGCTGCTAGACACCTCAGTATCACTGCTGGACTGAGAATCGTCCACCAAACAAAACTAGCCAGCCGACAGCCTCGTGAGGGCATGTCTTGTGGGCATTGTCCTGAGGGCAGTGTCCTGTGGGCAGCGTCCTGTGACCACTGATGAAGGACTATAGGATGACCAACACTGCACTGTGCAGCAGCAGATGAGCTATTGTCTCTAACTGTACATACCAGCAAGGTAGGAGTGTCTACTAGAGTGGACAGTGAGTGGACACAGTGTTGAAACACTCCAGCAACCACGTCAGGGTCACTGCAGTGCTGAGAATGATCCACCACCCACATAATACCTGCTCTGTGGTGGTCCTGTGGGGGTCCTGACCATTGAAGGCCAGGGTTATAAAGTATACAGAGAAGACCAAATGGCCAGTAAACGTAGACAGAAGCTAAGTGCACTGTGTGGGACAGAACCTGACCATTAATGATGGCCTAGCAGTTAATTCTGTCACAAACATTTCTTGTCACTCATGAAGAGTATTACAGCTCTCAATTAGATGAGCTTTCTGGAAGCTGTTACTGTAACGGTGGCTAGATACAGTAGCTTGCTAAAATGATTCTGTCTTGAGTTCTGCTGTTACACCGAGATAGAACTCTCTAGTGTTCCTTATTGAATCCACATGAATTATAGGAGTGCATCTCTTTGACATGATAAAGGTGTGAGGGAGCACAGGCCTACACTTAAACTAATGAGATTTCCCGTCACATTAGTGGGGCATTGGGGTCCGTAATGGCCTGGGGTTCTTTTGGAATAGTCATTATTTTACAATCTAGCCGTCTGCATGTGCGGGCTCTGAACCCCACTGTGGCAATTAAAAAATCACATTACATCTCAGAGTCAGTCGCCGCACGATCAAATTATCTGCATTCAAACAACATCTCCCGCTCTGGAGGGCGATATGCTGGGCGCATGCGGGTGGGTTGTTCATGGGCTATTAGAAACACAACGCTCTCATTATCCCATCATCGGAGTTGAAGGGACTGGGAGATTCTCATTTCCCAGCTCCGTACTTATAAATCCATAATAATTATGATCAAGGCACTTTGTGGTTTATTGTGATGCCGTTCGGACTAGTGGATGCACCAGGAGACATTGTTCATCTTGCGACCAGTCTTTGAAGCTTAAGACTTATTGTCCCTGTGTTGCTATACAATTGAGTTACATTATATTACTATTGACAGGTACTCTCATAGATACATAAATGAATTATGTAGTTATATAAGGAATAATAATGGTAATAGATTTCCTCTACTTTATGCACACAATTGTGGTATGAGTTGAAAGCATAAAATGCAACAGAATGTCCTCATTAGTTTCACAGTGAGAAATAATTGAACAAAATGCAGCAAGGGATTTTAAAGGTCATTGGCTATGGCTATAGATACATAATCAATGACATCTGGGCAGCATTTTTGGCAACCAGTTCCTGACCCTCTCCACATAAAAGGGCCTGGTTCATGTAAGCCTTACTGAAATTGAAGTAAATAAACACAACAAAGGACATGAAAAGGGTGACTTTGTTTGTGTTCGTGTATGGCAGCTTGGTGAGTTTGCTCACTGGACAGAGAGAGGCCATATCTGTATGTACTCAGTGCTATGCCGCTTGTTTTAGACCATGGTAGCAATAAGATGCAAATAGATATGAATACCAAGAGTCTTTCAGTCTTCAATATTACGACTGGCATCTTTCAAATGGGCTGCCATGTTTGCTAACCCAACATGCCAGACGTCTTGGCACAGAGTTGTGGAGGTTCCTAGTGGTGTCCTGTGATCATCCATCCCATACAGCTTGAATATTATCACACAGTTCCTGCAGATGGTGCGGTAGGGGTGGAGGTGGAGCGACACCAGGCCTTCTGGACGTGTGATGCGTAACAACAAACCGTTCATCTTGGTGCTGACCACGGTGCCTCCACAATGGATTCGTTGGTTGTCTCCACAAAGACTAAAGCGGGACTCGTCACTGAAGATGACCCGCTGCCATTCTGAGTCACTCCATGACAATCTGGCACAACACCGTTGCAGTCTTTGTAGTCAAAGACTCACCAAGTTTCATTCTTGTGGGGTGAGTTATTCTGGGTGCAGCTATTTGTGCTATTCTTTTGATGATGATTGTAAAACTAGTCCTAGCTTTCATTTTGGCTGTTGCCTATGTTTGTGAGATCTCAGATGTGTCTAAATGAATGATTGAAAATGCTATTAAAGTGGTCTAAATTTAGCATGGGCATTGATGTCAAAGCCAGTGTTACTTAATTGCTACTAGTTATAGTCCAATTACCTTTAATATGTATAAATGTCATCAGTCATAGCTGCAAAAACATCATATGCAAAGAAACAATCACATGAATATGTAAATAATTAGTCTTTCACATTATGCTGTGCTCTTCTTACATTGTGTAATCAGTGCTTTGATAATTAAAACTTAATGACTAGTTTTGAACTGGTTGGCTGTACGTGATGCAGAGACAAATTATTTAATTGTTTGTAGTTCTGTTTATATTGCATACGCCCACCATTCTAATAAAGTCTAATAAACCTGAGCAACGACTGATGCGCTACAGTGCTACTGCCATGTTGGTGGTCCGCCACCCATGTAACATCTAGCACTGTGGTCTGAAACAGACCAGTGATGAATAGGACTGAGGGCAGCAGACGTACTGCATAGCAACAGGTTGATGGTATGCTAATATAGTGGATCAGCGACGTAGACGGAGCTCATGAAGTGGCCAGTGAGTGGAAGGCTGAAGTTTGTTCCTAAGTAGATTGTGAGCATTTCTCATTTTCAGAATTCAGAAGAAGCAAGGAGGTTTTCCAGGATCTTCCCATTTGGGCTACTAAGTCTTATCTGACCTAGAATTGTTAGCTACTTTGAATGTATCTTATGGGATGAATAATGGATATCAATCACTTCATTTTAGAGATCCATTATTGTTATTGTGTTGCTATCTGACATACCAACGGAGCATGTGTTTGTTTTTTAAGTCTTGGTTCCTCTTGACATTATTTCCCTTAGGGCAGTTGTCACACTGGGACCATCTTGAAATGGACTCTGGAATCTGCAGAGCCACAGTTTTTTTTGATGTGAACACATCAAACCAACTCAGACCCCCATCCTAAAGGTCTGTCTGGATGGCCCTCGTGCCACTTGAAAGGGTAGTTTTATCAGGAAACACAGCCCAATATGCGATCACCGCACACGCTCCTAGTACTGTGTTCTAAAGGAGGTGGGGTGTGAACAAGAAGTGGTCTCAGCGAACTTATTAATGCTAAGAAGGACCAGGAAGATCACAGGGTCTTCTTCAGAGGTTGCTTATATCAAGAACACAAAAAGAAATGGGGGTCTTTGGCAGTTGGTTTCCTATTCAGGTTCTGTTTAGCAGAACTGAGTTTTAATGCATCTGGGCTCGTCTCAGTTGGTCGTCCTTGTGCTTCTAGGGAGTTTTTCCTGTTCAGTTTGGTTCTATTTCTTCATTAATGACTCAAGTTTCTCCTTTTGAGTCTTGGTTCCTCCTGGTGGCTTCAAGGGTGTTTTGGTTCCTTGTGCTTCAAGGCTATTCTTCCTGTTCAGTCTTGATTCCTCTCAGTGTTTCTTCATTACAGTCTTAAGAAGTTTCTCCTTTTGAGTTGTGATTCCTCTTAGTGGTTCTTCATGCTGCTAAGGAGATTCTGCTTTTGAGTCTTGGGTCTTCTCTGTGGTTCTTCTTCATGCTTATAGGTAGCTTTTCCTTTTGGGTCTAAGGAGATTCCCCTCTTGAGTCATGGTTCCTCTTGGTGGTTCTTTCTTATGCTCCTAAGCAGATTCTCCTTTTGAGTCTTGGTTCCTCTCAGTAGTTCTTCCACATGCTCTTAGACAGTGTTTTCTTTGAAATCCTGGTTCCTCTCAGTAATTGTTCCTTATAGTTTCAAGCAGGTTCTCCATTAGAATTATGGTTCCTCTCAGAGGTTCTTCCTCACGCTCTTAATGAGGTTTGTCCTTCGAATCCACACAAGTTTCTGCATAGCCGCTTTGTGATAAGGAACACTGTACAAGTCAGTGTGAATTCAGATGCACTGTATTGTAGGTTTCAAGCACTTTTGCCTAACTAATAATAATATTAATTTTGATAGTGTTCTTAGAACTTAGATGCGTAGAAGTTCCGAATCTGCACTTTCCACTCAAATTTCTTGTGTTTCAGTGAGCGACGGTTCATCTGTAAAGAACTGTTGATCTAAAATGACTGTATTGCTTTAGTTATCATCACCATAACTGCAGCTTTGAAGGCTTAGTCCAAGAGAGATATAAAATGTGCATGAGGTCGCTGAGACTGGGGCTGGAGGATTGCAGAACTGGTTCAAGACTGAATAGCTTGGCATGACTGCAAATCTGTTGGGGTCTTCACAAGCGTGCTCATGAATGGTTAAAGATGGGGCTAGGGAAGGGTTTAGATATGGTTATGTCGTCGCCTTAGGATTTCTCTGGTATGAAATTCAACGAGATCGCCCACTCCTAATTGGAGCTCCTCCAGATTCTTCACAAAAACATGTTGATTTATGCCCCAATTGTTCAAAATCAGACACGGCAGCGGAAATGGTGCTTCAACCAGCGAGAGAGAAAGAGAGTGACAGCTAGAGACAGACTGCATAAAACATTTTCTACTTTTCTGCGTTGGAGGAGGATAGAGGCTGGCTGGAGACACTGGTCATTCGGGAGCGCCAGTTCAGTCCTACACTAAGGCTCAAAGAGCCAAGGAAGGGAGGAAGGAAGGAACATTTGGAATCCCTCAAAACGAACTGGCATCTTTCATAAACAAGCAGCAGAACAATGCTAACTAGGATGATGAAGACTCCCACAGGACGAAACATGAGAGCAGGGAATCAAATTTGTTAGAATGCAATTCAATTAGAAATAGATTAGCGTCATGTCATGCGGAGGAACAAGGCTTGTTTAGACCTACAAACAGGGGCAGCCATGTTGAAAATGCAGGACATTATTTATTGGAAATCAGCCATTCTCCAGATTTTCAGTGATGGTCTTGCTCTCTCCTGGATAGTTTTTGGTGGCCTCTATATGTCTTACAAGGTGGTTGGACGAGCTTTACAGAACAGCTGGGAAACAAGCTCAAAATTCATTTTAAGTTGTCAAAAGATTATTTCACAAATAGCTGCAACCAGAAGGAATCAACCGACAGGAATGAACCTTGGTGGGTAGGTTTGACATCGTGAGACTTGCAAATGATTCGAGTTTCTTACTCGACCTCTCATGTGACGTAAGCAAGGATGGGCCTTATCACTGTACCTGACTGACCCAACAGCCATGATTGCGGACAGACCGTTACGACGACTGTCTTAACACCACGTCACCGTTGTGAAAGACTGCAATGGTGTCGTACCAGACTGTCATGGAATGACTCAGAATGGCAGCGGGTCATCTTCAGTGACGAGTCCCGC
Organism: Semaprochilodus insignis; assembly: GCA_034552555.1. Classification (NCBI taxonomy): domain Eukaryota; kingdom Metazoa; phylum Chordata; class Actinopteri; order Characiformes; family Prochilodontidae; genus Semaprochilodus; species Semaprochilodus insignis. The sequence continues at coordinate 30,000,927 of CM067488.1, forward strand.
TTTTGTCTTGGTGGAGACGACCAACGAATCCATATGTGGAGGCACCGTGGTCAGCACCAAGATGAACGGTTTACTGTCACATGTCCAGAAGGTCTGGTGTCACTCTATCTCCACCCCTACTGCACCACCTGTAGGAACTGTGTGAGGATATTCAAGGTGCATGGGATGGATTATAACAAGACACCATTAGGAACCTCTACAACTCCATTCTGAGACGTCTGCCATGTTCAGTTAGAAAACATGGCGGCCCTACGTCATACTGAGAGACACTACTACTGTATCTGTAGCTCAATAAATATTGATCATATCAGTCTAAATTTATCATCAGTTATTGTTTCTGGTAACCTTTATCTTCCTTCCCAACAGCACTGCAATCCCACACCTCCTTCTGGGTGCAGCTGTTCTTCTGACGATGAGCGTATGTATGAAAGGTCACACTACTACGTTAGATTGAGCATGGCTTTTGATAACATACTCAAGGTTATATATGTAGACATAACCATCTGATTGATAAGCTAAAATGAAGGTTAATTAACTCCAGCTGCTTCAAAGTCAATGAGCCAATTAACTTTATTGCCAAAACCGCTAACTACTGTAGCTTGGCAACAGCATAGTTCTCATCATGCTTTCCATGTACACCTGTATTACAGCAGAAAAGTTAAAGCATGATGACATGCTACTTTGATCTGTTTTGCTAAAGCTAAGCTAATTGGTGATAATGGAAACAAATGAATGCTGATACATGTACTTTTGCATGGAAGGGACTGAAGGCTCATCTCTGAATATCAGGTACTAGTCTTGCAAGTCAATGTTACTGATCAATGCAAAGATCCAGCTGCTCGGCAAGGCCTCCCATTGCTCTCAGAAGAAGTTGGAAGTGGTGTTTATTCGTGCCACATTCAGTGTGTAACAGCCTTAAGGAGTTAGCCAACTTGAATTTCAGCCAGCATTAGGCTAGCAAAAAACTTTAGCCTACATCACGTTTATAGAATTTGGCAGACACTTTTATCCAGGATCATTTACAGTCTAACCATCTTGAAGAAGAAAGCTAATGCTGGGTAGAGAGCAGTAGTGCTCCCCACTACACCTTACCAACTGCCATACAAGATTTGGTGGATGCCTTCCTTGGTGTTTTACTGGTTGTTCCAGGTAGTCCCACAGATTTCCAAGAGGATTTACATTTGGGGATTTTGCAGGCCAGTCCAGATGTGTGAATGCTCCTGAATGTTCATCACGCCAATCAATCACATTTGCCAGTCTGGGTGACCATGCTGTGCTACACCAGTAAGAGTTCTTGGGCTAGACTCCTAACACTACAGTGACCTGTAATATGATTACCCAAGTCGCTGGTGGTGGTGTTTGTGAGGAAGGTCTTGTTGCTGTGATTTGGGAGCCAGTTTGTCATGAATCTATCATGCTAACGGCACAGTGATTGGTCAGTGAGTTCATGTACAACATTAATTACTACACAGGACAATAAACACCCGATCAGGTGGATCATCATTGTAAGGAACCCGTACGTCCAACCAAAAATCCAACCATTCCTGATCAGACCGAACACTCTGGAGTTAATGAACGGTCTCTGTGGGATGTTCCATACAGCCCACAGTGGACATCTTAATGTTGGTGGTTAAATCACTTTTTAGGGTTGCCAGATCCTAGCAAAATTCAAGAAACCCAAGAACTTCCTGAAGACAGCATAAAATTGTTGACAGAAGCAGCTGCTTAGACGATTGGATGTTTAGACGCTTGTTGGAATAAGGCTTAATAAATGTTGTTGCATGTTTTTGCCAGTCAGTAATAGTATTCTCTCACACAGCACATTGTTCACTACATCCTACATTCTCTGTCTTACTCTCTCTCTCTCTTTCTCTCTGCGTAAGGCCATTGTCTGGCCGCTCCCATGTTTAAGTGTGGGAGGTTTGGTCAGGACAGCAGGACAAAGCCGTGCTGACAGTGCGGCCTCTCTGAAAGGCCGTGAAATGACTTCGCCTCTTCTCTTTTCTCTGCACGTGGCGGGGCGGGGGGAGATGGAATATTCCGATTGCTTCCTTCATTCTCCGCACGTACTGGAACGCTGTTCAATTTTACCGCATACGTACAGTACCTGGGAGGTCAGCATGCAGTCAGACCTTTATTATTTGGGCAGATGGTCAGGTATGTGCTTATCTGAGCGTGAGAGAACTTTGATCATAAAGTCATAAAGAGTCTTCCTTTTCTCAGCGTGCACTTTGTCCACCACCACTTTCCACTTTCCACTTTCCAGATTCCAGATTTAACCTCCAGAATTATTACAGTTAGGACAAAATACTATTTCAACACTACACCATCACATCATTAACCAGATCTACACCTCCTGGAGGAAAAGAGGAGGACATAGAAACAGGTCACACATGACATAGCAAGAGGGGAAAAGAAGAAGGAAAGAAAAAATAAAAAAGAAAGATAGATAGAAAGAAGGAAAGAAGGAAGGAAGGGAAGAAAGAAGCAAAGAAAGAAAGAAAGAAAGAAAGAAAGAAAGAAAGAAAGAAAGGAAGGAAGGAAGGAAAGAAGGAAGGAAAGAAGGAAGGAAAGAAAGTAAGGAAAAAGACAGAAAGAAAGAAAAATAGAGAAAGAAAGAAAGGAAGAAAGGAAAAGGAAAGAGAAAGAAAAAAAGGAAAGATTTTTTAAATAATTGAAATAAAGAAAGAAAAAACAGAAATAAATAAAGAAAAAAGAATTAAAGAGAAAGAAAGAAAAAAGGAAGAAAGAAGGTAAAAGAACAAGAAATGTAAAAATGAAGCAAACAGATGAAGGTTTTAGGCAAAAAATAGGATAAAGGGTGTAGAAGGAAAGAAAGATCGAAAGAAAGAAAGAAAGAAAGAAGATGATGAGGTAATAGACTGGAAGAGTGCAGAGTGCAGTAGAAGCACTTTAAACAAGCTCAGCCAATCAGCTTCGCGCACACTGTGACATCATCAGTTGTGGTAGCTGGGAGGCAGACAGCAAGAATTCCCAGCATTGAGATCCATCATTCTACCAGAGAGGAACCTCAGCAGGCCAGGATACCCTTCAGACCCGTCACACCTCACCACCACCAGCGCACTGCACACGCTGCAAGGCGATGATGTGTCCGGACAGCACCAGCATATCTACATGGGTCGCAGTGATAACGATGTAGGCCACAGTAGCTACGGAGCTGATGATGCAGCTTTCACACACGGAAACCGGAGAAACGGACACAACCAGTCAACAGTTTAGACACGCCCATCTAAATGGATGTAGTTGGTGATCTTAAAGACTCTACAGTCTCACACTTAACAGCTCCAACTGATGAGAGTCTGAACCAGTACATATCCTGATATACCACTTCTTCTAAACTTTTGAATGGTACTGTATGTTGCTTTCCCAATGGGACAGGCTTTGTCTCGGGAGTGTGCAAATCCTGCTGGGGCAGCTGCCTTGTGAATAGACCTCACCATGAGCAGTGTAAGCTGTATTAAGTGTGTTGGGAGAAAGAAAGGAAGGAAAAAACAGCAGTAAGGAAAACAATACGGTGTGTTTCTTGCGAGTGCTGTAATTACATAGTGGCTTACATAATGAGAGAGATGGTTGATTGATTGACATGCTGTATTAACAGGTCCGAATCTGCACTTCTGACTTTTTTTTTACGCCTGTTTCCATCATGTTAACAAAATCTGGCAAACAAAAGAAAGCTAAAAAAATTATATATTTATTTATTTATTTATTTATTTATGGGTGTAAACACAGTACAAAAACAACTAGAAACGTGCAGAATGATTGCACAGCTTGAGTTCCTAGCTAAGGTGTCCCTAAAATGAATGAGAGTCTATGGGAGGAACGAGGGATGAATAAATGACACATAGAGGAGTGCGGTAGCTGTAGGTTAAAGAAGACAATAGGGTTTGAATGGAGGTGAAAATGAATGGGACTCTATGGGAGAAACAAGGGATGAGGGTGAAAAAAAACAGACAAGTGCGGGTCGGACCAACATTGAATTCGTGCTTGGGGCTCTGCCATGAGATAGTGTATGTGAAACAGCGTCTTCGGTTGAGCAGAAGTAGAGTAAATGGGCGTGTACTTTTCCACCCCGTTCACCATTAATGGGAATAAACTCGGAATTTAACCAAATTATTACAAAAACTGTATGTCGGATCAAAAAGCTGTATCCAAGCACAGCATTCCTGATCAGACCAAACATCCCAGAGTTAGAACAGTGTGATTATCTAGAAAACTGCAGAATGGGTGGGTGGGCAAGAAATGTGTACCAAGAAGAAGAAGAAGAAGAAGAAGAAGAAGAAGAATATTCCTTCGGATAACAGTAGAGTTTCACACTGCGGAATCACTAATTACGGTCTGTATGGGAAGTGCAAACGGAATTTCGCCACTTTAAGCTGAGTGTGAATTACTACATGTTTGTTATTGCCAGCCATAACTGTGATTTATGGGGATTAAAACGCTTTAATGGTCTTTACAGTCTAAAGCAGGGTCAGCAACTGGGAACGCCAGGGTTCCATAAACCAAAGCAGCTGGAAGTTTTGCCGATGCTAAATTTTGAATTATAGCCTTGCTCTTTTGCAAACCACGCAAGCATGAGTGAATGATGAATGTGCTGACACAGAGCTTTGAGATATGACCTTTCTGTCTGATGAGTCTAAACCCCCTAATGGATATGATCAAACAGTCCTCATCAAGTCCTCACCATCTCCTTACCACCAAAAAACCTTGTATCTCCAAAATGGTACCTTGTCTGAAGAACATTCGGAACTTCTCAAATGTGGGTTAATATCTTATTCCAAGCCCTTCGGGATCATTTCTGCTGGTCCCTTCACCTGGTATGTTCAAAAGCAAGTCCACTCCTTACCCTCATTCCAGCTTCCATTCTTTTCAGGAGACTCACTTTCAGTTCCTCAAAGAGACACACCTCCAAAGTCCAGTCTTAGAAGTTCCATCCAAACACATTTAGTGGTGTTAAGGTTCTGGACTCTGGCTTTGTTGAGGTTTCTTCTCACTGTGGAAGGACGGACAGAAACACCTGTGGATGTTCTTGGATCTCAGCAAGCGCGGAGCCTGATATTCTCCTCTCTCTCTCTCTCTCTCTCTCTCTCTCAAAGCCAAAACATTTAAATGTGGTTTATCTGATGGGGGACAGTGTTGAATGGGTCTGTCAGGTCTTCCAGGTGGTTGTTAGAAGTCCCACTTCTTCCTTATCTTCCTTATCCTTAAGAGGGTTATTATATATCAATTCTTCTCAGCTTGTGTGAATGCTGGCATCAGTGACACTTTCGGGAACAGCTTTTGGTGTAGGACGTAGCTGTATCTAGTGGAGTTTTAGGCTGAAAGGATGAAAGAGTTTAGCCCATTCCCGTTTCTTATTTTTACCTTTACGTCTTGTTGAAATCTTCCCCTACCAAATGGGAAAACCCTTCAAGAACCTGATTTGTAATCATTCATTAACTAGCAGGCTACTACCGGTGCTCTGTAGGCAGCCCTGCCAGTCTTCAGTGATATCACAGCAGTGGGAAAGTTCCACAATTAAATTTTCCCGTTCCACCCTAAATGGGGCAGCAGTTCCATTCTGGCCCCTGATAGCCCTTTTCCATCAAGGTGAAATGGGTTCCGTTCCAGTTTGCGCTCCTAATTTTGCACTGTTCAGTGCATTCCCTTCCAAAAACAAATGGGTTCAGAACCCGAAAGGTGTGTTCCCAGCTGGAACCAAAGAATAGTAGGTTCTTCAGCCCAAACCGTGACGACATCCGTGGGCATGTCAGTTGTTGTGGAAAGAGAAGGCAACAATGGCGACACCAAGTCGCCTGCTGGAGAACCTCTTCTACATCTTCTTATCTCCAGTAGTTGATCCGTGCTGCTTTCTGGATATAAACAAGCATCTGGAATAACAGCACAAACATTTGCAGGTAATCTATACGCGCTGCCATCTTGGTACTACTGTTTACTACTGCTGTGCAGCGCCCTCTGTTGACGCTGATGTGGCAATCTTGGGCGTTCCTGGGTTCCTATAAAAACTGGTGCAAACACTGGCTGGTTCCCTGAATAGCACAAAGGTTCTGGAGGGAACCAGTTCAAGACCCAGGGTTCTTCTGGTTGAAAAGGCCTCAATGGCAGTAGAATGTAATTGCTGCACCATTTAAGGTGGAACGGGAAAATTCAGACAAGAAGCTGGCAAATAGATTTATCCATCTAAAATTCAGCTGTGGTAAATTTAGTGCATTATATGCCTACATGTGGGGCAGGGTGGGGAGGCCAGACGGATAATCATGCACATATCAGCAACAACAGTTTAATTTTAGGTAGTTAGCTAGCTAGCATGATGTCGGAATGTTACCAGTGATTTTAATGCTTGTCATGAAGAAAAGGACTATAATGCTTTGAAGCAACATTAAACTTAGACAATACAATAGTGAATATAATTTGCACCCGAGAAAGGACTTACACTTGTGGGTCCGTTTGGTCGCTTGCCCAAGGTGTGCTTGGGAGTTACTCATTCTGGGGAGCGTGCCTCCGAAAAGCCTCGGTTTGGAGGGCCATGTAGAACTACCGCTTTGCCCTACCCCTCAATCCCAGCAAGAACCGGGACACCCTACTCCTAGGCATGAAGGCGGTACACTTAGGGCTAAGTGGTAGGGGCAAAGGGTGAAATGGGTTTGGGCTCTGAAGTGACGGTAGGGTACACCAAAGAAAAGAGTTTGATGTATTAAATTGCACCAACATCTGTAACAGTTTTGGAGAACACTACTGCTGTACACGAGCACTTGACACTGACTCCGCTGGCTGTTTCTTTGGGAGTTACCCTGTTATCAACAGAATCTGTGATCCAACACTACAGCTATGCTGTCTGATGCCTTTGCCCGTCTGTCTTGGAGCTCTTCCTTTCCAGCGATAACAGGGAGAGATTGGCAAAGCCATCAGAGCATAAAGGACTATAACTTGAGCCGTAAGAGGCTTACAGTAAAGCCCAGTTTGACCAGCGTGGTGAAAACCTGATGGCCTCACTAACTCCTGACAGATGGTCAGTCAGTACAGTAAATAAGAGTCTGTAATTAATTGGACAGCCTGATTTAAGTTACATAAGCGAAACCCGTCATGTGAATGTTTCGGTGACCGCTGCAGTCAGTGGTTGAAGGACAGCCATTACCTTTTAAGCAGTGATGCAGTAAAGTTAGCCCTTGGCTTTTGTCATTTAATCAACATATAATAGTTTCTAATAAAGTGGCCAGTGATTGGAAGAACAGAACATGGTAAGTGTTTCTAATAAAGTGGCCTTTAAGTGAAATGAAGAGGTTGGTGTTTTTAATATAGTGGCCAGTAAGAAGAAGAACAAGGTAGATGTTTCTAATAAAGTGGCCAGTTAGTGGAAGGAAAAGGCTGGTGTTCCTAATAATGTGGCCTCTTTGTGAAAGTACAAGGTAGGTGTTTCTAATAAAGTGGCCAGTTAGTAGAAGCACAAGGGAGGTGTTTCTAATAAAGTGGCCAGTTTGTGGAGATACAAGATTCTTGTAAAGTGGACAGTGTGAGGTCATCTGTGTTTTATAGCATATAGCATTTTGCTGCTCTTATGAGCGGCATATAAGCAGGTCTGACTGCTTACGATTGATCCCAAATCCCAGATTTTCATTCCACTCAGGTACCGGAAAGAGAGGTGAGAAGAAAGAATAACTCTGCAACTCAAGGCACTAATAGCGAATTTCATAACCTCCTCAATTTGTGGAAGATAATGATGGCCAGAAGCTTATTAAATTCCAAGAAGTCCGAGAAGCCAAGGCGGATAAAGGAGGCTGCTCGTTAGTTTTATGCTCTTGTCAAAGGCATGCCTGATGCCCGATTAAATTTATTGCATGAAATCAAGCGAGTGTGCGCTCGGTCATTACCCATAGGCGTGTTTGTTCTCTGCATGACGAGGGTGCATATGTCCAAGTGTGGGCGGTTTGTCGGGATGGATGAGTGCTTCTCAAGATCTTAGCAAGATGAAGGACTTGAAGCTCCAGCGTCTTAAGCACTGCCTATCAAGCGTTTGGGGACACCAAGTTTTCGTGAGTGCTTTTAAGACTCCAATTATCCTCCACTCTTGAAACGCCTGGTCTTATGTCTTGTATAATTTTTTCCCACTTGTAGATCATTGAGACAAGTGGGTAAATCGTATGGAACAGGATGATTCTTGTCTTTTATTGTTGTATCCTGACTTGTTCGCAGGAAAAGAGAAACCATCCACTGCATTTGTATTTTTTCAAAGTAGTCCTAGGACAATCAAGTCCTTGCCTCACAGTAAGAAGGGCCTGGGTTCGATTCCCAGCTCAGGCATCCCTGGTCACTTCTGTGTGGAGTTTGCATGTTCTCCCCGCGTGCTCTGTTTTCCTTCCTGTATGTCTGTGAAGCTCACGGAAAAGGTCACCTGGAATTTACAGCACAGGTGATCCCCACAGCACAACACAACAACACACCGACAACCACCATCCACCCCTCCCCCAAACAACACAGAATAAACCCACATACTTTAAACCAATGAGCAACCACATTAACCACAATAAGGCAAAACTCTAAAATGCCGGATCAACATCCGTCCTGCTCCTCACTGAGGGACGTCCACACTAAGGCCAGTCTCCCTCACTGCCTTGCCACACCAACTTCAGCCTCAAGCTTTGCCTCATCACTGAGGGCTCCTGTCATGACTATGCCACTGGGTCTCACCATGCTGTCTCCCCCATGAAGCCTCACAGTGCTGTCCCAAACTGTTACAGTCCTGACCCAGACATAAGCAAGGACGGGCCTTATCGCTGTACATGACTGACCCAACAGCAACGATGGCAGACATCCAGCGAGCAGTGATGTCCTCCATGAGTCATCCTGTTAGTGCAGCACCATTGGCAGATGGCTGCACCATGCAGGACTACATGCACGCAGACCATTACGATGACTGTTCTTAACACCACGTCAACGTCACCAAAGACTGCAATGGTGTCGTGCCAGACTGTCATGGAGTGACTCAGAATGGCAGCGGGTCATCTTCAGTGATGAGTCCCGCTTTCGTCTTGGTGGAGACGACCAACGAATCCGTGTCTGGAGGCACCATGGTCAGCACCAAGATGAACGGTTTGTCGCACATCCAGAAGACCTGGTGTCACTCCACCTCCACCCCTACCGCACCATCTGCAGGAACTGTGTGAGAATATTCAAGCTGCATGGGATGGATTATCACAGGACACCATTAGGAACCTCTACAACTCTATGCCGAGATGTCTGTGTTAGTTTCAATAGTTCATATATGTCCATGTATTCTTATTTAAAACCTGCTGTTCTTCTTACCAAGGAAGACTCTTTGATGACACCCAAGGGATTAGCACAGCAGCTTTATGATAACAAAGCTTTTGAAGGTGCCCCCCCCCCCATCACTTAATTGAAAAGTGACGGCATAAATCCAGGATTGCTTTGAAATTCCAACGGGTAAACAAAGTGTCCCCAAACTTTTGACAGGCAGGACCCCCTCTTTTTTTTGCATAATACACAGGGGCCTATGAACCATGCTGCCCATTTCATTCCGCCCATCTCCCTGTCACTCTCAAATTACTGGCTTGGAATCCTTTAGAATTGCACCCGTAATTATATATGTGCTAAGCAAAACAACTTCAATGAGTTTCCTAACCAGCGCCTTTCTCGAAAGGCAGCCAGGAACGAGAAGATAAATAAATTGGAGGGAAAAAAGAAAAGCACGCGAGTGATGTGCTGTTCGTTAAAGACGAGGGAGAGGAGGGGACAAAACAAAGCCCCTTACAAACTCTTAATTAAACTATCAGGGCCTCCATTTGATTTGAGCCGTATGCAAATGAGCGATATCCTATTAAAGTCGGGCGGTTTTCAAAAGTTCCCTGTTTGTTAGTGCGTCGGCTCACTTCCAGGAACTTATCAAAGGGAACGTATCGCCAAGAACGCCGAAAGGGGTCTTTTGAACAGATTTAAATGCTCAGAGTACGCATGTCCCTTAAAGGTTCCTCCAATAAAAAAGGGGCTAATTTGTTTGCTTAAATAGACATGGAGCTCGTGATTGGCAGGCCTGCCGGCTAAGCTTAATTCCTATGTGTGGGGAATTGTAAATTGCACAGTCTATAGTGTAGCCTGTTCTTTCTTCCTTCCTTCCTTCCTTCCGTCCTTCCTTCATTATTGCCTGTCGTCTTCCATTAGGGCTCATAGTCTTCCTTCAGGTTGCATTTGTATACACACTCTTCCGACAAAGCCAGTGCAAAGTTGGAGACGCCCACTCATTTCCACGTTTCCACTCATCAGCTCCACTGAGCATATAGGACACTCTGTAGTTCTACAGTTCCAGACTGTAGTCCATCTGTTTCTCTGTATACTGTATTACCCTGTTCTTCAATGGTCAGGACCCCCACAGGACCACCACAGAGCAGGTATTATGTGGGTGGTGGATCATTCTCAGCACTGCAGTGACACTGACGTGGTGGTGGTGTGTTAGTGTGTGTGGTGCTGGTGTGAGTGGATCAGACACAGCAGTGCTGCTGGAGTGTTTAAACACTGTGTCCACTCACTGTCCACTCTATTAGACACTCCTACCTTGCTGCTGCACCTTGTAGATGTACAGTCAGAGACGATAGCTCATCTGCTGCTGCACAGTGCAGTGTTGGTCATCCTCTAGTCCTTCATCAGTGGTCACAGGACACTGCCCACAGGACGCTGCCCACAGGACGCTGCCCACAGGACGCTGTTGGCTCCTGGATAGTTTTGATTGTAGGTCGATTCTCAGTCCAGCAGTGACACTGAGGTGTCCAGCAGCACTGCTGTGTCTGATCCACTCACACCAGCACAACACACACTAACACAACACCACCACGTCAGTGTCACTGCAGTGCTGAGAATGATCCACCACCCACATCATACCTGCTCTGTGGGGGTCCTGACCATTGAAGAACAGGGTAATACAGTATACAGAGAAACAGATGGACTACAGTCTGTAACTGTACAACTACAGAGTGCTACTGCATGGTGCAGTAGGTGTAGATACGAGGAGGTGCACCTAATGAAGTGGCCAATGGGTGTATGTCCAAATGGCACAGGTGTTCACTTGCATGTGCACAGCTTATTTGTAACAGCGTGGGTCTGCCAGACCGAGACTGGCTAGCCTTATTTCTCTGGCTGTTGTCTTACATACCACACCCGCCCACACATGGTCTGTCTCTGTTTTGACAACCTCCTTATCGCAGTTCCATGCTAGCCTGCTTATTTAGTACAGTGTCGGTTTAATCTCATCTCACAACTGGGTTTGCTTGAGGCAGATGCTTCTAATATATTGGCATGCAGTATTTAGACTTACTTGGGGTGCCAGCATTTCAGCAGAGAAAGAGTCTAAAGGATTTACCTGGCTCTTATAGACGCAGGGCAAGTAGGGGCATGCCCAGTGTGGACCATTTGGTTCAGTCCATGTGGGGGGGGGGGGCAGGGTTGAATTCCTTGATAATAGTTTGTGCCTACAGTTTGATGTTTTATTTGTTTGTTTGATGCCTTTTATTTATTGTCTATACAGTATTTGAAAGATATCTGTTAAAGGGCAGTGGTAGCGGTCCTTGCCCCCCCCCCCCCTTTTTTTTTTTCTCTTGAATGGTTTATGCCTCCTAACCTAACCTCTAGGGGGAAGACAAGGGGGAGAAAAGGGTTTTGTCTCTCATTGCTCAGGGAGAGAGAAAAAACAAGGGGTGATACTGTGGACCACCCAAGAGAAGCATTGTTTTGCTTCTTTAACTGGACTTCCTTGTTTACCTATAACATTGTGAGAGCCTACACTACCCTGACCGGAGCTAGGTGTGACAGAGGGTGGCAGTGGTGGGATCTCTCCAAAGGAGGATGGTAAGATTCCTGTTTTATTGCCCAAAGTTAGGGTAAGAGTGTTGATGCCCAAAATGACTGGATTATGGCCCCACAATGTAAGTTGTTCCCAAGGCATGTCGGTTGATGAAGAAGGGCAGTGGGACTCTAGATCAGCTGTGCATGAGTCTAAGGTCAACATGCCCAATGCCAAGCATGGGCTAGAGCAGTGTTTCTCAATCCTGGTCCTTTCCCTGCTCCCAACAAGCTCTTTCGGAGTTCTCGGGGGTGCACTAAAGCAGGGAATCACCTAAAATGAGCAAGAATGAGAAGCACTGGGCTAGAGGGGTAAAAAGACCACCAGAGTTTGGCTATGGAGCAGTGCAAGGAGCAAATGCACTGCACATTTATCGCTTTTCCCGGCTCCCAACAAGCAGGGAAAGCAGGGAATCCCTTAAAATGAGCAGGGTTGAGAAGCACTGGTCCAGAGGGGTGAAAAGACCACCAGAGTTTGGCTGTGGGACAGTGCAACAGTGATCTCGTGAGGGACGGAGCGCCATTCCAATCCTTTTGGGATGAGCTGCAATGGTGATTGTGATTCGGAACTAAGTTTGCAGTATCATCAGTGCAATCAAATCTTCCCAGCAATGTTCCAACATCAAATGAAAAGCCTTCCCAGAAGAATAGAGGCTGTTACTATAGGGACAAGCTCCCTTTTACTACCCTTCATTTCAGAAGGACCATTGCTTGTGTCTACAATGTTTGAACATACAGTGTTCCTTCTTCCGTAAAGTTTCCATTTTAAATACATCCTGTATGAATAGCATGACCCGTTCTTTATGACCCTTGACCTGTTTTTTATACACCCACCCCTTGACAGATTCCTTGACAGATCAAGCAGCAATAGGGGCAAACAGGGGGCAAAGAGTCTGTCCCTTACTGTCCTTGGCAAAGGACCTCTAGCTTTCTTCCCTCATCACACTCCAGTTGACCTCAACATCCTGGGGAATTTCCTGTATCCCAACACGTTCTTGATAGCAGCACTGTGAAGTGCTCCTTGACCTGGGAAACGTAGCCAAGGAAGTAAACAAGCCAGGTTCCTGCATCCCATGACTCTTTCGCTGCTGTTTGCTTTCAACAAACCGCTATTGATTCCAGCAAAGGGATAATACATGGAGGAACTGTTGGGCAATGAAAGGAAGTACAGGTATTTTCATGCTGTATAATCCATATTTAATCAAAAGTGTCCCTTCATCAAGGAGAATACGAATGAACAAATATAAGGATCGTTCTGGATCGTTCTTCGGAGGACCAGGTTTTTGTGTGTGTGTTCTTATTGCGGAGTTATTTTCTCTTCTTAGTTGATCTTAGTTGTTTCAAACATTTCAGGATTATCATCAAGTGGTATCAAACTACCTGGTGGAAATTGCTTCATTCTCAACAGTGTTCCGGTTAGGCTGGGATTACGATGTATATAGGACCAGGTGCATATGGCTTCAATGCAAGGTAACCATTTACAAAGCATCTTCAGTGTGCTGTCCAAGAGACAGATTGATATATCATGGTTGTCTGAGCATGAAGCAAAGTAGGATCCCCCTCCCACCACCCAGGAACCAGTGCAGCCCACTCTATCCCTCTCACCCCCACACCCAAACCCAATGACCCCTGAATTCCCCAATAATGTAGAAAGCAGCTCTACCGCCTTAATGAGGGGCTTCTTTCTTGCTTTGCTCCTAGCAATCTCATCCACCAGGTCGTCAAAGTTCAGCTTTTTAACAAGCTCTGACCAACAGTGCCAGCATGCCGAGTTGTCTTTGATCCGTTTTATTTCAGAGTCTATTTAATCCGACCCATTAAGGACAACAAGCATTCTCACAGAATCAACATTCCTTGAGGAAGTGCCAGGAAAAGACGTAGAGTATTTGGGAGCATTTGGGAGCTCTGACAGGCTTAACTCATCACTTGTGTCTGTCTCAAACCAGTCATCACACCATGTTCCGATATTCGGTCATGAATTTTAGGCTTCGGATGTTGTTTTTCCTTTTGGCTGAATGTAGGCTAGCAATAAAGGCAAACTGCAAAATACTGTAACGGTTAAGGTTCCGGGGAGAGTTTGGAGACTCCAGGTTGGGTTCCATAATGCAGGGTTATTTATAGTTTGTTAAAAATGGCACCAAACTTGGCACAAACAAACGAGGCCAGCCTCTACTCTATGCCAGAAAACCACCATTCCATCCATATTCAGGCTCTTTAGCATAGAAGTCTTTGTACTGATGAACCTAAAAGAGTCCAACTTAAACATTTCTACTTTTCTGCTGGTTAACCCACTATGCTATTCTCACCAAGCCTGGGCTTCTAATATTCGCTGTTGGTTGCTGTTGGAGCTCTGGAGTAGAAAAAAAAAAGGGATATTCGGGACAGACCTAGCTTCTTTGGTTTCTCGTTCATTTTTATGTTTATTGTTAATGTGGGTCTATAGTTGTCCATTTTCATTTTGATTGACTGTCCAATGGTATCATCCACCTAGCTCAACCTCCAAAATCCTTTAAAACATAAGAAATGCTGATTGGTTACAAATCCAGTGTACGCTCATACGGGTCTACCAGCAGTGGCTAAAATCCCAGTCTACAGGGAATTCTCTTCGGAATTGTGCCAGGGTAGGCATCCACCAAATCTGGCCCAACTGAGCATTTCTTTGACGTAAGAGTGTCTGAACATTGATGTGGCCTACATCCAGAAACTTGTCCAGTACATGCCCAATCCAATCACAGCTGTTATTGGTGGTCATGGATTTACATGCTATTAGGTATGTTTCAGTCACTCAGGCAACTCGTTTTTAGTACAAATGGACTCGTTTAGGTCAACACTGGTCAAGAGATTCCTGGTGGCCAGGGCGCGAAGCCGTGTGCCCAGTACGCCTGGTTGGTAATCTGTTCCTGAGGTCTCTAAATAAAGTGGCATTGTTTGCACTTGTGTTTTGTTGTGCCAAAGCTTGTACTTCTAAAAGGAAAGTTGGAGGATCAAATTAACCCAAATTTCCTTTCAGAAGGTAATGAGCCAAGACATGTTTGGCGTAATAAGGCTAATGCAGCTAATACATTATGGAGCCTTGTACCTGAGCAATTAGCATCATATAAACCACATGCCTGGGTGATCCTGGATGAAACTCTGGCTTTCTTTTCTAACAACCTGATGTGGTTTAAGGCAGTGTTTCACAAGCTGTGGGCCACAGACTGGGCCATGGAGCATCTTCTAGTGGGCCGTGGTTTGTAGTGGCTGGAAATGTCATATATAACCATATTAGCATTATATATTTAGTATAATGATGTAAATATTATGTATATTAATGTACACATGTACAAATAATAATGTTACAGTAGCAGGCTAATTAAACATCTTCAGACAACATTTGCCATGGGCTAACCACTGATGGAGAGGTTTCTTGGGGTGCTTTTGCAGCTCCCTAGTGTTTCTGATGGGCTGCTACGCTTTGTAGTTATTATCAGGTAGGCCTTGGGGTGGGAAAGGTTGAGATCCCCTGGTTTAAGGCACATATGTTTAGGCATATAGTTTGTGTAAGGTGGCCATACGTCTGGTTTTAGGCTAGACGGTCCAGTTTTATTAGCCTATGAGTCCTCTTTTCGGGATGAACTATTTAAAATGTTCACTCGCCAACAATATTATGTGTGCCATTGGCTCACATCCGTGTCCAGAGATATGCCTTGCATTTCATTCGTGTGACATCATAACTCACCTGCCAGCTAACCGTAGGTCAGCCCTCTAAATGCTAGTCAATTAGTAAGCTCCCGTCCGACTCACAAATGTCATTCATTCTACCCAGTTAGGTGAAATGTTCTCCTTTTTGGGGTTATGAAAGTGGCCACCCTAAGTTTAAGGCCCAATGCTGATTGGTGGAAGGCAGCAACATTAGCCATGTAGCTCCAGTGCAAAACTAAAAAACGCCAACGTCAGGCACCAAGCATGCCTTGGCTGATTGACTACTTTTGGGGTACTGGGTAAACTGAGCACAATTACATTTGTCAAATGTCTTCTTGGGTTGCATCAGACAACAATACACTGTAGGAACCCCTCTTGTACTTCCGACTCCTCAAGGTAACCCATTCTTCTCAAGGAACAATTTAGCTGTTTCAAAGGAACGGATGATTGCATAATTCAGTCCCCAGCCAAAAATAGATATCCAGGGTTCAGACTCAGTAAACCTAAACAGCCTTCAGTGATGCGCTCCAAGAGTTTGAGTAGCCCAATTAACAGTTTCATAATGAGCGATGAGCCAAAAAATGCTGCTAAAACCTTTGATCTTGCTAGATGGGTGTTGTTGAGGATTTATGGGAGCAAATTTGCACATGAGCACATTAGGAATCTATGGATGTGTGGAGTCACTTTGTTCCCTTTCCCTAAGGCTCGGTTTCATTGGTCTGCTTTATGGACAAACACTTAGCTGAAAGATGAAATACTGTTGATTGAAATGCATGCTGTATGGAGATGTATGGAAAATTGACTTTTAAGCCTGCAGTGAAAAAGGAGCTCTAACAATTTCAGCCAGAGAAAAGGAGCCAAAGTGATGTAAGCTACCTAAATAGCCTGCTACCTTGCTAATTGTAGCATTTAGCATGGTGTTCTTTTCATGTAATGAGTCAATTCTCTTATTTGGGTAATCCATTCTCTACACTGTAATGATATGACGGCTATACATGGACATTTATACTCTCACTGAGCATGTCATTAGGTCCACCTCCTGATGTATACACTGTCTGCCCATGTTATCAGCTCCACTGACCATCTAGGAGCACTCTGTAGTTGTACATTTCCAGACTGTAGTCCATCTGTTTCTCTGTATACTGTATTACCCTGTTCTTCAGTGGTCAGGACCCCCACAGGACCACCACAGAGGTATTAGGTATCAGGTATTATGTGAGTGGTGGATCATTCTCAGCACTGCAGTGACACTGACATGGTGGTGGTAGTGTGCAGCGTCATCAGTTGTCACAGGATGCTGCCCACAGGACTCTGTTGGCTGGATAGTTTTGGTTGGTGGACAGTTCTCAATCCAGCAGTGACACTGAGGCATCCAGCAGCACTGCTGTGTCTGTGCCACTCACACCAGCACAACACAACACCACTACGTCAGTGTCACCGCAGTGCTGAGAATGATCCACCACCCACATAATACCTGCTCTGTGGCCACTTAAATAATTACCATAATTTCTTTTTGTCCATTCGTCCTGGAAGGTTTTGTCGGAATGTAGTGCAGCTTTTCAAACGGGAGTGGGCGATAACAATGGAGTTAAGAGGTTTTGATCCAAAGTGATGCCATAGTTCTAGGAATTATCTCAGGAACAGCTTTGTTCTGCTTTGTTTTTTAGCGGTTAGCGGCTAAGGACAGCATGTGACCCCGTATCCGCGTTCCTCACAAGGGACCTCTATCCAGTTACTTAATATTCAGCCACCGTAGTCTCTGAGTGAGCAAAACACTCTGTCCACGCCGGGCGGTTTCACAAGATGACGGCAGCTAAAAACGAAACAATTCTGACAAGCCAAAAGCAAAGAATCCTCCCGGTTTATCTCCCCATCCCCCCCCCCCACCCCACCCTTGAATAAACATGCTCCCCTGGAATCCAAACCACAGAAGTGTAAAACCGGTAAGTCTGTTTCTGGAACAGCTCAATCAAATGAGTGCGGCTGACACCGCTAAGTCCATCTGGCACTGGGCTCTGTCTTGGTCCACTGCTTACCCAACCGCCTGACTTATGCAGCACTTTGGGATTCTATCAATAGCGTATGAGCATGAGCGCTTCTAATCTGGAAGCGCACTTCCGAATCGATTGCCAAGTCCCGGAGCTCACTGCCGGACCACAGGGTTGTACAAAATGTTGACCTTTGGGCTATGACCAGCAGTTCTATGTAGTGTTGTTTTAGGTCTTGTTTCTATCAGTCTCAGTGGAATGATTATAAGAGTGGTCAATATGTATTTTGGAACATACACTCATCATAAAAAGAACAGCTGCACCCAGAAGGAGGTGTGGGATTGCAGCCCTGTTGGGAAGGAAGATAAAGGTTACCAGGATCAATAAATGATGATCAATTTAGACTGATATGATCAATATTTATTGAGTTACACATACAGAAGTCTGTCTCTCAGTATGGCGTCGGGCCGCCGTGTTTGTTAACCCAACATGCCAGACGTCTCGGCATGGAGCTGTAGAGGTTCCTAATGGTGTCCTGTGATAATCCATCCCATGCAGCTTGAATATCCTCACACAGTTCCTACAGATGGTGCAGTAGGGGTGGAGGTGGTGCGACACCAGGCCTTCGGGACGTGTGACACTTGACAACAAACGGTTGACAACAAACCGTTCATCTACAGAACACTGTGGCTCCACACACGGATTCGTTGGTCGTCTCCACCGACGACAAAAGCGGGCCTCGTCACTGAAGATGACCCCCTGCCATTCTGAGTCACTCCATGACAGTCTGGCACGACACCATTGCAGTCTTAGGTGACGGTGACGTGGTGTTAAGGACAGTCGTCGTAAAGCTCTGTGGGCATGTAGTCCTGTGTGGTGCAGCCGTCTGCCAATGGTGCTGCACTAACAAGATGACTCATAGAGAGCATCACTGCTCGCACCTTTAATGATGACTGCAGTCCCAGAATTCCTAATACTTCATAGAGCACCCTTTTGCTGTTATGGCTTGTTGCAAACGTGATGGAAAGCCAGACACCAACTTCTGGCAGCATTCCTGTGGAATCTCAGTTCATTCCTCATGGTCAATGACCTCCAGTTCACTCAAATTCTTGGCTTTGTGTGCAGCAACCGCCGTCTTCAAATCCCACCAAAGATTTTCTATGGGTTTCAAATCAGGCCACTGTGATAGGGTTCCTGCCTCGGTTTTAGCTTTTTAAGCCAACTTGTTAAATAATATAAGATAATGGGGTAATGTGGGCGTATCCAGTGAGATACTATACACAGGCTATTGTTGTTGTTTACAGGCCATCTAGTCTGAGTCTAAATCTTTTCAGCCCATTTTTATGATTCATTCAGCAGCTCAGTGTTGTAGAAGTACTCACCATACCCATCATATATTATTTCAACCAGTGGTGGACGAAGTACACAAGCCATGTAGCTGAGTTAAAGAAGAGATCCCCAAGGTAAAGTCCTCCTCCAGTAACAGTAGACGTTCCTCCCTTTAGACCTCCACTGGAGTAACAGTACTAAAGTATGTACCTTCAAATGTACTTAAGTATGGAGAGTAACAGTAGCATGATTTATTATGGCTCTAATGTCCTATTATCATATCTGGATCAAGACTCTTAATCAGCTCAGTGTAGGTGAAGAGACTCTAGTGTCTCTCAGTCCACCAGTCTTTAATAGAAGATCATTAATTAGTCTGACAGTGATGTCTATTCAAATCATCACAAGCACAGAGCACTGAAGGAGAACAGGTCCATTAGCTAGAACCAAGCTCTGTCCAACAGGTCAAAACAAGCTCAACACAATGATTAAACAATTATTTGTGAGTTAGCATGCTACCTCTACCATCTCTTGACTATGGTTGGCTAACAAAAGTGTGAACTCCCATTCTGGACGGCTGTATTGCTGCACAGAGTGCTGATTGGTTGGTTTGGTTTTCCTGCTAGAGCAGGGGAATCACCAAACTGTGCTGGACTGTACTGGCCTTCAGTTGGCTTAAGCAGATAGCTGTAGGTTACCATCACCTACCTATAAACATGCCTGGAAAAGGCTTTGTGGCTACAGCTCTGTCGAACACTGTAGTGGTGCTAATGGCTTAGGTGGCAAAACAGCAGGTGCTGAAAGGCCTGGGAACTCATAGTGATGTGTTTGCTGTCTAAAGTGTCTCAATTAGCAGTTAATAAGGTAATTCCAGTACAAGATAGCAGGCAACAGCGAACAGCCTCAACCCTACACCCATCGAGCTGGCTATTAAACTGGTGTGTGTGGTTAGCGTGTTGATATGTAAACATATGTTTCAACATCTTACAAAACTGCTTATTTTAAGCCGTGTCTTCATACACATGGTCAGAGTGCAGGTAACTGTAGGGGTGAACTTATGGAACAAGGCTACTCAAGCAGTAGGGCTTCGCAGTGTGTGCATTCTTTGGCACTTATCTCAGAATGTGGCCACAAATTAGGGGGCTTTTGATGCACTTTGTGGTTGACGTGTGATCCGGCAGAGTTCTGGAGGGCTGTGATGGAACAGCACATACAGACATACATGCAGTGTGTCCATTACCTAAAAGCACATATAGTGGCAGGAAACTCAGTATTTGCAGTTATTGAAAGTGCAAGATAAGTGCAACACCTTATGAAGAAGGACCTGATTCCTTTAAGCCATTCAAAAACAGACATGCTATTGTGATTCAGACAGGTGTCTTGCTGCAACAGCTTTAACCCAACAGCTTCGGATCCCCGACCAATGACTGGACCTTCTCCTGCAGGGTTTTCTGGTAGAAAGCAGAATTAACAGTTCCATCAATTATGGGGAGTCGTCCAGGCCTTGAATCAGCTATGCATTCCAGCACTACCACCATCATGCTTCACTGTTCTTGATATGATGTGGAGTGACACCAGGCCTTCTGGACGTGTGACCACGGTGCTGACCACGGTGCCTCCACACACGGATTCGTTGGTTGTCTCCACCAAGACAAAAGCGGGACTCGTCACTGAAGATGACCCGCTGTCATTCTGAGTCACTCCATGACAGTCTGGCACGACACCATTGCAGTCTTTGGTGACGTTGACGTGGTGTTAAGGACAGTCGTCGTAACGGTCTGTGGGCATGTAGTCCTGTTTGGTGCAACTGTCTGCCAATGGTGCTGGCACTTATAGGATGACTCATGGAGGACATCACTGTTCGCTAAATGTCTGAGTGTAGCTTGTCACTTCAGTAATTGAATTGATCATTTAAAAACCGTCTAAAACACAGAAGCAGAGGAAAGTACCTTTGCACACCGCTGTATAGTAAATCTAGACGGGGGAAAAAAAGACAGCTGGAAGCAATTGAATGAACATCTGACTCCAGTCCATCCCAGGCTCCCTCTTCTCACTGCGGTCTGAAAGAAAACCACATACAGAAGTGCTTCATGAACGGGCGCTCTCCAGCAAAGTTAACTTTCCCCATTGAAAAGCTGTGACTGGGCTTGAACAGACCGCCGGCTGTAATTCATCAGCTGACTTGAAATAACATGAGTTATCAAGCACGTTAACGGCGCCAGATCTCACGGCGTAATCCATTATTCAGTCATTAATGGAAACTGTTTAGAACGGGGTCTCTGTTTGGCATTGACAAATGACGTGGCCGTGATTTATCGTTGGCTGTTGCTTTATTCACCCAAGCCTGACACATGAATATGGACATAATTATGAACTCATGAGGTGTCATTACGGCAGGCGCGACTGAACATATGCCACCTAATAGGGACCTATTACTGCAGGGTGACACCCAAACCCCATCCCGAAGGTTTTTGCGGCAGAGCCCGGTATTACATAGTTATGAGCCGAGCTTGGATGCACATGCTGTTGCTGATTAGCTGTGACTTGGCTCCTAATTGACCAACATTCTCAAGAACACACGAGCGGTCCTCGCGGTCTCCACGGGCGTGGTAATTAACACGGTGGAATTCGGCACACGCCTCTCAGTCAGGGGAGAAAAGCAGACGGTCGCCCACGTTAGTCCTTTATTTATGGGCAGGTTGAGAACACCGGTTTTCATATCTCTTAAGCAGTAGAGCTTAGAGGTAGAGTGCAGGTCAAAAGTTTGGGCACACTGGTTTGAATGTGTCCTATGCTGCAGCTTCTTCTACTTGGTACACATTTTTTGTCCTCTGACTTGTCCAACAGTTTTCGAGATATCGACACCGTTCCAACTCCAGAATGTTCGGACTGGTCAAGAATGATGTGCTTGTGTACAGCTTTTTGATCTGACTTATGTTTTTTGGAAAAACTTTACTAAATTCCAAAATTTTTCCCTTTCAGAATAAATGGGGTGGAAAGGTACCCACCCATCTATTGTACTTCTGCTCAACCGACAGACACTGCTTCACATACACTATCTCAGGGCAGACCCCCAAGCACAAATTTAATGTTGGTCCACACTTGTCTGCTTCTTTTTTTTTTTTTATTCCATCACTCATTT
Source organism: Semaprochilodus insignis (assembly GCA_034552555.1). NCBI lineage: Eukaryota > Metazoa > Chordata > Actinopteri > Characiformes > Prochilodontidae > Semaprochilodus > Semaprochilodus insignis. Next base: position 30,022,926 of record CM067488.1, read on the forward strand.
CTCCCATAGAGTCCCATTCATTTTCACCCCAATATAAACACTATTGGTTCCTTTACCCAACAGCCACTAAACTGCATGTACTCACTCCCAGTACTCTAATCCACAGCCATACAGACCCACACCTCTCTGTATCCCTCATTCCTTCCATAGACTCCTATTTTTTAGCAACACCTTTAGCAACCGTCTAGTTGGGAGTTTGTTCCCTTTTACTGCAGCAGTGGTTTCTACTCCTCTGGGTGTAAGTTGAAACATTGTGAGGATTTGATTGCATTTAGCCACAAGAGGTTTAATGAGGTGAGGCACTGATGCTGGATGATGAGTTATGGACCACAAATGCCTCTGAAGGTGCCAAAGGAGCACCATTGTACTAGAGTACGTAGTTAACTTTGTAACCTTGTAACCTGACACTTGGGTTTGGACAAGCTGACCTGAACAAAATAGACAAACAAAACAAGAAAATGTGCATGAGAATACCAAACATTGGCAATTGTTAATTGTATATATGCTCACCAGATAAAACACCTTGCATGTTTAAGGTGGTAGGAACTTCAGGCTCCTGCAGATGGCGCTGCACGAGGATGATGGGACTATAACTCCCTGCGGGGTGTGAGTGACAGGATCCATAGATTGGGAAGAGGTGCTACAGTGCAGTGAATGTCTCGTTCCATGTGTGGAAAATGGCTCCAAAGCAGATGTTAATGATTGCCTAAAAGGAGTGACTGCATTTGGGCGTGCCAAAGGCCACAGTGTGAAGGAAGTAGCTGAATCTGCAGGTGTATGGAAGCGTACAGTCATATGGGTCTGCCAGCAGTGGCTAAAATCCCAGTCTACAGGGAATTCTCCTCAGAATTGGGCCAGGGAGGGCAACCACCAAATCTGGCCCGACTGCACAATTCTTTGATGCAAAAGTGTCTGAACATTGATGTGGCCTACATCCAGAAACTTGTCCAGTTGATGTTCTCAGAGCAATGGACTGGCCACCCCAGAGTCCAGAGTGCAACATCACTGAATGTGTCTGGATGGTGACAAGCAGACAATGCCAATCAACTTCCCAAGAAGACTGAACTTTTGCATGTAAGGAAGAAGATCCCTGCAGAGCTCTTTGAATTCCAACAAATCAATTGGGGCCACATTGTGAAGGCACCCCCACCCCTCTCACTGCTCTGAAAGCCAGACCACTGAGCTCAAGCCATCGTCTGCTCATACGCCTAAGTATCCATCTTTCAGTAACATAAACCTCCATAAATAAACAGGAATGAAAACAAACTTTAGCCATGAGACGTTGCAATAATGTATCCCTCCATTGATGATGCATGCATTTAAGTGTTCCTGGGGACTTGATTAAACCGTATTACGGAGCTCATTAGAAATAATTACCTGGAGTTGTGCCATTCCGACAGAGGCTACCTGATCCAACTCTTTTTTTTTTTTCCTCCTTAATTGATCTGCGCATATCTTGCCAATTCCAGGTGGCAATTAGCCGAGCACATTCTACACATAATGCTTGCATATATCATAGCGAGCCTGTCACGTCTTCAACTGGATTTGCACATGTAATGTTATCATTACTAGCAAGACGCAGTGCACGATGAATACCATGGCTACAGAGTGTACTGCCCACGTATTGCGTTTGCCACATTACGAAGGTTCTTTTTTTTTAATGCAGATTCTTCTGGGGAAGACCAATTAAGATATTCCGTTAGTGGGGGGCGCAGCAAATATTAGGATGTCTCCCAGAGGGCTGCACTTCTACTGGCTTAAAATGACTTTGATACTAATTAGTGTTCTATTCAACCATTTGTCTAAAACAGTGAGTTTGCCTCTGGGCTGCCTCTGGGTTCTTTAAGGCTGCGCAGTGTTCTTTCAGAAAGACTTGAGAAGCCGAGATGCTGTATCCACATGAAAAGCACGCTTTGATTTCTACATTTGACAAGGCGCCCGTGTTTGAGCAGGCATCAGAAGCATATAATATTCTGTTTAAAAAAAAAAAAAACGCAATCCAACACGGGGCCTTAGTTCAGCGACTCGAATCTGCAGGAATGTCTTTGTTTATGCAGGGTGGTAAACACCAGCTAGATCTGATGGGTTGGACTTCAGTACACAAGAGCTTTTCAGGACAACGTGTAATGACAGTGTCCTTCTGAGCTCATAGACAAGGAGTCTTTACCTAGAATTTAAAGTCCTTGGGAATCCACGTGACAGTTTACAGGAAAAACCCGAATAAATGAGCGGAGAAACGTTAGTGTAGCTGCTTCCTAGCAACATCCCTTTCAAGCAACATCATTCCATACTCTGTGACAAGAACAACAATGCTGAACAGGCCCAGTTGACCTCAGTCTTGGATCAAGATGGTAGGAGGAAAAGATCTACGTGACTTTGTAAGAGGGTTCCTTATTGAGGCACAGATGGCAGGAGCTTCTCGAAGACTGCTCAGCTGGCTTCAGTAGGAACAGTGGCCTTTAGGTCTACGGTTAAGACGTTGGTAAATAGAGTTGGACGTGGATTGTGATGTTTATGACCACCCATGAACAAATGAGTGGAGAAACATAGCAAGTGAAGATGCTTCCAGATGATACAATCAAGCCAACATCCTACCATGCTTCCTGGCATGCATTGACATGCACAGCAGGCCCAGTTGACCTCAGTCTTGGATCAAGATTGTAGGAGGAAAAGATCTACATGACTTCGTAAGAGGCTTTGTTATTGAGGCACAGATGGCAGGAGCTTCTCGAAGACTGCTCAGTTGGCTGTAATAGGAACAGAGGCCTTTAGATCTGTGGTAAAGACATTGGTGAACAAGGCTGGAAGTGGATTGTGATGTCTTTGACCATCCGTGTACAGATGCGTGATGACTTATAGGAAAAGCCTGAACCAATGAATGGAGAAACATACCAAGTAAGGATGCTTGCTCTAGATGATACAATCAAGTCAACATCCTACCATGCTTTCTGGCATGTATTGACGTGCAGAGCAGGCCCAGTTGACCTCAGTCTTGGATCAAGGTGGCAAGAGAAAAAGATCTAAGTGACTTCGTAAGAGGGTGCCTTATTGAGGCACAGATGGCGGGATCATCTCAAAGACTGCTCAACTGGCTTCAGTAGGAACAGTGGCCTTTAGATCTGTGGTAAAGTCATAGGTAAATAAGGTTTTGGATGTGATTGTGATATCTTTGGCCATCTGTGTACAGATGCGTGATGACTTAAAGGAAAAGCCTGAAGCAATGAGTGGAGAAACATATCAAGTAAAGATGCTTCTAGATGATACAATCAAGTAAACATCCTACCATGCTTTCTGGCATGTGTTGACGTGCAGAGCAGGTCCAGTTGACCTCAGTCTTGGATTAAGATGGCACGAGGATTAAGATGGCAGGAGGAAAAGATCCAATCACTGGAAAGAGGGTTTGCTGTTGAGGCATGAATGGCAGGACCTTCTCAAAGACTGCTGAACTGGCTTCAGTAGGAACAGTGGCTAGTGTCAAGTGGATTGTGATGTCTTTGACCATCTGTGTACAGATAGGTGATGACTTAAAGGAAAAGCCTGAAGCAATGAGTGGAGTAACATAACAAGTGAAGATGCTTCCAGATGATACAATCCAGTCAACAAAGATCAGTAATGTGACCTGACTGTATCAGTACTCCGTCACTACAAAGATGAATGACCATTTGAGAGGACAGTGGTGTAAAACTGATGAGCATTGGCCTATAGAGACTAGAAAAAAGTGATACAATCACTTGAGTGCATGTGCAGTGTAAACCAAGAAAATGGTATAGGCCTGGATGCTTGACCCCTATGGTGAAGGGGTTCAGACCCTTTGCTGGTATGGTTTTGGTTCCCCTTACAAGGAATGGTCACCACAGATAAGTACAAACCCATTCAGATAAATCACCTCTTATACTATGATGGAGAAGTTTGATCCTGATGGTGGTTTCTTCCAGGATGGCAATGCCCTCGTGCTTTGGGTGTGAAGGGTCACTCATGGTTTGATGAACTTGACAATGATGAAAATCATATGCTATGGCCTTCACAGTCAGCAGATCTCAGCCTAGGTCGATTTTGAAGCTAGGTGCTAGATAGCAGTGGTGGACAAAGTACACAAACCCTTATTGTCCACCACTGCTAGTTAGTGCTGTCCAACCCCATCGTCAAAACACAAGCTGAGGAAGTGTCAATAATGGTAAAGTATTGATGAATCGGAAATCTCAAATATTTTGCTTTACAACACCCTGCGTGTATCCGTCTGCCATGAATGTAATTGAGAATATACACTACATTGCCAAAAGTATTCACTCGTCTGCCTTCACACGCATATGAACTCGAGTGACATCCCATTCTTAATCCATATAATATGATTTCGGCCTACCCTTTGCAGCTATAACAGCTTCCTGTCAGCTCCACTGTAAACAATTCCGACTGCTTATTTTATTCTATTTGTGTTCTGAAGCTTTTCTTCTTCTTTTGTTCTTCTCCTCTTTAATTACAGACACCTTTTGAAAAACGCAGACCCCGTCAGCAGGTTGTTTTCACTCCCCTTTTGTTTTTTTTTTACAAGCTGAGCAATGTGTCAAGTGGGTCAGAGGCATTGTTAATGACGGAAGAAGTGATTTGCATAGTGAGGAATTCTGCCGCCATTTCTCTTTCGATGTAAATACGCACTGTGTTTGGGTGAACATGTTGCAGTGGTGAAACCTCAAGAAGATAACTACTGTAAATGCGTTATACCTCAATGAAATGAGCCAAACATTTATTGTTTCTCAGCTTTACCACAAGAAGAAGATACTTAATCATGATTTTTGATTTTCTTCTTATGATTTCATAAAACATTACTGAGTGTGGAGTCTCACTGGACCATCCCTTACAGCAAACAGAACATGCAAATCTAATGCTTAATTAATAACTATGTAATTACATGTACATAACACAGTAATGCATCAGTAATAACTCTACCTGGCGTTATCCATAGGGTTCCGAGGCTCACCAAACGTCATTCCTTAGCAGCTCTATCCGTAAGTGTCCATTGTCCTCCCTGACCATATCTGAAATGGATTCATTCTAGCTGTCCCATTAGCTCGAGGGCTATAACGGAAACGACTTATCGGGCAAATCAAAGCCCGTGCTCCAAATGTCATCACGCCCGTTGCTAATTTCGAAGGCTCTTCTCACCTGAAATGTCACTTCTGCAGTGTGGAGAGCTGGCCGGATCTCCAGCTGAAGGTTATCTAATTAGCAAAGGTCCGGCCTGACCCTTAATGGTGGATGAGCAGGTTGAGTAAAACAGGCACATCTACAACAGCATTCACACATGTTTTTTGATAGGCACACTAGCTGAAATACATGCTTCAGTAGAAGCTCTTTTGATTAAGGTACGTAGAAAGGTCAGGTCCAAAAGCTTCTGGAGGACAGAGCTCTATACATAGCTTCACTAGCTTCATTAGCCTATCAGACGTCTATTAGGATAGGAACTGAAGTCTACTTGACTCCGTTCTTCTATTCTAAAATAAAATGCTAATACTTCAAACTAATAGGTTGAACTTAGCAGGATGATCTTAAGCCCATAAAAAGGAATAAGTAAATAAGGAATAACTAAATGTTAACAACTAAAATTAATCTGAGATTAACTTGAGTAGATGTAAAGATCAAAGTCAGTGTAAGAAGTGACCACTGCATTGTTATGCAGCGTACAGGAAACACTGTATTGCATATGGTTAGACAAAGTACAGTGACCACTGTATTGGGTATTGGTATGCAATGTACAGGAGCCACTGTATTGCATATGGTCAGGCAAAGTACAGTGACCACTGTATCGGGTATTGGTATACAGCGTACAGTGGAATGTTATACAGCGTACAGTGACCACTGCATTGTGGATCAGTATACAGTGACCACAGTATTTCTGAATGCCATACAGTGCACAGTGACCTCTGTATTGTGAGTTGTAATACACCATACAGCAATATCTAAAGGCCATTTTACCGTGTACAGTGACCACTGCACTGTGTATATGTATACAGTGACCACTGTTTTTCTGAATGCCATAAAGTGCACAGTGACCTCTGTATTGTGACTTGTAATACACCATACAGTAGTATCTAAAGGCCATTCTACAGTGTACAGTGACCACTGCATTGTGGTGGGCAAGCAGGCTAATTAAAGCAGTAAACGAGGGAATTGCACAGTAAACATCAGCAATGCCCACACGCACCTTACACACTGACCACAACAAGAGCTTTTCCCTGGATCGCAGGTCCGCCCCAAGTCCCCTGTGACCTTCTAGCATTCTCTCAGCCATCCTCCAAGAGCAATTGGAGCTGTGTATGTGGATTTCCGGATGCTGTGGCTCGTCAGTAGTGCACAGTAGCGAGCGTGTGCTCCATCAGCCGCTGCAGGTAGGCTGAAGGTCAGGCGTCACACTCCGGGCTCCATTAAGCATTCACTGCAGTGGAGAGATTTTAACACTCCGGCTCGAAGGGGCCAGCACTTCCTGCCTTCAGCACTTCCACACGCTGCAGCTCGTGCCATAACTCCACACTGAGTATCTGGGAAAGAGCAGGAGGCCTACAGTTACCATCAGCATGTTTGTCTCGGGATAATGAGCCCATGTGTGAATCAGCTAGAATTAAACCCAGAAGCCATGAGGACGGTGCGCCCAAATTAGAATGAGGTAGCCATCAATGATGGAGCAATCTAGAGAACGAGAGAAGTCGAGTACGTGTGTTTTTGAAAGTGGGAATGTGGTGAGAGAGAATGAGAGAAAGGAGGAGTGGGGCAACAATCAATTCAGTCACGAAATACAACAGCAGCATTCATTCAGTAGCTGCTACAGAATGCAAATGCTAGCAGCCACCTGTCTAGCCAGTATTAGCTTAGCAAGCTCTTGGGCATATATACGCTACTATGGTGTGGGGTTGTTGTTCAGGAGTTGGGCTCGGCTCCTTAGTTCCAGTGAAAGGAATTCTTAATGCTTCAGCAGACCAAGAGACTCTGGACAATTCCATGCTCCCAACTTTGTGGGAACAGTTTGGGGACGGCCCCTTCCTGTTCCAACATGACTGCACACCAGTGCACAAAGCAAGGTCCATAAAGACATGGATGAGCGAGTTTGGTGTGGAAGAACTGGACTGGCCTGCCCTCTGAGAACTGAGTCCTGACCTCAACCTGATAGAACACCTTTGGGATGAATTAGAGCGGAGACTGAGAGCCAGACCTTCTCGTCCAACATCAGTGTCTGACCTCACAAATGTGCTTCTGGAAGAATGGTCAGAAATTCCCTTAAACACATTCCTAAACCTTGTGGAAAGCCAGTGTGAAGGCAGACGAGCGAATACTTTTGGCAATATGGTGTATGAGACCATCAGAGGCTTGTACTGAAACTGCTAGCACAAATGATAATGACCTGAGCATTAGCCATGTAACTAGCTAACATAAGCTACAGAAAGATTTGAGCGATGCAAGAATTGAATTGATAAACAGAAAAGCCCCTGTAATGTAAATGTAAATGTTAGTATAAATGCTAACAACATTAGCATTAGCCTCTGACGATAGCTTATATGACTCGAGGGGTTGTTGGTTAGATGCCCAGATAGAAAGCATATCACACTGTCCAATGGCTTGTTAAGATCAGCACCCCACTAGCTGTTTGCCATCGGTGGTCCACCCTCGGACCACCCGGAATATTCTCCTGCATACAAGATCTAACCACCTTTTAATCACCTCAAATCAAAAAAGATTTTACCTGAGAACACCAACAGTGGTCCACTATCCTCTTGCTATCAGGGCACTATGGTTGGTTATATGCTAATGATGTTAGCAGTAGCTCTAAACAAGTTTATTTATTTATTTATTTACTTACTTACATGATGAGCAATAATTCATTAATTAGTAATAATTAGCAACTAGCATAGCTAATGATGTTAGCATTAGCTACGTAACTGGCCTATGTAATAAGTTTTTTAAATTTTTACGATATTTCGAGTTTTTCACTTGATGAATAATAACTCATTTATTAATGATAATTACCAATTAGCTGTGAAATGTGAAATACAACAGTACCTGGAATGTAGATGTTGGTGTAAATGCTGTTAACATTAGCATTAGCCTCTGACCATCAAAATGAAAATGACTCTGAGTGGAAAATGAGCGTTAAAAATTTGAATTTTGTTTAATACTCAGAACATGCTGAGCACAAGCTTGTGGACCACCAGCTTGCCCTTCAGTGGACCAGTGGCAGTATGCTGTCATCTTATTTTCAAGGTGCTACAGTCAGTTGCATACTAATGATATAATAGCTTTAGCTATTTAGCTTATGTTACTTAGGTTGCCCAAAACAGTTTTGTTTATTTATGTTACTTTATGAACCTCAATTCGATAACTAATGATAATTAACAATTAGCATAGCTAATAATATTAGCATTAGCTGCCTGAATACCCAGCATTAGCTCTGTGATCTCTTTGCCTACATTTTTCCCTTGGGAATGAGCAAAATCCTGTATTCTGTAGCTGCTAGGATACATGATAATATTACTAGCATGAGATATCTTGTGTCTTTAGTCTGCTAACCTGGCCACGTGTTAGGATTCTGGCAGTTGAATTCCGGTAGTGTTAGGTAAGACTCCTAACACTACACTGGCCTACAGATGAACATGTTGTTCATAAAGGCCTACTGTAATACAATTAACCATGTAAGTCGCTCTGGATAAGAGTGCCAGCTCTGTAAATGTAATTCAGGACAGTCACTGTAGCTATAGCTGCCATTGGTGCCCCTAGTGGTCAAATAGTAGAGCCTGGTGGACTTACCTTGACCTGGAGGAGAATAGAACTGGATGAGTGGAGCTTCTGTAAGTCTGATGGTTGTAAGAATTGATTAATTGAATTGGCTAATTGAAAGACTAATGCACTGTTGGCCCAGCAGACAGCAAAGTACTAACGGCTGCCACCAGCAGGGCGCTGCTTTATTTCCTTGTTCATTTCTACTGTGTCCTGTGTACAAATTAAAGGCCATGTGCATTCAAACAAGCTAGCTAGGCCGTGTGTGCAGGACGCTAAACTCAGGGATCCAATGGTGGCATACAGTCAGATATCTGCTTGCTTTCTCGGTCAGGCCCTGGCCTTCTGCCTGCTTCTTTATTTACATACTGAAGTTGTATACGGGGGCGACATAGCCTCTTTTCACCGCCTGACTCTCTGTTTCTCTCTCTCCTTTTCTCTCAAAATCAACGCAACTTCAAGCGCCTAGGTCTGGTTGTGAAGGCCTCTGAAGGAGTGCGAATGTATGGACGGCCGCATGTGTCAGGATGTGTGTGTGTGCGGGAGGATGAATTGGTGAAAATATGCTGAATTGGGAGCGATTTCCATTCCTGTGAAAGCTCCTCAGTGGGTGGCTTGGTTTCGGGAATTCCTGCTTCAGCACTACGGCTTCCAGAGTTCCTCTAATGGGCGTATGTGTGATCGCTGTGTGAATGACTGTGGGTGTCTGAAAATGTGTTACTGCGTTCTTGTGTATATCTAGTATCTAGATGAGTCCACTGGGACTGAAACGTACCTAATAGCCTGTAATACCTCCACGAGCACCAACAGCAGCTGTGATTGGATTGGTTTCTGGATGTAACCACATCAATGTTCAGACACTCTTACATCAAAGAATTGGTCAGTTGGTCCAGATTTGGTGGATGCCTTCCCTGGCCCAATTCCGAGGAGAATTCCCTGTAGACTGGGATTTTAGCCACTGCTGGTAGACCCGTATGACCGTACGCTTCCATACACCTGCAGATTCAGCTACTTCCTTCACACTGTGGTCTTTGGCACGCCCAAATACAGTCACTCCTTTAGCCAATCATTAACATCTGCTTTGGAGCCATTTTCCACACATGGAACGAGACACTGGACAACTGTAAGTGCTATTATTGTGAAATTGAAGCGTCTCCGAGCAACAGGGGTCTGGGACGGTAGACCATTTAGATTCACGTAGCTCATAAAATATTGAGAACCAAAAAAAACTACTCAAACAAATCACTCACTACAGAGATCCAAACTGTCTCTGGAAGCGACATGAGCACTAGGACTCCACATCAGGAGCTTCATGACATGGGTCTCCAAGGCCATTGTTTCCAGTAAAGGGTGATGTGAAAGCTACAGCACACATAGACATTTCACACTGTTATATGCTTCCTACTATATACCAACATTTTGGGGAAGAAGTCTGTCCTGTTCCAGCATGACTGTGTGTCCCCATGCACAAAGCGAGCTCCATGAAGACATGGTTTGAGATGTCTGGTGTGGAGGAACTCCAGTGGCCTGCATAAAGCCCTGACCTCAACCCCACTAAGAGCTCGTTTCATGCATTTCTCCCTGTTTTCATACTATTCAGTTTAGCTCTTTTTCAGCGGCTAGGAAGGTTGGACTTGATGTCAAACAAAGGTGTGCTCATTAGAATATCAGGCCACGCCCAGACATTTCTCAGAGGCATTTTATTGTATTGTTATCTTCGTCATCTTTATCTTGGTATGCACATTTTTGTCCTCTAACTAGTCCCACAGTGTTTGAGATATTGACACTGTCCCAACTCCAAAATGTTGGCTCTGATCAGGAATGGTGTGCTTGTATACAGCTTTGGGTTTGGATGCATGGTTTCCCCATAGCAAAGGATTTTTCTGTATTTTTCTCCCATTAGGAATGAATGGGATAGAAAAGTGCATCCCCATCAACTATACTTCTGCTTAACCGATAGACACCTTTTCTGGTACACCATCTCAGGGCAGACCCCCAAGCATGAATTCAATCTTGGATCGACCCACGCTCATCCATTTGTCTTTTTTCCCCCATCCCTCTTCTACCCCACATATAGTCTCATTCATTTTCTGTCCCATCCAAACCCTTAGTTTCCTTTAACCTACAGCCACCAAACTGCATGTACTCAGGGCAGATCCCCAAACTCTAATTCACAGACATACTGACCCACACTCCTCTATGTGTTGTTTATTCATCCCTCGTTCGACCTATACCAACCACAACCTAGCAGGAAATGGGCACCATTGTAGCTGCCCAACCATTCCGTGTTTCCTTCAGGAACTGCACTTTTCTAGTTTTATTTCTTGTTGTTTGAACTTTGCAAGACATTTAATATAGCACTCAATCTTGGTATCATGCTAATGCTTATTAATACATTACAAAGTGTTCCCTGGGACTGTAAGGTAAGACCGGCTACACATAGCATAAATTTAGAAACCGTCCAAATGAACCTTTTATTCTGTCTGCTTGTGCTGCTTGCAGTTTGACGGGTTGTGGCGTTTGCGCCTCACTGCGGTTTAAGGCGGATTTATCCCCTGCTTCTCTCTCTCTCCAAATTCACATATGCATGCATAGATACTGATTATGCACTTATTAAGCCATTAAGTCAATTTCATCATCACTGGAACACATTGTCTTTCAAACACCCTGCAATAAACCCCCCGACTGTATTTGCCAGCTTCTGCCCAGCAAAACAAACCTGTAGAAGATGCAAACAAGAATTTAGACCCCCAAATCCAAGCTGATAGCTCTTTATCCCCATTCCCATATCATTGTTTCTGAGATTTGTCTCTGATTTGCCTCTAAATTTGGCTGTCATAAGAATGAATTCAGAGCGTATCCCTTGTTAAAGAAAGGATATTCAGTTAATGAGTCATATTTGGCAATAAGAATTTGCTGTTATTTGAATGTGAATGGAGAGCCCCCTTCTTTTGTGGACACGTCATTAAAGGAAAACAAGGCACAGAGGATTCAGGCAGCTTGCCGTCACATTCAGAAGTAGGACGTGTTGATGAACGGGGTGTAAGACCACATGTTGGTAAGATAATCATGAATTATTGGTTACTGAACTGCGTATGGCTATGGATAGATGAGTATGTAATACTGATTATTGCCTGTTGTCTGGAATGTTTAGCATGAATGTGTATTGCTGATACACTAATAATGAGTAATAACTGTGTAGTTACCCATTAACAAACATGTAATAACACTGTAACCACTGGTTATCATTATAGATGGATTACAGCTCAGTATATATCATTACTTATGATTACATTCCTACATTCTGTACATTCCTAGTTACAGAAAAGTAGGTAAAAGCACATCAGTTGGTCAGTAAAGCTCAAATTATACACTTGTAAATGGTGCACTCATAATGAATTAGTGATTATTTGTTTATAAAACAAATGTTTATAAAAAATTATAAGAATGTAAGTCTGTTACTTAAAAATCACTAAAATTTGCATTACAAATTATAACTAGAAAAATGCGTTTCCTGAAGAAAGTTCAGTTTAAGCTTGTAGCTTGCCAGTTGCTAAGATGTTGCTAAAATGAATGGAAGTCTATGGAAGGAATGAGTGATGAATACACAATACATAGAGGAGTGAGGGTCAGTATGGCTGTGGGTTAGAGTTTGTGGATCTGCCCTGAGTGGGTATTGGCAGTTTGGTGGCTGTAGGTTGAAGGAGTTAATAGAGTTGGGTAGAATGGGTTAAAAATGAATGGGACTCTATGGGAGAAATGAGGGAAGGGGTGAAAAAAGGACAAACAGACGAGTGCAGGTCAGGCCAACATTGAATTCGTGCTTTGGGGTCTGCCCTAAGATAGTGTATGTGAAGTGGTGTCTGTCGGTCAAGCAGAAGTACAGTAGCTGAGCATGTAATTTTCCATCCCATTCATTCTTAATGGGAAAAAATCCGGATTTTTTGAAGGTTTTCCAAAAAATGTAATTTGGATCAAAAAGCTGTATACAAGCACATCATTCCTGATCAGACTCAACATTTTGGAGTTGGAATGGTGCCAGTATCTCAAAAACTGTGGGACTAGTTAGCGCACAAAAAAATCACTTGACCAAGAAGATGAAGAAGAAGAAGAAGAAGAAGAAGATAAATTGGATAACAGTAGTGCTAGCAATAGTGCTTAACATTGTGCAGTCACTAATAATGCCCAATAAACATTTAGCTAAACCTTTGTTAGATAAGCTGTTCTACTGTAATCCATCTGTGAACACATTCAATACATTACCAGTAGATACACTGTTGTTAATGTGTAATTACATAGTTATTACACAGTCTCACTATAAAAAGAGACCAAAAGAGTTACCAACACTTTGCTTTTTGCAAAAAGCACCTTTCTCTTTTCTTGCTGTCTATGGTACAATGTGCACCATGCCTGAAAAGGTCTACCCTAGTCTCTTCTGTTTTTAGACCCATATACATCCACAGCTGATCAATCAACATCAAGGACAGGCTCTCTATAGTCACTATAGTCTACAGTCCAACATGAAGGAAAAGGTAGTTTTGTCTAGGGCTGCCCTCTAGAAGTCGACGAGTCAAATCGTCAGTCGGAGACCCTATGAGTCGACTGAGAACAGTGACGAGGTTTTATTTATGTATTTATTTATTTTTATTGTAAAACAGACAAAAGCTTACAAAATGCACAAGAACTTTAAGAATTCAAAAAGACATTTTAATAATTATTAAAAGGGGAATAATAAATATATATTTAAGTTCTAACTGGGCTATGACGCATGCTTGCTAAAAAATAAAATCAACGTAACAACGTGCGCTGGCGGTTCACCGTTGAAGGAAACTAAAGCTGTGAAGCTGTGAAACACGGGTGGAACGATGTCTCAGAAAAAGTCTGGAGGAGCTTTTGAAGAAGAGAATCAGAACAAATTAAAGCTAATTCTGCTCGTCATTTAGTCAGACATCGAACACTGCTTCAAACGAGTGCGTTGACTTTCGTTTTAGGCATAATGGCTGTTTGCGGTGAAGGAAAAACGGACCGAAGACGTTTGTTTTATTATAATTCCATTATTTTAGAACCTAAATTACAGATATTTTTATTTATTCGTTTACAGCTAAGATTATTTTTATTTAAAGATAAGTACAGTCACTTAATATGCCTGCCGATAAACGAGGAATAATTATTTCAGCGCAGGTGATATTATAATTAAACGTTTCAGGTCTACCGTTCTTCTTTTCATCTAAAAATAATTTAAATATTGACTAATTTGGTTTTATTTAGGAGTTCATTATTTATGAGAGATGAAAGACGAAGGGTCATCCTACTGAAGAAGCTGTTAAAAGTGAAATTAAAAAGACAGGCTAGAAGCGCTAATTTTTTGCATAAATACGTTGCTTGCTGCCGGACGCTATATTCTGTAATTAAATCAGGCTCCAGATCGTTCATCATATGGCACGTCTCTGTTAGTTCAGTAATATGTTCCTGTGACTCTGCTGACTTTCTAAATGAGGACATCAGATCTGAAACGTATGCAGATTGATTTACTGATTACTAGATAATGTATATGGAGAAAACACATGAACGAATAGTCGAATCGTCAGCCAGGACGGGCAATTCCGATCCCACTGACAAAATTCTGAGGCGGGTACAGCCCTAGTTTTGTCCGTTTCTGACCCCTCCTAGTGCACAGCACTCCTCCCACAGATCCACAGTCTGATTGCAGTGTATGTCAGATTTCAGAAAGTTTGCCTGTTGTCTCAGTCTTTGTGGTACTTGATTGTATTTCAGGTACAGACTCTACATGTGTCCTCTGCATGAGTTCTACATTCAGATTAGGTGAATGAAGCTGAAGGGGAAAAAAATGACCAGAGTAAACAGCCACCATTCAGGAGTCAATTAGACCCTGCACGCTGCCCCTTCTTAGCTCAGCACTGGCAGACGACCACAAAGCGACATGGCAAAAAGCTCCTTTACCTGACCACTTAGAGCCGAGCCTGCTTTTGTCCAAGGGCTGCAATCGTTTATCCCGCGTCGTTTGTCAATGGAACCTAAGTGGAGAAAGGGAGCACAAGCAATAGAGTGACCTTGAACTACCTCAGCACTGCGCCTAGCTTCCGGTTAGCAAATAAAACTGGGCGTTTCTGCACATTCAGTCAAATCCACAGGACCTCAAGGCCTTCTCTTCAGAAGCTCTCTCTTTTTCTGGGGTGCCATAGCTCATGTTGTAGCTGATGGACATTTTGCTGTCCATATACAGGAATTGATGCATTTCATTCTCTTTCCAGAGCTGGAACAAGATATGTTAGAAGGTTTGAAGTGATACAAATGATGAAGTTTATTGGATAAGAACAGTGGTGGACAAAGTACCCAAATCCTGTAGTTGGGTTGCCATCTATGCTAACACAACATGCCAGACGTCTTGGCATGGAGTTGTAGAGGTTCCTAATGGTGTCCTGTGATAATCCATCCCATGCAGCTTGAATATTCTCACACAGTTCCTGCAGATGGTGCGGTAGGGGTGGAGGTAGAGTGATACCAGGCCTTCTGGACATGTGACACGTGACAACAAACCGTTCATCTTGGCGCTGACTACGGTGCCTCCACACACGGATTCGTTGGTCGTCTCCACCAAGACAAAAGCGGGACTCGTCACTGAAGATGGCCTGCTGCCACTCTGAGTCACTCCATGACAGTCTGGCACGACACCATTGCAGTCTTTGGTGACGTTGCGTGGTGTTAAGGGCAGTCCTCGTACTGGTCTGCGTCATGTAGCCATCTGTCAATGGTGCTGACACTTGATGCTGATTTCATGATCTATGAGCCATTGGTATCCCACATAAACAGTGACACTGACGTGGTGGTGGTGTGTGTTGTGCTGGCGTGAGTGGATCACAGTGTCCACTCCCTAGACACTCCTACCTTGCTGGTCCACCTTGTAGATGTACAGTCAGAGACGATAGCTCATCTGCTGCTGCACAGTGCAGTGTTGATCATCCTCTAGTCCTTCATCAGTGGCCACATGACGCTGCCCACAGGATGCTGCTGGCTCCTGGATAGTTGGTTGGATGGTGGACGATTCTCACTCATTTCATGTTCCTTCAGTGCTGCTTCACAGATTCACAAATTAGCCAGATCGGCATGCTGAGAACCCTGACTGTTCAGCTGCTGATGGATGGTCTTTGTAATAACAGGGAGCAGAAGCTAACAAAGAAGCCCTACTAGGAGCTCTCAAGTTTGGCCTCAACCTCACTGTGCTAGCAGGCGCTTCATATGAAGGATTGAACTGAAAAACATTGGCAGCTGTTTGGCTTTCCAAGATGTTCTTCTCACTCTTCTCCCACATGAGCTTCCTTGAACAGCCTGTTCGGTGCTGCCGACATCCACAAATTGATCTTTCCGGACAGGCCTGGACAGGAACGAAGGGTGCGTAACTCACCCAGCTAAGCGGAGAGGTGTTGGCAGCGGTATACACTCAATTCGTCTTAATGTTGCTCTTCCACCAAGAACTTTTCAACCATATTTAATGCATGTGCATCTTTAAGATGTGCTTAGAAGAGTAATGCAGGCCGTAATAAGACTCACAGGCTGCTCCATTTATATATCTGTCAAGGCCAAGCTCACTTAAGGAACTGGAAGTGGGTTTATTCCATTGGCCAGCAGTCTAGAACCCTTACGTCCTTGTTAGCTGCTCATTAAACATTTCCAAGTCAAATGTTTAAGGTGGTTCCTGATGACGGCTAAATTAACACATTTATTGAGGTGAGCTGATGTTGGCTTCATAATCATCACCTTCATGTTAGGAATTCGTTCTACATTTGAGGGACCGGAATGTACTGAACTGCAGCGGCGTTTATGGAAGCTGGTGAATAAGAGGTAGAGCTGTATGTGGTGTATATAAATGAGTTTGTGTATGTGTTTGAGGGCTTTGGGAGTTTTTGGTCACTGCTTTCATTAGTTTCTGTGAAATGTCATGCAGTGCAGTTATCTGAGCTTAAGAGGTGTACAAGTTCTACCGATCCAGTCCGATACAGTCCACCAGTCTAGCTAATCTTCTCCTCGTAGCATTTTCTGAAGACTGGGTGAGTTCCAATTAACACACACTTATTACTACACTGTGAAGAAAAGAACAGTCAAATGATGATGGTCATTCTCGTGGTTGTTTTTGTGCTCACTCTCGTGCTCGTTCTTGTGGTCATTCTCGTGGTTGTTCTTGTGGTCGTTTTTGTGCTCGTTCTTGTGGTCATTCCTCGTGGTCGCTCTTGTGGTTGTTCTTGTGCTCGTTCTTGTGGTCATTTTTGTGCTCGTTCTTCTGCTCATTCTTGTGCTCGTTCTTGTGCTCACTCTTGTGCTCATTCTCGTGCTCGTTCTTGTGCTAGTTCTTGTGCTCACTCTTGTGCTCATTCTCGTGCTCGTTCTTGTGCTCGTTCTTGTGCTCACTCTTGTGCTCATTCTTGTGCTCGTTCTTGTGCTCACTCTTGTGCTCATTCTCGTGCTCGTTCTTGTGCTCGTTCTTGTGCTCATTCTCGTGCTCGTTCTTGTGCTCATTCTCATGCTCGTTCTCATGCTCGTTCTCGTGCTCATTCTCATGCTCGTTCTTGTGGTCCATGTGAATGTAGATGTGTTGATGAGTGTGTGAGCAGAACAGTGTAGTGTATCATTCCGTATGAGATAACCAGTAAGAAAGCTGAATTAGCTGAGTTAGACACTGTAGAGAGAAGTTTGTGAGGGTTCCTGCTCTGGAAGCAGGTGGGAAATGAACTAGAACTAGAACTGCAAGTTCTGTTGGTTCCTGTGTGGGTCTTGTTTTTAACTGTGCAGATGAAACAGCCTCTCATGTGTACATACGTCCTTGAAGGATCTTCAGGTGTGCGTGTGCGTGTGTGTGTGTGTGTGTGTGTGTGTGTGTGGTATGAAGCTGTCAGTTGTGCCTGTATAGGGAAGGTCAGAGTGTGACAGGTGTCACACTTACAAACACTCTTTCACTCTTACTCTCACTTTCTGTCTCATTCAGTCTTTCTCTCTCTCTCTCTCTTTCTCTTCTCTCTCACTCATTCTGTCTTTCATTTGCTCTCTTGTACTTCCTCTCTCACTTTCTCTCCTTCTCACTCATTCTTTCTCTCTAAATCTCTGGGTTTTCTATCACTCACACTCTCTCTCACTGTCTCTCTCTCTGTCTGTCTCACTGTCTCTCTTATTGTCCGTCTCATTGCCTCTCTCTCTGTCTGTCTCACTGTCTCTCTTACTGTCTTTCTCACTGCCTCTCTCACTGTCTTTCTCACTGCCTCTCTCTCTGTCTGTCTCACTGTCTCTCTTACTGTCTTTCTCACTGTCTTTCTCACTGCCTCTCTCATTGCCTTTCTCACTGCCTCTCCTACTGCCTCTCTCATTGCCTCTCTCACTGTCTCACTTACAGTCTGTCTCACTGCCTCTCTCATTGCCTCTCTCACTGGCTCTCTCGCTGCCTCTCTCACTGCCTCTCCCACTGCCTCTCTCACTGTCTCACTTACAGTCTGTCTCATTGCCTCACTCACTGTCTCTCCCACTGCCTCTCTCACTCTCACTATCTCTCCCACTGCCTCTCCCACCGTCTCTCACTGTCTGTCTCACTATATCTCTCACTGTCTGTCTCACAGACTCATCTCACTCATTCTCTCAGTCTCTCTTGCTGTTTATCTTGTTCTCTTTTCTCATTTCTCTCGTCGTCATTCACACTTTTTCTCACTCATTCTGTCTTTCTCTTTCTGTTCCTTCCTTTGTTCTTCTCTCTGTCTCTCATTCTGTCTTTCATTTGCTCTCTCATTCTTTGTTTGCTATCTCACTCCTTCTATATCTCTATCTCTCTCTTTCTCTCCATCACTCATTCTGTCATTCATTGGCTCTCTCATTCTTTTTTGCTATCTACATTTTCTCTGCCAGGTCAGAGGTCACCCTCCATGTCAACCAGAAGCCGTAGCTCATTCGGAAATCTTCTTCCGCCTGTTTTTGATTACTGGCCCTGCTGATCACTCAGGCGAGCACAAACTAATCATCAATCAGAGCCTTTATGGGCCAAATTACCGCCCCCTCCCCGCAGCCCCCAGTCCCCCTCCTCCTCCCCCCATCTCTCCCTTGCCCGCCAGTGTGGAGCTTAATACGAATCTGATATTCGCACGGTGAGAGGATAAAAATGAAAGTGTGCATTCGGCTGAATTAATGAGACTGCCAAAAAAGCCCCAGACCTTTTAAGCGATTGCCTATCCACTGATCCAAGCGGAGATAGGCCGGGAGGCGAAAAACATTGCGCGTTAGTGCCGATGGTTAAACAATATGAATCGATGCTGTCTGGGGAGGCGCTAAATGATGATAAAGTATAAACCCAGGCGTTAGGGGGTCCGCACGCACGCACGCACAAATCCACACCTCTCCAGTGGCCGCAGGGCTGGAAATGGGGGTTTGATATCTGATGCAAGCGGCTCAGCGTGAAGGAAAGTCCTATGAAAGCCGCTCCTCTATGCAACCCAGCATTTATCACGCCGCCGATCATGGCATTATTCATAAAGCCGCGCTGGGTCATTCTCCATTGGCTTTGGTTGTGGTGGGGTGGGGTGGTTGGTGCGGGTGGGTCATGCTCCAAAAGTTTCCCCTTATCCGTTAGCATAAGGGGAAACTGTGAAACGTAATAACACCAGAGCATCTGGATCCCAGAGTGGAACATAGTGTCCTCGGTGTGCTTTAGATCGGCTGCAGAGTAACAATAACAACCAAAGAAACCGTGCCATCGTCATTAAACGTGGGTGATGAATGTGCAAGAAAAGGCTACCCCCTATACGCCACCCCCCCGAACAAGGCACGGCCAGGCTGGAAAGTGGCTCGGAGACGTCCCCATGGCCCGAGCTAACTCGGGCTCCTCTCGCTAATTGCAGACCGAAGCTGTGCTGTTGAATATGCATTAAAAGGCGACGTTCCCAGCTCTCTCCGTCTCTCTGCTGGCGCCTTCATGTGCTTTAATAAGCCTCTGTCATTAGCGGCTGCCGCATTGTTGTTGTCCTATAAAACTAGAAGCGGGAATTGGGTTTAACACTCGGAGAAGGCCACGGCATTAGTGTTAGCACGTCTTTGTCAACCAGCGTTGCTTGGCAAAATAAAGAGATTCGAATTCTGATACACTGTAGGGGGTTAAAGTCTGAGACCATGATGGCACACTCCACAGAAGTCCCAACAACTACGTTGATTAGCAGTTCTATATTAGGTGAGCACACTTCCCCGGGCAGTCCTATCCACGGCACCCACGGAGCAATTTCGTGGGTTAGGTGCCTTGCTCAAGGGCGCTTCAGTCGTAACTGTCGGTTCGGGGAATCAGACGATTGTCCGGTTACCAGGTTGGGTTCCCTAACCTTCAGCCAATGACTGCCCCTTACCAGCACTCATCGTGTCCAACCTCAGATTCCAAGGTTCCTCCAAAGGTTCCTCCAAAGTTCAGTCTTAGAAGTTGGTTTAGCTGGTTTCCTACTTCTTCTCACCATCCAAATAACCCCAAACACATTTGGTGGTGCTGAGGTTCTGGACTCTGGGGTGGTCAGTCCATGGTGAGTGAGAACACCAGCAGCTTCTTTGTTGGATGTGTGTATTCTTTTCTCAGTGAGGGGCTTCTTGAACAGATACACCTCCTTTCAGACCTCCATAGTGTTGAGATTTCACAATGTGAGGATGGACAGAAGCACCTGTGGATGTTCTCAGATCTGAAGCAGGAGTGGAGCTTGATGAGGACAGTGTTTGGTGGATCTAGCAGGTCTTCCAGGTGGTTTTATTAGGAGTCTCTCTCTCTCTTTGTTCTCTCTATCACTCATTCTGTCTTTCATTGGCTCTCTCGTTCTCTCTCTATCTCACTCCTCTCTCTCTTTTCACTGACTCTTTCATTTTGTCATGCATTCATCTCAGTCTTTCTCAGTCTCTCTATCTTTCTCATTTCTAATTTCTCTCTCTGTCATTCACTTTTTTTCACTCATTCTGTCTCTCTCTCTATTCTTCTGTCCATCAGTCATTCTGTCTTTCATTGAGTCTCTCATTCTTTTTTGCTGTCTACCTCCTTCTCTCTCTCTCTCTCTCTGTCCCTCTCTTTATTCTTTCTCACTATCACACTTGTCTCTTTCTCTCTCTCTCACTCATTTTATCTTTCATTGGTTCATTCTTTTACGCTATCTCACTCATTGTCTATCTCCCTCTCTTTCTCTCTCTCTCTTTTCCTTTCTTTCTCTCTCTCACACTCATTCTGTCTCTCTCTCTCTTTTCCATTCTCTCTCTCTCTTTCTTGTTTCTCTCTCTCCATCATTCACGCTATCTCTCACTCATTCTGTCTCTCTCTTTTCCATTCTCTCTCTCCGCTCTCTCTCTTCCTTTCTTTCTCTCTTTCACACTCATTCTGTCTCTCTCTCTCTTTTCCATTCTCTCTCTCTCTTCTCTCTCTTTCTCTCTTTCTCTCTCTCTCTCTGTCTTTTAATACCATTATCTCTCTTATCTTCCGTCTCTCACACTCCACATGCCAGGTCAGAGGTCACAATCAAGAGCATAAAGGTGAAGGGATATCTTTGCAGCGGCATGCATCCTATTCCTAAGACATTGCACTTCTCCATATAGAGGAATTCTAGGTATTTCCCAATCGTAACCATAGATAGCTTTCAACTGTGAGAGCTACATGGGTTGTTGCAAGCTTTCCCAGATGTACTGTTCCCACCACATGGTTTTGATTGGAGTTAGGAAGCCATAACTTGAGTTTTTTTTTTCCAGGATAATATCTGCTCGGCAGTCTACAGTGTTAAAAAAAAGACCACTGTGTATTGGCTAACGTCTTCAGGAAGCCAGAATCCACAATCGGCGCTCCAGGATTACGTTGCGAAACCCATACATACACACACAGTCGGAGTTGGACTCCCTGTAATAAAGTCCCTCAGCACACAGGCATGTTTATGTACATCATCCACGTCCTCCGAAAAATGTTTCCAGCTGTGACCATGGACAGCTCTGAACTATATGAGTTTTCCAAAGCATTCCCAGCTGTACTATTCCCACCACATGGTATTGATTGGGGTTAGGAAGCCATAACTTTAGCTTTCGTTATTTTCCTAGGATAATGTTGGCTCTATCTTGGCCAATCCAAATCTGCAAACACCACATATTGGCTAACATCTTTGGGAAGGCGGAATCTGCAAACGGTGCTCCAGGATGACGCTGCAAAACCCACACAGGCACACACTCTCGGAGCTGGATACCCTGTAAAAAAGTCTCTCAGCACACACAGGCATGTTTATGTACATCATCCACGTCCTCCGAGAAATGCTTCCATTTCCGTGACCATAGATGGCGCTGAATTCTGAGAACTATATGAGTTTTCCCAAGCATGCACAGATGTACTCTTCCCACCACCTGGTTTCGTCTTTTCCTAGGATAATGTTGGCTCTATCTTGGCCTATACAAATTGGCAAACACCATATATTGACTAACGTCTTTGGGAAGGTGGAATCCACAATCGGCGCTCCGGGATGACGTTGCAAAACTCACACATAGGCACACGCTTGCAGCTGGATTCCCTGTAATAAGGTCTCTCAGCACACAGGCATGTTTATGTATGTCCTCATTCTGAACTATAGCTCCGGTTCCCATTCCAGATTGTTGACAATCCTCTTCACTGCCAGAGCCTTGTGAAATATTCATCATGAGGTGTATTCTGTCACTCAGAAACCCCCTTCCCCCCACTCCTCCTCCATTCCTCCATCTCTCTCTCACACTCTCTCTCTCTTCCGACGAGATCCGTGCAAACATTACCCTGAGAACGAGCTCTGCTGCTGTCCGTAGTGCTGAAGTGGTGGGAAAAGTAGCGGCTTGCACTTTTTTACCCGTTCGTCTGCTTCCCTTGTGTTTTTTTCCCTTGTTTTCCCACAACTAAAAATGGGCCTTGTTATGGATGGGATTGGGTGGGTGGGTGGGGTTGTTGGGGTGGATAATGACAACTGTATACATTAAATATTGAATATAGAAGCTGACAGCAAAGCTAACACAACGCTAACACAACATCCCTGATCCCTTCCTGAAGCAATCCAGTTCGCTCCCACACCCACAATGCGAGAATGTTTCATTCTCTGTGATTCCTGAATGATTCTGCTTGGCGTTCTGAGAATTCGGCAGATGACGCAGGGTCTTGTTGAGGCATGCCAGACTTTGCGGAAATGCGTAATGTCAACTGCGAGGTTTAATGTGCTTGCGGTGAAACCAGAGACATTCCCCTCTGTGAATATTTCATAAACCAAATATGTAAATGTGCTTTAATGACCCAAACCAGCAGGAAAACAGGAAAACAGTTTGGTTGTATGCTGGGAAAAGCATCTCAGGGTCAGAATTTATGAGCCTGTGGAAGATGCTGTTATAGGCAGACACTAGTGCTAAATGAATTATGGCATATTTAAGGTATCTTAGCAAAGGGATAAAGAATATGTGTCTTAAAATTCAAACATAAGGCGAACCGAATGAAAACACTCACCCACACGACGTCAAGTCCAGATCTATGCCAAGTAGGCAGTGCACTCAGAATGGACCTCCAACTATGCGCACTGTAGGGGTGCTATTACTCTCATTAGAAAGTTGGAGTGCAGAATGACAATGTAATTACAGTGTAATAACAGGGTAATTATCTAGAGATATATGAACAAAAGAATATCAGCTCTATATACTCTTACTGGACACTTTATAAGGATTGCCTACTGTGTATCTACACTCATTGTCCATTATATCAGCTCCACTGACCATATAGGACACTCTGTAGTTGTACAGTTCCAGACTGTAGTCCATCTGTTCCTCTGTATACTGTATTACCCTGTTCTTCAATGGTCAGGACCCCCACAGGACCACCACAGAGCAGGTATTATGTGGGTGGTGGATCATTTTCAGCACTGCAGTGAAACTCATGTGATGGTGGTGGTGTGTTAGTGCATGTGTTGTACTGGTATGAGTGGATCAGACACAGCAGTGCTAGCATAAACTAGCACTCAACTAGTATTCCAGGACATAAGCCCACCAGACCAAAAATGACCCCCTTGTGACTGAACCGTACCTAATAGCATGTAATACCTCCACGAGCACCAATGACAGCTGTGATTGGATTTGGCATGGACTGGACAGGTTTCTGAATGTAGGCCACATCAATGTTCAGACAATCTTCCTACAGATCTTCAAGAGGATTCAAATTTGGGGATTTTGCAGGCCAGTCCAGATGTGTGAATGCTCCTGAATGTTCATCATGCCAATCAGTTTGCAGCCTTGGGAATGTGAGAATTGTCATCTTGGAATACAGGGATAGGAATGTTCAGTTCCTCGGAAAGATAATGAGCAAAAGGCAAAACCTGGTTATCCAGCAGCTCAGTGTAGGCACAGTGGTTCAGATTTACTGTAACCTCAACCAAAGAACCCATTTCCACGTAATTACAACACCCCCAGAACATCACAGAGGGGACTCATTGTTGGTCTTGTGGACCTTGTAATATGAGTATGTTTTGAATCTGAATATGAGTTTTCTGAGACTTGAATTAGCAACGCTTGTTTTAAGCCACATGTTATAGTGCATTATGAAATCTGACCTTATAAAGTCTTTTTTATGAAGTGTTATGGCTGTAATTATAACTATAGCTGTATTATGTATGCCGTATAAGAACGACAGGTCAAGAAATCAACCAAAATACCAGGGATGAAGGTATAGGTTGGGCAAAGACCACCATGAAGAGTGGAACACACCACCATGGCCTCATAGGGTTTACTAATATATGAACCACCAGTTAGCCTCAAGAAGCGAAAGGCCAGTTTAGAGTTTGCTGAAGTTGCAAACACAGTAGCATTAACACTGACTCTCCGGGTGGAACTATCTGGCTTGTCTTTATAGATGACATGATTGTCAACACCAGCAGCAGGAAATGGGGGGGAGGAAGAGGTGCATTTCTCCCAGCCTTGGAGACTCTCTTCTACTCCCAGCCTTGGATGGCTGTAGGATTGCTAGGGTTGAATCTTGCAATCTCCTAATGATACCAACAATGCTTAAATGGTCGAGCCAAAGCTCAGTAGATGGGACTTCAGTCTGGAGCAGGACTATGATCCAAAACACACTGCGAAAGGCAACGTTCGAGGCAGTGTTCTTAACTGGTCTGGTTTTATTTTAGGTCATGTCAATCTGCCTAAATGCATGGTCGCCAGAAGTATATGACTTCTACACGGCAAGCCTAGACGTAGAGGCCTTCCAATTAAAGCTGACACTCTGTAGTCACTGTTCCATTTCATATTCAATCTGCCGGAGCACAGAACCAAAACAAATCAAATTGTGTCAATGCCCAATTACTTATTACGGGCTGCACTATATGAAGGCTATGCAGAAGTCCAATACCTGGGGAATTCTCTTTTCCCTCATTTGTCACCGAAAGCAGCATCAGCGAAACCCATGTCAAAAAGTCCTCTTTTCCACAGGTAAACAGTTATAATTGGTTATGGTTCCCGGCTGTCAACAATCCGGCAGAAACCATCACCGTTTTGAGTGCTCTACGTCTGGAACACAGTGCATTTAATTCCAATCAGCCTGCATTGTGCACTTCGAAGGGTTAGCGGTGCAGCTCTACAATGGCAGCCCTCGCAATTACCACGCTCCACTCAAGTGCTCTCTGGCGCACCATAACAAATATGTTTTGCCTGCATGGGGAACTGGAGACGCTTAGTGGAGCGAATTATACACTCAGCACCTACCGCTTATTATCCTTTCACCTGTATGGTGTCGGGGTGAGAATCAAGCTAAGCTATAAGTGTTTTTAATGGGGCTTCTATTTAAAGCCAATGGCTCGGAAATTGTGATTGATTGGCCTATTGTTTTAGCTGCCCGCTCTGTCTTATAGCTTATCATCGTTGGAAAACGCAGTGTTCAAAACTTGCTGGACTTAGTTTGTTTTAGCTGAAATGCCTAAAAAAGGTAAAAAAAAAAAAGGTTCTCAAAACTTCTCGGCAGATGTTGTCTTTAGCTAATCACACAAAGTAGAATGACTGAATTTTGAGAACTGGACAAAAACTAAGATACTGAGACAGGTGTGAAATTAGCAGCTGCTTAGCAGAGGTTCTGGACCCCAAGTCCACCTTTTGCAGAGTAACTTATTTTTTCTGTTGATTTCATTTGTCGTGAGTGGATAGTAAGACTAACTTTGCTGCACACATAGTAGACTACATAAGAAAAACTAGAGCATACTAAAGAAAGAGTGAAAAGCAATGGGCAATGGACATCTGGAACATCAACTTTAACTTCAAGAAGTTTGTGGTGCAGTGGCATCTTTGTAAGTAGCACAGTCCACTCCAGACTGGACATTTTGTCAAGCCTCAGTGACCTCACTGCCCAAACCAGGCCTTGAGCAATGGACATCTGGACATACTGCATTTAATTCCATTGTGTGCTTCGAGAGGTTTGAGGTGCAGTGGTAGCCCTTGTAAGTACCACGGCCCACTCAAGACAGGACATTTTCTCAGGCTTGAGTGACACAGACTTGATCCAAAATACTATATTTTTTCTGGCCTTAAACCTGGTCTGAAATATGATGTTTTGTCAGGCCTCATCAACTCAAACCCTGCCCAAAATATCACAGTTTCTCCCGCCTAATCTGCCTAAACCCTGCCAGATACACAATGTCTGGTTGGGACTTTTTGACCCAAGCCCAGTCCCAAAAAAGCACAACATTTTGTCTGTCCTGATATGTTGTAGGTCTTGTACAATGAACAATTGGAACATACTGCATGTAATTCCATTGTGCACTTTGAAGGGTTAGCAGTGCAGCACTACAATGGCAGCCCACGCAATTGCCATGCTCCACACAAGTGCTTCCAGGTGTGCTATAACAAACCGACATTTTGGCAGACCTCATTGATCCAAACTTTGGTCCAAAACACTATTTTCTTAGACCTCATCAAGATTAACCTGGCCTGAAATGTGATGGTTTGTTGGGCATGACCTACCTAAACCCAACCAGATACACAATATTTGGTTGGGCCTTTTGTACCCAAGCCCAGTCCCAAAACCACGCAATTTTGTCCATCTTTGTCAGCTCAAAACCCAGCCCAAATATTGATATGTTGTAGGACTTCACCAAGGAAACCAGTCCTTGGGCAAAGGACATCTGGAACATACTGCATTTGATTCCAATCAGCCTGCATTGTGCGCTACAAAGTGCTGGCAGTGCAGCACTACAATGGCAGCCCTTTCAATTACCACACTCCACTGAAGTGCTCACTGGTGCACCATAAGAGACACAGTATATTTTTGTCAGGCCTAATTGACCCAAACTTGGTCCAAAAGTTGTCATGCCTCATCACAATATTCTGTCAGGTCGTGTAGCAGATCTCTAAATTGCTTACCTCTTGAAATAGTACCAATAGAAGATGAGACTAGAGTTGAACCACTGGGTTAGTTGACCCACCACCTGTTTTTGGGCAATCACACATCATTTTTGTCATGTGACACTAAATTGGTTGCTGACTAAACACTTTTTCCCAAAATGATGGCTGCTAAGTAAACTTAGCCAGAGTCTTGGGGGTTCAACCGGTGGTTCATTTAACCCACTTACGTTTACATGTTTACATATTTGGTGTTTAAATTACAGTGCCATACCAAACGTCATGTGTTAGCAGTATGTAAATTGATTATGGAGTGGTGACCCTCAGGGGACAGCTTGGGACTTAAGGTTAGGTGGTATCTGGTGTGTAAAACTCTGGTGTGTAAAACTCTGTCATCTAAGTGAGCAGCAATTGTCCACCTTACCTTCAAGAGTTCTCCCGCAGTACTCGCATGTGAAATGAGGTGCCCATGGTTTATCTTGAACCCCGACAGGCATGCTGAAGGATGCTTCGTAGGTCTCGCACATCTTAGCAGATGCTTTCACTGAGTACTTCTCAACTCTGGTCTTGATATATTGGTCCACAGACTTAGCAGAATGCGTCTGCAGGATGCTGCTTCCTCTTAACGCCTCTAAATGACCTGTAGCTCTGTATTCACTATCCACTCACTCAGCTGGAGCATCACCTGAAACTGGTGTTTAAAACATCTCTATTTATACTGCTATGTACACTACTGGACAGTCCCAGACAGTTCTAGACAGTTCTAACCAGTTCTCCAAAGTTCTAGAAAGTTCCAGACTGTTCTATAAACTTCTGGAGAGTCCTTACAGTTCCAGAAGTTACTCAAAGTCTACTCAGCACTGAATGTAGTGCAGATGTTCTGGAGAAGCATCATTGTTCTGACCACAATGTTTATGGGGTCCAGTAGACATTTACTGTACCTTTTAGGCTTAAGGAATTAAGAGAACATACTTACCCATGAACAAAAAAAAATAAACATTGGCAACATAGTGATATGAAGGCATAACCAAATGAGAACCATGTAGTTCTCAGTTTCTGACACACTATGATGGAGAGATGTTAGCTTCTCAGGAGAAAACACCCCCCTATTGCAAGTCCCAGTGCAGAGGCAGATGATGACATCAAGGTCAATATAGCAGTTCGATCAGCTCAAAGCTGCCATGTTAGATAAGTCTGTTGTATTGTCATATGCCATACTAGCCATACTAGAAAGCTACCAGGTGAACCCCAAACATGTTAAGAAGCCTTTCTACTGAGTTTGGAATACTTATTAAACTGTAGCTTGATTTAAGCCCCTTCATGTCAATACTATGTCATTTATGTCATAAAGCATCTTTCAGTATCTTGGAATTATTGGTACACATTGTTTATGAATGCTCCAATATCTTCAGTATTCAGTGACTGTATATGTTGTATCGATTTCTCTAGGAAGCCTTCAAATGAAGTGTTACCAGAATCTGAAAAGCCTAATTATCAATTATTCAACAATTAAGTCTTAATGAACATATGCATTGTTCTTGTGCTGGGAATGTGGGCATCTCTACCAACGGCACTAATGGCACTGGCGTGCAACATTAAAAGCTTAAGATAGCAAAAGTAGGACAGAAGACTAAAGAAAAAGGGGAAACTCAAGCTAGTGTAAAAGTAGGAGTAGTGTTTCTGCCAGACGTCTCAGCATGGAGCTGTAGAGGTTCCTAATGGAGTCCTGTGATAATCCATCCCATGCAGTTTGAATATTCTCACACAGTTCCTGCAGATGGTGTGGTAGGGGTGGAGGTGGAGTGACATCAGGCCTTCTGGACGTGTGACGTGTGACAACAAACCGTTCATCTTGGTGCTGACCACGGTGCCTCCACACACGGATTCGTTGGTCGTCTCCACCAAGACAAAAGCGGGACTCGTCACTGAAGATGACCCGCTGCCATTCTGAGTCACTCCATGACAGTCTGGCACGACACCATTGCAGTCTTTGGTGACGTTGACGTGGTGTTAAGGACAGTCGTCGTAACGGTCTGTGTATATGTAGTCCTGCATGGTGCAGCCGTCTGTCAATGATGCTGCACTAACAGGATGACTCATGGAGGACATCACTGCTCGCTGAATGTCTGCAATTGTGGCTGTTGGGTCAATCAGGCACAGCAACAAGGCTACTTACACCCTTGCTTACATGACATGTGGGGCCAAGTGTAACCTTGAATTATTCACATGTCTCATGATATCAAACCTACCCACCAAGTTTTATTCCTGTGGGTTGATTCGTTCTGGGTGCAGTTATTTGTGCAACTATACTTTGACGATGAGTGTATTTGAGACAGTAAACAAACCCAACTAAACCCTGATGTGTAGCTTTACAGGCCTTGCTGTCTCAGGGATGCACCTTCCTCTCTAGCCAACAGCCATGACTGTAGGTGTCAGCGTTCTCCACCTTGTGTACTGAATTTCCCAACGGCGTTGCTTCAGCAGCAGTACAAAAAGATCTTGAAAGATCCTGAAATGACCTTGGCCTTCACCCTCTCAGCTTGGTACCATCATGACTAGAGAAACCTTGAAGTGACATACCAAGGAGAATTATATAAGGTTCTTTGTGTCGTTCTGCATGAACAACTTTCCAAGCATAAGATCAGAGAAGCCATCGTCACTAGGCAGTCCAAGTCATCTCTCTGGCACGATGGTCACATGGAGTCCAGTGGAACAGAGCAGAAGATAAAGGAAATGCGTCCCCCGCCCTTGAAAGCATTACGTGCGCTTATCAGCGACCCTTCAAAGCCTCGATTTCAAAGCCTCGGTCCAGTCGGATGCTTCAGCTGTGATTACCGGGGAAGTGTTCATGTAAGGGAAGGGGAATCAAGATTTGTGACCGCAGAAAAGGAATCTCTTGCTTCAAATGGGCTTTCATAGCCCTGTGCTATTATGCCTGTGGAAGTGAAAATGATATGGACATAGCACCGGGTCCTTATGTCGACCCATTCAATGAAGGACCATAATGCCAGTGTGGCCCTCCGGCCCATTGGCTCTTAGGTCTACCTTTATGCAGGCATAAAAACTGTCCCTGCGGATTACTGGAGGAGATTGACTTGGCGTGAAGGGGGTTGTGCAGGAGCAGCAGGTAGCAGGTTTTCATCCATTTGCCATAGGGTACTGTGCACATATAGGTACACTGTGAGCCCTCATGCAAAGACAGCTGGACCTGCTGGTAATGAGGTACAGCTTTTAGCTGGAAGTCATCTTTGGTTGAGTGTGCGGTGGGGGGCTTAACCTGAGTTGCAATGGCAAGAAAAATAAGGTGGTATAACCCAGTGGAGCCATTCTGACCTACAGTGTTAGTGATACAGCTCTTGATATGGTAGCATTCTGTTGATTATATGATTGTATGATGTAGATTATATGATTCCTATAATCAATGAGCAATTTCTTATTTACACTTCAGTGGAACAATAGAAACCAAGAATGCTTCTTTTAGCATATTGCAGTTTGTCAGAATGACGGCGTGTATGAACTTTACAGAGTATAATAGACTGCTTTGACTTTCAATTATACTTGTAAGTAGCTATCTTATACACTGTACTATTTATCTGTGTGGTTATATTTGCATCAAACAACCATAATTCATATTTATATGACTGTCTTTCAAGCCCTCCTTATACCGTACAATAAATCAGGCTGTGTTTGGTGTTTTGGCTTTGTACAAATACACAGTACAACTAAATGGATGTTGTTGATGGTTATCTTAAAGACTCTACAGGCTTACAAATCTACAGTTCCAGCGGATGAGAGTCTGAAACAGTACATATCCTGATATACCTCATATAAAAATTGATTTTATAGGATTGGTTAAGGGTTGGTGTAATGGTAGGATATGATTGGTTAAGGGTTGGTGTAGTGGTAGGATATGATTGGTTAAGGGTTGGTGTAGTGGTAGGATATGATTGGTTAAGGGTTGGTGTAGTGGTAGGTTTTGATTGGTTAAGGGTTGGTGTAGTGGTAGGATATGATTGGTTAAGGGTTGGTGTAGTGGTAGGATATGATTGGTTGAGAGTTGGTGTAGTGGTAGGATATGATTGGTTAAGGGTTGGTGTAGTGATAGGATATGATTGGTTGAGAGTTGGTGTAGTGGTAGGATATGATTGGTTAAGGGTTGATGTAGTGATAGGATATGATTGGTTAAGGGTTGGTATAGTGGTAGGATATGATTGGTTAAGGGTTGGTATAGTGGTAGGATATGATTGGTTAGGTGTTGGTGTAGGGGTAGAATATGTTTTGTTGTATTTTGGTGATCTTAAAGATTCTACAGGCTTACCCTTAACAGTTCCAACTGACGAGATGTCTGAAGCAATACATATCCTGATATACCACATGTAAAAGTTGACTTCAGGTTTCTGGTGCGCTGCTCTGCTTGCTATTATCAGGTGGGCCTTGGAGCACGAAAGGTTGGGAACACCTGGTTGGTATTGGTGGATACTCAAGGTTGCAGTATCAGTATCAGTACTGGACTTGAAAAAATTGGTATTGAGCCACCCCTAGGTAATGAAGAAAGCGTAAAGCAGCGGCTAAACCATAATTTCAAAGTGCCTAGACAGGACTTTACTGACCACAGAATAAGACCTTAATAAAGCCTCAGTATGTGTTTCTTCAAATCAAGCATGACCCTAAACGGGATTGTGTCTCATGATATCATGATTTATATAAGTATACTTCATTCCCCACAACATTGACTACTTAAGAACTTTATGGTTCTACATTTCACAGACCTTTCTAGTCAGGAAGTTCTTCAGAAGTTGGAGATGTTCTTGCTGAATAGCTAAAGCAGCGGCACCAGTGGCACCTTGTGCAATCCAAGGCACAAACACAAACAAGCCAAGGCAATCTAAAAGCCGTGAAGCTTTCAAGAAACTCAGGGCAGGCTCACTAAGCTATAACGGGCAGCAGGTCGTAGGTGCTTATGTGAAGAAATAGAACCCCAAGCTGGTCTCCAATCTCTAGGTTTGCATACTCAGAGTGCCCTCATCTGTTTCTCTGTCAACACCACAAAACAGGGAGCCGTCAGCTCGGGGCCTCTGAGAAAAGTCAGGCAAATCCCATCTGTTTTCCATGCCTGGAAATATCGCTTTTTTGACACTTTGCTGTTTTGTCTGGAGACGCTGTGAATGTAAACTGTTGCAGCCGCACACCGCCACGATGATTCTTGTCTTTGGGAGTTATTTTAACCTTCCTCCTGCCTACACGTGGCGTAATGCTATTGCAGTCTCACTGAGGCACAGGGCCAGGCACTTCTCCGACTGAAGTTCAGTTCAATCACAAATATTTTTTCTCACCCACATCATCATTATAATCCTTGGGTGAACTTTCGTCACCTCTTAGTCTCCTGGGCAGAGCTTCATGGTCCATGTCCACCAGAAGCATGACATATGGTGAGATTACTTTATAACACTGCTTGTAAAAATGGGCAGCTTTATATAGAAGGTGCATATAAGATATAGACAGGCAGGGAAGCTGAAATGAACCGAATCTGTAAAGGGGTTCTTCGCTTATAAGCTCACCGTTAGTTAAATGGATTGTGGCTGTAGTTATTGATTGATTCCACTGTGGGGTCTGAACCAGCAAAGTTCTATGCTCTGGCAAACAGGAATGTGTAATAGAGCTGTAATTAACCTGAAAATTTTGTATGAACCTAAAAATAGCCTAGCAAATTCAGTCTTTTTGTTTTTTTCACCTGCCCTGTAGAGTTTGGTGATTGGTGTAGTGGTAGGTTATAACCAGGTAAGGATTGGTGTAGTGGTAGCATATGATTAAGTGTTGGTGTAGTGGTCAGATATGATTGAGGGTACAGTAGTGGCAGAATATGATTGAGGGTAGAGTAGTGGCAGAATATGATTGAGGGTAGAGTAGTGGTAGGATATGATTGGTTAACGATTGATGTAGTGGTAGGACATGATTGGTTAAGGCTTTGTGTAGTGATAGGATATAATTGGTTAAGGGTTGGTGTGGTGGTAGGATATGATTAAGGATTGGTGTAGTTTTAGGATATGATTGGTTAAGATTGGTGTAGTGGTAGGATATGATTAAGGATTGGTGTAGTTTTAGGATATGATTTGTTAAGATTGGTGTAGTGGTAGGATATGATTAAGGATTGGTGTAGTTTTAGGATATAATTTGTTAAGATTGGTGTAGTGGTAGGATATGATTAAGGGTTGGTGTAGTGGTAGGATATGATTAAGGGTTGGTGTAGTGGTAGGATATGATTAAGGGTTGGTTTAATGTGTACATATGTACTTGCTTCGACATCTTATGCTATATTATGATTACTGGCATATTCTGTTTATGAAGTATTGCTCCATAAGTATGTTATTCAATGCCTATACATGTGTCCTGAAGTCCCAGGTAGCCCTAACTTATTCTTTATTCAGTTCCTTTAAACAGCATTCCAAAAGCTTTTAGACTGGATAAACTCTACATTATTTTCAGTCTGGCCTCATGGACCTCAGTGGGCCTTGCTGCCAACAAGATAAGTGACTCTAGTGTGCCAGATTAGAATCTATTTAAAGTAATAAAAATGTGGAGGAAGAACAAAGTTGGAAGAAAAACTAAAGCTGAAGTTCAAAGCCCAGCAAATAATGTCCACCCCAGCCCAATACAGTACATGTCTAAAAGGTTTGTACACACCTACACATTCAGTGTTTCTCCTGAACTCAGGCGGAGTTGGCTGCTTTAACAGCTTCTGCTCTTCTGGCAAAGCTTTACTCTAGATGTTGGAACATTGCTGTGACGATTTGACTGCATTCAGCCACAAGAAGGTACTGATGTTGGATGATTAGGTCTCACAAGAAGGTACTGATGTTGGATGATTAGGTCTCAAATCCATCCAAAGGTATTAGGTGATGGGGCTCCAGAGAATGGCTCAGTGTTGACGTGGTTGATGGCGGATGCATGGCATTGGGCATGGCCACCTTGGACTCGTGTGGCTCCTCTAGAGCATCCTGTTCTACTGGTCAACACTTTTCTACAGAGATTGTACAGGCTATGGGTGCAATAGCTCCGTAATCCAGGAAATAAAGCCTTCTCCTTCTCGGATTGTTGATCGTATTGATTGATAAGTTCTATTACAATGGCTGTAACTGGTGCTGGGAGAAAAATCAAATGTTGCACAATGCATATTTTCCCATGACCCACCCTTATTGAACACATGGATTTCTAGTGCTCTTGACTGTTGCTGTTCGAAAGCAACATCCGCTTAGTTGCATTGCGTGAGAGGCAAATGCATCAGAGCTTGAATTAATATAATAGCTTTCTTTAATTGCTATTTACTTTATCAGTTTGGGAGAGGGTACTAAAACGTGGCCTCTGTTCATAAATGTTAATTAATTGGGGTATAAGTTTCATTTCTCTATAAAAATAATGATTGCCTGTGCAGTTGTACTGTAAATGAAGTTAGGTGAATGGGTCTTAAGGCAGTAAAGGTGTTGCGGTAGACAGAGAAAAGAAATATGACTCCCTGAGGTAAAGTCTAGATGACGTGACTGCAGAAGCATAAATGAGTATGTGGAAGTAAGTTCATTACAGTATGGGGTTAATTAAAGTCAGTGGTAGGATATGAGGGGTTGATGATTGGTCTAGTGGCTGATTATGATTGCTTATGGGGATGTTTTTTTAGGTTTTTTCTTTGCATGGGTACAATATGATTGGTTAATAGGTGGTTTAGTAGTAGGATGTAATTAGTTATGGGTAGGATATGACAGATTAAGGGTTGGTGTAGTGGTAGGATATGTTTGGTTAAGAGTTAAGGTAGGATATGGCAGATTAAGGATTGGTGTAATTGTAGAATATTATTGATTAAGGGTTGGTGTACTGGTAGGATATGGTTGGTTAAGGGTTGGTGTACTGGTAGGATATGGTTGGTTAAGGTTTGGTGCAGTGGTAGGATATTATTAAGGGTATTTATAGTGATAGGATAAAGCTGGTTAATGATTGAGGTAATGCTAGGATATAGTTGATTAAGCATTGGTGCAGTGGTAGTATATGTTATTGATAATATAAATATATAATTTACAGAGTGCCTGGGGAATGTTACAGTTATAGCTTCACTTTAAAATGAGGATTTCACATAAGTAAAGCATAGTATCGCCTCTGCCTTCATACAGAATGTGCGTACTGTATTACACTGCAACCAACATAATTAAATTTAATTACTGCAGTTCAACTCTCTTAGTTTTAGGTGTTGACATAATAGATTGTATCCTAAGTAACAATTAAAACTTTAGCTATGCATAGCTCATTAGACAGACCACATAAAGACTGTAGTACATGAATATGAGAGGTAGTAGGTGGGTCAACAAGAGTGTAGGACTGCGACATGACTTTATTAATAACTTTATTAATAATCTGGAACTGCATCTTTAGTCAGACATGGAAACTATAACACTGACATTATGCTAAATATGCATGAAATAATAGAAATGAAATCTAATACTACAGGTATTTTATTGCATACTCTGTTATGACACCAAATCAATCAATTGAATGTAACTTGATGATTAACTCTAATTCAGAATTTATTAGTAGTCATGCGGCACCAAATGTCCGTATAGCGGTATGTGCAATGTTTAATGCCACTATCATGAACTGGAATCCTCATCATTAAGCTGAAATAACAGTCTGGCAGCTTTGACATTAGAATCATTTCAAGTAGGGCAGGGCAATTATAGCAACGCTCTTCTGCTCTCAAAGCCGTAAAATGACATACGCCTAAATGCTAATGAACACAAGCATCTGTGTGTACAGTATGGAGAGTACTGAGATCAGCTTCTCACAGCAGAAAAGAAAATGTTTTTTGTGGGGTAGAAGTCTGAGATGTGTCTACTGGGCATATTCTTCAAGCTTAATAGGAGGTGTAGTAGTAGGATTTAATTAATTAAGGGTAGGTTATGATTAGTTAAGGCTTGGGATATAAAGGGGTATGATATGATTAAGCATTGAGGTAGTTGTAGGATAGGATTGGTTAAAAGTAGAGGTAGGATATGGATATGACTGGTTAAGAGAAGTTGTAGTATATGATTGGTTAAGCATTGGTGTAGTGGTAGGATATGATTGGTTAAAGGTTGGTGTAGTGGTAGGATATGATTGGTTAAGGGTTGGTGTAGTGGTAGCATATGATTGGTTAAAGGTTGGTGTAGTGGTAGGATATGATTGTTTAGGGGTTGGTAGAGTGGTAGGATATGATTGGTTAAGTCTTTATGTAGTAGTAGGATATGATTGCTTAGGCATTGGTGTAGTGGTAGGATATGATTGGTTAAGGGTTGGTGTAGTGGTAGGGTAT
>CM067488.1:30074163-30130202 GCA_034552555.1 Semaprochilodus insignis
GGTGTTTCTAATAAAGTGGCCAGTTAGTGGAAGTACAAGGTAGGTGTTTCTAATAAAGCAGCCAGTTAGTGGTAGTACAAGTTTGGTGTTTCTAATAAAGTGGCCAGTTAGTGGATGTACAAGGTTGGCGTTTCTAATAAAGTGGCCAGTTAGTGGTAGTACAAGTTTGGTGTTTCTAATAAAGTGGCCAGTTAATGGAAGTACAAGTTTGGTGTTTCTAATAAAGTGGCCAGTTAGTGGAAGTACAAGTTTGGTGTTTCTAATAAAGTGGCCAGTTAGTGGAAGTACAAGTTTGGTGTTTCTAATAAAGTGGCCAGTTAGTGGACGTACAAGGTTGGTGTTTCTAATAAAGTGGCCAGTTTGCAGAAGTACACGGTTCCCGTTTCCAATAAAGTGGCCAGGGAGTGGTAGAACCAGCGCCTCTAATGAATCTTCACATTTGTGCTCAATCTCAACTGCCATCACGTAGAGATATGGACACTGAGAACCACAGCCCGGATGATCTACATTTGCCCTCATCTCAGCCCCAGATCCAAACTCTGCCTCTCTGAGAAAGCTGCATTCCATTGAACAGTTAGCTAACGAGTTGAGCATCTATAGAGCACCATCCAAGTAAAGTGGGAACATAATCCCGAAAGGCCTAAGCGGTAGCTTAAAAATAGACGTTTGCACAAGAGTGCATGTATGCGAGAGAAAGAAAGAGACTGCAGTGTTGAATAACTACCGTTAGCAACACTCTATAGGCCTCCACTCGCTACCTCCGTAACACAGCTCCTCCACTCAACTCTACAGATACACACAGCGGCCCGGTCCACAGCAGCTGTGTGGTAGTTTGTTGGCTTGTTTGTGACTAGTTTATCATGTTTCCCATGACTATCAGAGCTGGATCTACCTCCCGTACGCATGGGAGTATGTTTGGATATAGACAGTAGGGACGTATCCCCACCAATATTTTGGGAGTACAGAATTGTCCCACTTTGTATAATTGTGAATTACAGTTTTGAATTTTAGGAAAGCTCAACATTAAAGTTAGGCCCTGGATGTTCAGCAGGTATGCTCATCATCCAAAGAATAGCTGTGGGATTGCAGGTCTGTTGGGAAGGAAGATAAAGGTTACCAGGATCAATAAATGATAATAAATTTAGACTGATATGATCAATATTTATTGAGCTACACATACAGAAGTAGTGTCTCTCAGTATGGCGTCGGGTCGCCATGTATGGTAACTCAACATGCCAGACGTCTCGGCATGGAGCTGTAGAGGTTCCTAATGATGTCCTGTGATAATCCATCCCATGTAGCTTGAATATCCTCACACAGTTCCTGCAGATGGTGCGGTAGGGGTGGAGGTGGAGTGACACCAGGCCTTCTGGGCGTGTGACGCATGACAACAAACCATTCATCTTGGTACTGACCACGGTGCTTCCACACATGGATTCGTTGGTCGTCTACATCAAGACAAAAGCGGGACTCGTCACTGAAGATGACCCGCTGACATTCTGAGTCACTCCATGACAGTCTGGCACGACACCATTGCAGTCTTTGGTGACGTTGACGTGGTGTTAAGGTCCACGTGCAGCCGTCTGCCAATGGTGCTGACACTAACTGACAACTGCTAAACTGTATTCCCGGAATCAGGTCAGAGACCTTATAAGGACCCTTGTACCATGTTCCATTGCATTGCATCCCAGATGCATGGTATTCCAATTCCAATTGCATGACATTGTAAGTTGCATTAGTTTCATCCATCCTGCCAGCTAATATCCCCTGTGTTCAGTACGGCCAGCTTCTAGACGGGCTGGGAGTAACTCAATAAGGTCCTGGTGGGTTGTCACATGGTGTCACGTGGTGGTCCCACATATTGGTGGGGAATTAGGGGAGCAGGGCAGAACTTGGAAGTTCTGACTATGCTCTTCCCACCGATGTCGGACATTTCTAGCCGTGTGACATGTCACATTGTCTCGCTTGAAGATCCCATCCACCCCAGGGAAGATAATCAGCATGCATGGGTGTACGTGATCTGCAAGTTTGGATTCATACCCAAATCGGTTGAGCGTGCCTTCCACATGGATGAGTGGGCCCAGAGAGTTGCCGAGTTGTACCTGTGAGGATACATCAACATTGTTTGAACATTCACAGGGTACCATTTGTTCTGACAGTGTAGTGCATTTCTAAGCAAGGGAATTTCAGCCTTAACAGCAAAAGTTTCAGTCTGATTGACTCCTCCAATGCGGCCTACGGTTCCGCCAAACTCCTGCAGGTTTCTCAGTCTTTGGCTGACTGAAGCACAGCTAGAATGCCTTTGTTAGCTCCTTAATCCCCTTTGCTGCGTCTACAAATGCACAATGACTGAGTGGATCCTAATTAGATGGCTGCCAGGACGGCAAGGAACCCCGCGCTTGGATTCCATTTATTGACAGTTATGTCATCTCCACTAATCGGCTGCAGACGTTCCACGGGCCTCATTAAAGGACGTGTGGCCATGGCTCATCTCGCTGTTTCATAAGAGGCTTTTCACAGGTCCCAGCCAGCGTTCTCGTGTCCCATTCATTTCAATGCAATTTAGGTGCAGGCTGCAGTTGCTTGAGACTCACATGCCTGACATCCTTCTTCTTCTTCTCAGAAGTTTGGCTTCTACTGTCAACAGCAACCAGTGATTGGGGTTGTTTCATCTTGCATGATGGAGATCACTTTTTTAAGGTCCCAAAAAAGAAGGTCGTATGCTCATCTCCTAGGCAAACTGTGCCGTGGCTCTCAGGCGCTGCAGCATGGAGCCCGACACCCCTCATATAGTTTATCATCTGTCCTGCAGCAAAAAACAATACAGCTTTCTAAACATTTTGTCTACAGTGAAGCAGAAACGGTTCCAGTAAGGTTTTACGCTCCCTTTGCAATTACAGCGCAAGTTTATGGCCATAAATCTTAACTGCGGGAAATGAGAAAGTTTTGGAATTCAGAGCACACTAGACACTAGAGAAACCTCCACAAGTGCAATCCGGGGAGTCTATATATCAAACTTCTTGGGGAGGGAGGCGCTGCTGTTGGATTAGCCTTTGCCATTCAAATGCTAATGAAGACGGTTGAACTGACAAAAGGGGGGCTCGTCTGGGATCAGCACTTTTTCTTCCTTTGTCTCTCTCTCTCTCTCTTTCTCTCTATGAAAAGTTTGACATTCATGGGCACTGACATCGCTCCACGTATCAAATGGTAATGTGCCCGATCTTTGGAGGGTTTTGTTAAACACGCGATTCAGTACGGAGGCCCACACAGCCTCAGGCACTTTTTGCATTCACAGGAAGTAGCAATGATGATGAAGATGAAAACGAGCCGACTCTTTGGCTGGGAAAGGGGGTGGGGGGTTGTTGGCTGTGTGTGGCAGGTCTGTCCTGCATGGTGGACTTGCGCTGTAGACTAGACCCTGTCTGGGCAGCCTCTGGCTAGTTTAAGGGTATCCCACACATGCTTAGACTCTCAGACTTTCTGGTTTTCTGGTGCACGTCAAAAGTCTGGGGACACTTTACCTTCAAAACCGTTTGCGATGTCCAGCAATGACCATTGCTATATCTGGAGGGAGATAGCATACTTACATCCTGGGGCAGTTTTAAAGACAAGGGAAGCCCTGATCTACTAAGACAAGAGGAACGTTAGAAGAATGGGAGCTACTTTGGGATGATTTTGGTTAGGCTACTTGGAAAACACAGCCTCTTATCTATTAATACCAGAAAAGCTCACTGGTCAAAGAACAATCACCTGGGACTGAAACATACCTAAGAGCGTGTAACACCTCCACGAGCATCAATAACAGCTGTGACTGGATTTGGCATGGACTGGACAAGTTTCTGGATGTAGGCCACATCAATGTTCAGACACTCTTGCATCAAAGACTTGTACAGTTGGGCCAGATTTGGTGGATGCTTTCCCTGGCCCAATTCCGAGGAGAATTCCCTGTAGACTGGGATTTTAGCCACTGCTGGTAGACCCATATGACTGTACAATTCCATACACCTGCAGATTCAGCTACTTCCTTCACACTATGGTCTTTGGCACGCCCAAATGCAGTCACTCCTTTTAGCCAGTCATTAACATCTGCTTTGGAGCCATTTTCCACACATGGAACGAGACATTCACTGCACTGTAGCACCTCTTCCCAATCTATGGATCCCATCACTCACACCCCATAGGGGTTTATAGCCCCATCATCTTCGTACAGCACCAGCTGCAGGAGCCTGAAGTTACTACCACCTTTATCTCGCAAGGTGACTCATTTGTTGTCCGGTGAGCTTATTTAAAGTTACTTCTAGGAAGACGAATATATTGTTTCTGGCATCCGGCATTCCTGATCTTCTTCAGCGACTCATGCGAGAGCCACACTCAGGCTAGCTTGCTTGTATTTATTAGCCTATAGATCAGTGGTTAGGCCTTCAGTCATGACTGCTTGACACCACAGGGATTCCCAGTGGTTGTATGATGTATTTGTGTAATGTATGCACATTTTGTAGTGAGATATGAATGGAAACATGAAAACAGTGTGAAATGGAAGATACAGTGCTATGGAATATTGCAAAGACATGAAAAAAAGCCATATTGAACACTAGGACAGGTCAGAATGCCTCTTTACCACGTTAAAGCATGTTTATGTTTGTGACTATATTTGAACTACATTGGGAATACAGGCAGCACTGACTTTGCTTTCACTTTGTACCACTTCTACCCCAGTGCAAAGGACTACCCCAGTGTGGCCTCCTTTGCAACTGAACTAGCTAGCACTCCAGTGAAGGCCAGCCATAGGCCATGCAAAACTAGGGATTCAACTGCCATCTGGACTTTAAGATCTGACTTTGAAAAACTGTGTTTGAAAGCCGTCTTTGAAACCAAGGAGGACACTTCCAAGAAGGTTCACAGCTGATTTCAGTAGTAAGCAAGATGTGCCCAGACTTTTGGTGGGCAGGGTTTGAGCCCTGCCACTGTAAAGCCACTGTCTGGTTTTAGAAATCTTGTAGTTTGCTGACAGCTCACCCTGCACGTTTGAATCGCCCACCGGGTACGGAGAAAACCTGCGATATATACACTCACACTGTACGAACACGCTCCATCACATGACGCGACATGGGTGCTCACATGGGTGCCCATACAGAAAGCTCAGCTCTGCCTACAGACAATTTCCAATAAAGCTGTTTCATTCAATACAGCACACTGTGCGT
Organism: Semaprochilodus insignis; assembly: GCA_034552555.1. Taxonomy (NCBI): domain Eukaryota; kingdom Metazoa; phylum Chordata; class Actinopteri; order Characiformes; family Prochilodontidae; genus Semaprochilodus; species Semaprochilodus insignis. Next base: position 30,079,365 of record CM067488.1, read on the forward strand.
CCGAGTACTGAGCAGAACTACCAACTGGATCTCAAATGACTCCCTCCTCCCTACATAGTGCATCATGTAGGACATGTAGGCTCCTGCAACCTGCAGTGTATCATGCAGTGTCTAATACACAGCCATATGGGATTCAACCATGTGCATACAATTCCATACTGGACTAATGTTTCGGCGTAGAAGCCAGAAATTAGTGCGCTACATAGGAAGGAAGGAGGTGGGGTATTTGGGATTCAGCCACTGAGAAACCAACCATGCTACAACAGCTTTGCTAACCTTACTACCCTCCACTGAAACTGAACGGCAGGTGAACTACAGAGACCACATAAACATCAGTGTAGTGCAGTCTGCATATGCGGACGCTGATGCTGCAAATATGAACCATTTTTTGCCACCAACCTTGTCTTCCATAGACCATCCCATTCCTCCGTCCTGGGATTATCAATCACTTATCACATCCCTATATGTGTTACAGAACTTTCTTCATAAGGGTTTGGAGTCTTCAGAAGCAATTAGCATAGCATCTGTTAACGCCGCACATTGACGCTGCATTTTTACGTTCTTAGTGGCGGGTTGTAAGAGTGGCTGGGCTCGGCGTGAGAAAACGATGATGATTTCTGAACTTCATGCCTTCATAATTTCAATGTGAAGTCAAGACACACTGAGCGCTAGATTATTACAGCAAAGCAAACGCAGGGAGAGATAATGAATGGTAAGAGATAAGAATTGGTCTAAGGATTAGACCCGTTGTCACTGTCACTTCATCAAGGGGCACTTCTACTGTAGACATCCAAACTTGCTGGAATTGTAGCGACATGCCCATAAAGTGGCTAACACAACATTCCAGATGTCTCGGCATGGAGCTGTAGCGGTTCCTAATGGTATTCTGTGAAAATCCATCCCATGCAGTTTGAATATCCTCACACAGTTCCTGCAGATGGTGCGGTAGGGGTGGAGGTGGAGTGCCACGTGACAACAAACCGTTCATATTGGCGCTGACCACAGTGCCTCCACACGCGGATTCGTTGGTCGTCTCCACCAAAACATAAGTGGGACTCGCCACTGAAGATGACCCGCTGACATTCTGAGTCACTCCATGACAGTCTGGCACGACACCATTGCAGTCTTTGGTGACGGTGACGTGGTGTTAAAGACAGTCGTTGTAACGGTCTGCATGCATGTAGTCCTGCGTAGTGCAACCGTCTGCCAATGGTGCTGCACTAACAGGATGACTCATGGAGGACATCACTGCTCGCTGGATGTCTGCAATCCTGGCTGTTAGGCACAGTGATAAGGCTCGTCCTTGCTTACGGCACGGCTGAGCGTGGAACTTGAACCATTTGCATGTCTCATGATGTCAAACCTACCCATCAAGTTCCATTCCTATTGGCTGATTCTTTCTGGGTTCAGCTATTTGTGTTTGCAAGGTCTAAATAACATAGAATTTTATCACCCTGGCGTTGGGCAGCTCAGTTGCATCAAGCAAAGTGTTGGTGTCCACCTGACATGATGCATCACATGGTACCGCATTGTGCTGTGCCCCTATAAGCTGCTGTCGACAGCTTCTCTGATTCTAATGGGAGTGTTTTGGTTTTATTGTTGAAGTGCGCTCGTGTCACTTCCTGTTTGGACAAGATGTACGGCAGGATCCAAACCGGGCAAGCACTTTAGGCACCCGTTGTGCACCCGCATTTCCATAACAAAGGGCACAGCAAAGTCCTTTGAAAGAACAAGGAAAGGATGTTGGGACTGTAGATGTTTGCCCAGTAATTAGTTTTTTCCTTTCTGAACCCAAAGCCATGTTCAGCAAAAACCTGCCTATGCCTGGAAAAAGTTTGGGGAGCTTTTCAAAACGATTTTAATACAAATCAGCCGGATTCTGCACGTCGGCTTGTGATGCCTGAAGATAATTACATCTGGTCTGATGCTGCCGCAAGATCTGCCCTGATTGGGGGTCCTTTGCTAAGCTGAACAACTGCCCAGCCTGTGCATTCTGGTGCCTGGGTTGAATGCCCCTGAACCTGCCATCCAGGTCAGTTCGATCAGCATGGAGCACGTCCATTCATTCTCCTGCTATGCAGAAAGCCTTACTTGGCTTGCTCCACAGCTAATGAGTGGTAGACCTTATAAGTAGAACCTTTCAGCCGTAGATTCTGTTCACCAGTCTTACACCATAATATTAAATCTTAAATGTTGCACCATAAATATTTATTTTTGGAATATTTATAGAATAGGATAGAAGTTGATGTAAATGTTAATGTAAGGTGGCAGAGAATTTAAGGTGGCAGTGAATTTTAGGTGGTAATGGATTTCAAGGTGGCAGTTAATTTAAGGTACTACAATTTTTTAACTTGCTTTTCAACATAATTATCAGACGTTTTTTTAAGCAAACTTAAGGTTCGTTCACAAACTTTCCCTTTCTAGTTTATATAGCACTTTTTACAACAGATGTTCTCACAAAGCAGCTATACAGAGAATCCGGATCCAAGCCCCCAGTGAGCAAGCCAAAGGTGACAGTCCATCACACGTCCATCTAGGTAAATAATGCAGCAGTGTTATTAGCTGTGAAAATTGGTGGGGTTGATCTAGGGAGAACTTTGAAACTAGTGCAAGGACTCCAAATGCCTTTGGAAATTCCATTATTATAAAAATCATGCATTTCAGTGTACACTCATGGTCAAAAGATTTGCTGCACCCAGAAGGACGTGGGATTGCAATACTATTGGGAAGGAAGATAAAGCCCACTGCTAATACATGAAGCCTGTATATGGTCTAGTTAGCATAGCAACAGTTGATTCATGCTAACAGGTCTACATGCATTGTAAGCTATGGAAATGATAACATGCAAGCTAAAAATCCCATTTACCTCAGATAATCTGAGAGTTTAAGGTGGTAGAGAATTTAAGGTGTCAGTGATTTTAAGGTGGCAGAGAATTTAAGGTGGCAGTTCATTTTAAGGCACTACAGTTTTTAAACTTTTACTTTTCAACGTAATTATCAGACTCTTTCACACACAAGGACCCCAGCTGCCTTTGGAAATTCCATTATTATAAAAATGATTTTCAATTATTTCAATTAAGCAAATTTCAATATACACTGAAGAATAGCTGCACCCAGAAGGAAGTGTGGGATTGGAAGATAAAAGCCACTGCTAATACATGAAGCCTATTTATGGGCTAGTTAGCATAGCAAAAGCTGATTCATGCTAACAGGTCTACATGCATTGTGAGCTATGGAAATGGTAGCATGCAAGTTAAAGGTCACAACCACTGATGGAATAAACACTCATTGTCAAAAGAATAGTTGCACCCAAAAGGAGGTGTGGGATTGCAGGTCTCTGGGGGGGGGGGGGGGGATAAAGGTTACCAGGATCAATAAATGATGATCAATTTAGACTGATATGATCAATATTTATTGAGCTACACATACAGAAGTAGTGTCTCTCAGTATGGTAGCCTTTATCTTCCTTCCCAATAGCATTGCAATCCCACACTTCCTTCTGGAAGCAACTAGTCGTTTGACGATGCAGTGGACGCACCAAATACTGGAACATCTGGAATCGTTTCCTGTTTTTTTTTTGCCAGCACTGAACAAAGAACTAACCTCTACATTACGCCTGGAGACCACATGAATGTAGGCTACGCTAACTATGCCCAAGGCTTAACAGTGAGAGCATTCAAATCCCAGTACCTCATGAGCCCTCTCCGTGAGCGACGAATTACCCACCTCCCATAGGATTAGCGATCACTTATCATGTCCCTATACATGTGATGCGGAGCACCCGTCTTCGTTAGGGATTCATTTAGCGTCTGTTGGAACAATTAGCGTGACGTCTGCACGCTGCACTCCGCACGCCGAGGGTTATCCAGAGCGCCTCCCTTTACGAGCCCGGCTTCCCTCTAGACCAGCCGGATTAATTATGAGAGCTGTTTATCGCGCTTTTGGAAACAATAGGACCTACGGCTCACTTTGTTTATCTCCGTACGGCCCCGCTGCATCGTGTTTGCTGGGGTTTTGTTGGGTATTAAACGATAGCGGATATCTCCTGCTTCTCCGTCGAGTTCAGGAGCCAGTCCCGCGACTCCGCGCTCATTAAATGAAGAGTTTTATGGGCTTTAACCCCACCTGCACACGCACGCAAGCACGGCGATGCTGTGGTTTTAATTGCTTTCTATCACATGGTGGGTGCTAGAGAGAAACAGGGGCAAGAGCGAGAGACAGAGAGAGAGAGAGAGAGAGAGAGGCTGTGAAGGAGTGTTGTAAAGCAACAATGGCGTATTAAAGCATTAATGGCACATCAGCTGTGATTGTTCTCCTTCAGGTCAATTATCAGCTTTTACATTTTTCTCACGTTGGTTATTTTTACCCAGCAAAAAATAGACCGACGGAGGAACGTGAAGGAGGAGAGGGAGTAAATATGTGTTAACGTATGTGTGGCGTGTGTGTGTGTATATATGTGTTGGTGTGTGTGTGTGTGTGTGCGTGTGCGTCTCATTCAATCACATGAGCTGCTATTTACACTGTGTGGAAATTTCATGAAAAGTGGACCAACAGAAATGTCCCAAAACTGCTTGGAAAGACGTCTGGTTCCATTGACTTTCATTCCAATTAAATGAGGTTTTTGGCCTCTCCTGTAAAGTTGCCATTTTGGAGATACCTGTTTTTGTTTGGACAGCGACGATATGTTAATATTAAGCTCCATTAAACTTATTAAATCTTTGAACCTTTTGTCTAATATTATCTCTAATATCCAAACACTGCTGTAAGAAGAATAAGGCTTTAGGTTAATAGAGATTATTATTATTATTATTATTATTATTATTATTATTGTTGAATTGAATGAGTTTGTTCTAATGTATGTGGTGTTAATACTATGTGCATTTTTGCTATCACTTATATATTGGGTTTTTGTTCGTTTGTGGTATGTTTGTGATCTGTTGGTGGTATGAGCTCCCCACTGACCCGGTGGCTTTTTCATTTACCAACAGAATTCTGTAGCAGAGTTTGACTGGGCCGTGAGATGGAGATTTCATGCCTTAAAAACAAACAACACTTTGACTAGGTCATGAGCTGAGGACTTTGAGCACCTTGAGTTTGACTGGGCTACAGGCCGAGGACTTTGCACGGTGACAGTGGAGTCTGACTAGGCTACAAGACAGGAACTTGGGTCATGACAGGAGAGTTTGACTGGTTCATAAAACAGACTTTGCACTGGGACAGTGGATTTTGACTGGGCTATTACACTGGGACAGTCGAGTTTGACTAGGCTACAAGCCGGCAACTTTGGCCATAACAGCAAAGTTTGACTGGGTCGTAAAACAGAGAGTTTGCGCTGAGACACTGGATTTTGACTGGACCATAAAACAGGGCCTTTGCACAGGGACAATGGACTTTGGCTGAGCCACGAAACAGAGGCTTTGCACTGGGACAAGTGGACTTTGCACTCACTGGGACAGTGGAATGCCGTAAAACAGAGACTTTGCACTAGCACAGCAAAGTTTGACTGGCCCATGAGACTGAGATTTTGCACTGGGACAACAAAGTTTGATTGGGCCATGAAACAGAGACTTGGTGCTGGGACAGCAAAGTTGGCTGGGCCATGAGCAGGGATCGTCATGACTACCACTTCGGGTAAAATAGTGGCAGGCAGATGGAGAAGAAAGTCTCATTCAAGTATTGATAGGCAGCTTAATGTTCTCATTATGTTTAAAATATATTTGTATTTATTGTAACATTAGTTTACATTTAGCGACATGCAGGACTGGAATTCCTCTTTCCTATTTGTTCTGCACCGCAATAAAGACCTTGTAAAGAAATGTCTACATTAAAAAGCGATGTAGTTTAATACTAATATCAGTTCTTGGCATCGTGAGTTAGTGTTAAACCCTGCTGAGGGTATACCTGCCGTCATAGTCCTGTGCTTACGTTCTCACAGCATGCTAAGAAAGGCGAGAAACAAGATTTGTCATCCATTATACTGTATATCCACCCGACTCTGACCTGAGCCAGATGTTGTAGTTGAAAGTTTCTCCTAGAAGCTGATATTTAATCGAGCTTGTGTCAGGACGCAGGCCTCTGGTGTGTGAACGGCTGCATAAGGATGCATGAGTATGCGCATTTGGATGTAGGAGGGCATGCATATGGATATGTTTATGTATGTGCTTGGTGATTTTCCTCTGAGCCCATATGTCAACATGCCCTGCGATCCAGCTAAATTTGAGCATTAGCGCAAGGCGGGCCGCGATGGAGCTCGGATGCGCTTCCGTCTGAGTCTGTTTTGATTCTCCGAGCCTCCGTTAAGGGGGAATTGTGCGTAAAATTCAGCAGCAATCCGTTCTCAGGGTTAAGCGAAGGTCAGCCTGTGTTTTCATATCAGTGCTGTCAACACTGCACCACACAGCTTCATCAAAATGCTGCCGGCTCCGTTGCTCACACATTCCGCCCTCAGCCGAGGTTAATCCGGAGCAGCGGCCGCCCTCCCCCTCCCCAGCCTTATTTGCGTGCCGTTTGATGCAGCGCCGAGGCTCTTCGGGTTTATGGCCAGCCTCTCTTTTACGGCCTAATCTTTAGTCCTTAATCAAACCCCTGAGGGTCCTTATGTGGACTCCCACTTCAGGTCCTCATTCCCATAACCTCGGAGCTACTGGTGTGAATATGCTGATGTCAAGGGGCTAAAATTCCGCTAAGTGATCATTTATATTCAAATTTTAGATGTGATTGTCAATTGTCAGCTGTGAATTAGGACTGTTTGTTCTCCGTGCTCACATATTTAAGCCTCAAATAGATCTTGGAAATCTGGAATTCCCAGATTATGAACTCCAGGTCTAAGGTGAGTCTCTCTCTATGGTAGAAATGAATGCTATTGAAAACTTCACCATTGCATACTGTGGTGAACAAAATAGCCCCAAACTGGTTCCGTTCAGGCTTCTTAGAAGCTTGGTGCTATTCAGGGAACCAGCCTTCCTTTGCACCAGTTTTTATTGGAACCAAGGAACGTCAAAGGATATGACATCGTCAACAGATGGTGCTGCTCAGTGGTAGTAAACAGTAGTACCAAGATGGCGGCGCATATAGATCACCTGCGAGCGTTTAGGCTGTTATTCCAGATGTTGGTTTATATCCAGAAAGGGACCGCGGATGAACTACTGGAGATAAGAAGACGTAGAAGAGGTTCTTCAGCAGACCACTGGTTGGCACCACTGTTGCCTTCTCTTTCCTGAATAACTGACGCGCCCACGGATGTCTTCGCAGTTTGAGCTCAAGAACCTACTAGTCTTTGGTTCCAACTGGGGACAAATTGTTCGGGTTCCAAACTTATTGACTTTTGGTGGAAATGGGACAAATGGTTCGTTCGTTGCTCCTTCGTTGCCCGAGCGGTGTGTTTGGGATCATTGTCATGCTGGAAGACCCAGCCACGTTCCATCTTCAATGCTCTCACTGATGAAAGGAGGTTTTGTCTTAAAATCTCAGGATACATGGCCCCGTTCGTTCTTCCCTTAACACGGATCAGTCGTCCTGTCCCCTTTGCAGAAAAACAGCCCCAAAGCATAATGTTTCCACCCCCATGCTTCACAGTAGGTATGGTGTTCTTGGGATGCAACTCAGCATTCTTCTTCCTCCAAACACGATGAGTTGAGTTTTTACCAAAAAGTTCTATTTTGGTTTCATCTGACCACATGATATTCTCCCAATCCTCTTCTGGATCATCCATATGCTCTCTGGCAAACTTCAGATGGGCCTGGACATGTACTGGCTTAAGCAGGGGGACACGACTGGCACTGCAGGATTTGAGTCCCTCTCGGCGTGGCGTGTTACTGATGGTAGCCTTTGTTACTTTGGTCCCAGCTCTGGAGGTCATTCATCAGGTCCCTCCGTGTAGTTCTGGGATTTTTGCTCAACGTTCTCATGATCATTTTGACCCCACGGGATGAGATCTTGCGTGGGGCCCCAGATCGAGGGAGATTATCAATGGTCTTGTATGTCTTCCATTTTCTTACAATTGCTCCCACAGTTGATTTATTCACACCAACCTGCTTGCCTATTGTAGATTCACTCTTCCCAGCCTGGTGCAGGTCTACAATTTTCTTCCTGGTGTCTTTCGACAGCTCTTTGGTCTTGGCCATGGTTGAGTTTGGAGTCTGACTGTTTGAGGCTGTGGACAGGTGTCTTTTATACAGATAACGAGGTCAAACAGGTGCCATTTATAACAGTAACGAGTGGAGGACAGAAGAGCTTCTTAAAGAAGAAGTTACAGGTCTGTGAGAGCCAGAAATCTTGCTTGTTTGTGGCTGACCAAATACTATTTTTCCATCATAATTTACAAATAAATTCTTTAAAAATCCTACAGTGTGATTTCCTGGATATTTTTTCTCATTTTGTCTCTCATAGTTGAAGTGTACCTATAGTGAGAATTACAGACCTCTCTCATCTTTCTAAGTAGGAGAACTTGCACAATCAGTGGCTGACTAAATACTTTTTTGTATATATCTGGGAATAGAGGGCTATGTGAATCTAGGGCCCTGGGAACACCGCGGACTATAGGAATTAAGTGCCCTGGAAATACAGATTTCTGGGTACAAAGTGCTGTAAGAATGTTGAGTGCCTGGAATATAGTGCCCTGGGCATACAGAACCATGGGAACAAATGGCCCTGAGAATAAAGGACCTTGGAAATATAGGAGTCCTGACCCTCAACCCGATAGAACACGATAGAATCATATTAAACCCTATGGATTAAGATTGGGATGTCACTCAAGTTCATATGCGTGTGAAGGCAGACGAGCGAATACCTTTGGCAATATAGTGTACATACACACATTACCTTCATCATCATCGGTTAAATAAACCTTTGCTGTCTCCTTGACTTAGTTACCTCACCCACTCTCCATCCTTCATCACACCCACAGTATCATCTCAGAACCTGTATAAAATGCTTCTGCAATTACTAACAGTCATATTTGCCCGACTTCAACCTCAGAGTGAGTGCTTAACGTGTCTTCTCGCTGTGCGCCTTATCGAACAGCTGGCCCAAGAAACAAGTTCCGGCTGCGGTGGGCCGTTTCGCATTTTTACGCTCCTCCGGGGGTTAATTGGCGCCTTTGAGAATCACTCAAGTATGACCGCAGTCTACAAACACCATCCAGAACTCTGCTTTTTGAGTCAGTATGAAGCTAAATGAAGGTTAGGTACCACTGTAGAATAAGAGCACTCTTATAAAGGGTTTAGGAATGGTTTAAAAAGAGCTCATCAATGTTTAATAATTAGTTCATAAACAAGGTCAACATGTACTGCTATGTTATAGCAGTGTGTTATAACTGTTTAATATTATTACAATCAGAGAATGTCCTGGGGACACTGTTAACTTAGGGCTCTGGAAATATAGGGTGTTGAAAAAATATGGGGTGGTTTGATTTTGATTTGATTTTGAAAATTAATTTAAAAAAAAAATATTTATATACTGTATATATATATATATATATATATATATATATATATATATATATATATATATAATGTAGAGTTCTGGGTACAAAGAGATGTTGGGTGCCCTGGGAATACAGAACCATGGGAACAAATGGCTCTGAGAATAAAGGAACTTGGAAGTATAGGATCTTAAACATGAGACCTGGAAATATAGGGTTCTAGAAACATAGGTCCCTGGAAACATAATCCTCTCTCTGTATAGGGCCCTAGGAATATAGGACCCTGAGAACATAAGACTCTGTCTATATAGGGCCCTAGAAATATTTAGGGTCCTTGGTATATAGCGCCCTGGGAAAATAGAACAATGGGAAAATATAACGCTGAGAATAAAGGTCTTGACAATATATGGTAATAAGAATAATAGGTCCTAGAAATATAGGGATCTATATAGGGAACTAAGAACATAGGACCCTGAGAACATGAGGCTCTGTCTATATCGTGCACTAGGAACATAGGAGCATGGGAACATATATAGGCCCTGGAATATAAGGGGTATGTAGGGCCCTGGGAATTTAGGGTTCTAGTACTATAAAGTTATAGGAACATAGGGTTCTGGCGATATAGGATTCTGGGACTATGGGACCCTGGGAACAGGGGGTCCTGGGTAGGGAATATGCATATGCTCTCTAGGTTGGCTACAGCCTGTAATTGTACACCTTGATTCTATGACCAAAAATGGGTGTTTCTAATAAAGTGGCCAGTTAGTGGAAGTACAGGGTAGGCGTTTCTAATAAAGGGGCCTGTTAGTGGAGGCCCAAGGCAGGTATTTCTGATAAAGTGGCCAGTTAGCGGAAGCACAAGGAAGGTGTTTCTAATAAAGTAGCCAGTTAGTGGAAGTTCAGGGTTTCTAATAACGTGACCAGTGACTAGAAGACCAAGGTAGCTGTTTCTGATAAAGTGGCCAGTGGGTTTAATGTCGTATGTTGGCAAGTGCAGTACTATGCAGGGTGGACATGAGGACAGGGGTTTGTTTATGGAGCGATCTTTCAGGAAAAAAGAGCGGCAGTGTTATAATACTGCGTGTCCTTCACAGCTTATCTTCCATATTCTAAGGAGCAGTAGGCGCAAGGCCCACAGGATCCCATGTTAAATAAACGAAAAGCTTGATTTCCGAAAATGTGTCTCTGCAATTGCATCATGCAGCTGAAGCATTGAGATGGTTGATTTTTTTTTTCCTGCTGTTTCAGTTTAATTTTTCAGTTTAATTTTTCTTTCTCAACTTCCTGGCCTAAGTGCAATCTTTTTTGGCTCCACTGCACTGTTAAATAAAGAATAGCCAAAGGAACATTGTGACTTGCTCTGCCTCTAATGGGCCGTCTGACTATTAGCGAGTGCGAGTTTTTTTTTTTTTCAGCAACCGTCACACTGCAATTTATTAACTTGTTCAAAGCAAAATGGCAAATGCGGCTGGATGTAGCACTGTTTTATAGCCCCGAATGGTAGAGGTGGGTGATAGGCCTGTATGATGTTATGTTATAAAGGTATATCACATCCTGGAGTTGCCAGTAGAATAAAGAATACCGACCAACTGAACATGAATGAAGGGGTCTACTGAGCAATGCCATAGAAAGTTTGTGTGTTTAAGGTGGTAGTAACTTCAGGCTCCTGCAGATGGCGCTGCACCGAAGATGATGGGGATATAAATCCCTGCGGGGTGTGAGTGATGGGATCCATAGATTGGGAAGAGGTGGTACAGTGCAGGGAATTTCTCCTTCCATGTGTGGAAAATGACTCCAAAGCAGATGTTAATGATTGGCTAAAAGGAGTGACTGCATTTGGGCGTGCCAAAGACCATAGTGTGAGGAAGTAGCTGAATCTGCAGGTGTATGGAAGCGTACGGTCATACGGGTCTACCAACAGTAGCTAAAATCCCAATCTACAGGGAGTTCTCCTCGGAATTGTGCCATCCACCAAATCTGGCCCAACTAACCAATTCTTTGATGCAAGAGTGTCTGAACAACTTGTCCGGTCCATGCCAAATCCAATCACAGCTGTTATTGGTGCTTGCCAAGGTTGTTTTGTCTGGTGAGCTTACTGTATATTCATGCGTTAAAGGCCTCCATGTAGTGTAAAGAAGCATTGAGGAACCTTTATTATTAGGAGCATAATCAACACTATGGCTTCATCTGAAACGCCTTCAATGATTACAATATTCTTGCCACATTGTCCACCTCTACCATACAGTACTTGCCATAGAAATCAACTCAATGCATCAACAGCCAATTTGCCTGCTCTTTATTCCAGTGCTGGCGATGCTGAGAGTGTATTGCTGAGTTAATCTCTCTGATTTTTGTGCAAATGTTTTCACTACCCCCGCTGTACACCGTATCCTAAACAGGCCGCCTCTCGCTGGCATGGCAGCGATGATTAATTTGCTTTGTTCTGCGGCAGATTTTGTGGGCTGAAGTTTGGCACCACGCTATTAATTTTACATGCCGGGGGCTCGCTGCAATGTATCAGCCAAATAGACCCGTGCAGGTAACATGCTAGGGCCTCCATCAGCTCGTTCTTTACAGCTAAATGTCTTGAGATTGTTGTTAACCTACTCAGCCCATTTGCATCTCATTAGGCATCTCATTAATTCAGAGAAGAACCTGAGTCTGTTGAGAATCGGTTCCTGATCAGATTCTTTGCCAGTCTGGAAAGAAGATGTATAGGGTCTTAGGAACATAGGACTCTGAGAACATAAGGCTCTGTCTGGATAGGGCACTAGGAACATAGGACCCTGAGAACGTAAGACCTTGTTTATATAGGGCCCTAGGAACATAGGACCCTGAGGACATAAGGCATTGTCTATATAGGGCCCTAGGAACATAGAACCCTGAGAACATAAGGCTCTGTCTGTATAGGGTACTAGGGACATAGGACCCTGAGAACATAAGGCTTTGTCTATATAGGGCCTGGGGGACATAGGACGCTGAAAACAAAATACTCTGTCTGGATAGAGACCTAGGAACATAAGACCCCAAGAACATAAGGCCTTGTCTATATAGGGCCCTAGGAATATAGGTCCCTGAGAACATAAAACCTTGTCTATGTAGGGCCTGGGGAGCACAGAGCTCTAGATATACGGTACACTAGAACTGTATGTCCTGGTTATATGGTAAATAGGACCATGGCTCTGTGAATAAAGGGTCATAGGAACTTTGTACCCAGGAACATAGGGGGTTTGGGTTTGTAGAGCCCTGGGAGCTTGGGGTTCTAGGACTGCAAAACTATAGGAGCATGAGGTTTTGCTGATATAGGATTCTGGGCTTCTTCAGCAGTGCTGCTGGAGTGTTTAAAGTTCCACCACCCACATAATACCTGCTCTGTGGTGGTCCTGTGGGGGTCCTGGCCATTGAAGAACAGGGTAATACAGTATACAGAGAAACAGATGAACTACAGTCTGGAACTGTACAACTACAGAGTGTCCTGTATGGTCAGTGGAGCTGATAAAGTGGGCAGTGAGCGGAGATACGAGGAGGTGGACTTAATGAAGTGCCCGGACGGTGTATAAAGTAGAAGCACAAATAAATGACAAACGTTAAGAGACCCATGCATTTCAATACACCGGGCTCCCGTAACAGGCAGCCACCGAATATATCACTCGTGCTGTAGTCCACTCCGGTTCCTCAAGAAGTAAATTCCACTCTGAGGTTTGTTTAACACCAGCATTGTTAATGTATATTAGAAAGCAGAGAAGGTTAAAGCTGTGCCCGATTATGAGCCGCCTCCTGTGCGAGGTTAGCCGCAGGGAGAGATTTATTAGCTGGAGACCGCAGCTGGAGCACTCACGCTAATAGAATAGTGGCCGATCTGTGCTAACACGACTTGATTGATAGGGCCGGGGTTGGTGAGATTGTAGGCACTTATCTGATTTGTAATGTGGGTCTGGCCGCTGGCATTTAATGGCGTCGTAGCAAAACTTTCCAAAGCCAAAACGAGGCGAATCGCAACCGGGTCCAGGTTCCACTTCATGCAAGACACTCAAGTCCTCTCCTAGCTGCTTCCACTTAGGGATAATCCCGCACAGTGCTCTCTAAATGGTGCGGCTTCTTCTAATTCCAGCTAATGCCGTTTGGATTGAAAGGCTGACTTTATTTTAAAGCAGAGACCATTTGGGGCTATTAGACCAAAGTGAATTCAGAAATAGCAGGTTTTGCTGAGGGACGCGAGTACAGGGGTGTTTCCCCCCCCAGCGTCTCCCAGCATAACATTTCACCTCCCATTAGCAGTCCATTAAAGACCCAATCTGGAATTGCTGGAATGAGACCACATTTCCCCCTAGGCCTTGGTTTCCAAAGGCATCACGGTTTCTGCCATGATGTCTGGTCTGGGTACAGTTTCACTGCGAAGGAAAAAAGTGATAAATCCCACCTCGTCACGTTTCTGCGGTCACTGGGTTGTTAGCTGTGGTTCCATGGCTCCCGGTCATATTGTATTGGAGAAACTGAAGCCGATCAAGGCCTGTTTGGTAGACAGGAGGCATCAAGTGTTGCCAGTAATGCGAAAATGGACTACTTTCCAGTAGTGGAAGTGGAAGTGAAATCCAAGATGGTGGCATTCAAGATGGCCACCATGTTGGTGGCATGGCCTCACGCGTTCCCCTCTTCCCCCACAGCTCGTGTCTACAATTGAATCACCGTCTACCAAACGGTTTTCATTGTATGTGGGGCTTTTCTCACTTTTGAGACACCTTGTACATCTGTTCAGGTCAATATACTGTAAATCATGAAAATGGTGATGTCATTTGGGACAGACATCCAATCAGCTCACTCTGTTACTTTTACTGCTCTGCAGTTTTTTGTAGTTACTATAGAGTAAACTATAATGTTCGGGTAGATGAAGGTTGGTTGTAGCTCCAGCATGGCATCTGGTTGGCAGTGGAAGGAGGTAACTTCAAGTAGAGGTAAATACAAGAAGAACAGAGTGAGCCAAAACATCTCCCATGGTGCTAAATGTCAGTGTACTCAAGAACATAACTGATTAGGTTGAAGGTTTCACAGTTTTTGATGCCCACTGTAGTCTGAATAAGTGTCTACTGACAGCATCAGAGCATGGAAACTTACTTAAAGTTCAAGTTGGAGTAGGTGATTGGTGATATGGTGTTTTACATACTTGTTTCATTGTTCTTGAAATAGTCTTTATGGCAGCGCTTTATAAGCTCACTGGATACCTGTAACCGAAACATACCTAACAGTGTGTAATACCTCCACCAGCACCAATAACAGCTGTAATTGGATTTGGCATGTACTGGACAAGTTTCTGGATGTAGGCCACACCAATGTTCAGACACTCCCGGTAGACTGGGATTTTAGCCACTGCCGGTAGACCCGTACGCTTCCATACACCTGCAGATTCAGCTACTTCCTTCACACTATGGTCTTTGGCACGCCCAAATGCAGTCACTCCTTTTAGCCAATCATTAACATCTGCTTTGGAGCCATTTTCCACACATGGAACGAGACATTCACTGTACTGTACCACCTCTTCCCAATCTATGGATCCCATCACTCACAACCCGCATGGATTTATATACCCATCATCCTCAAGCCTGGAGATACTACCACCTTAAACATGCAAGGTGACACATTCTTTATCTGGTGAGCTTAATAGAGACTTAAATGGTGATTATCAATAATAAAAACACCATTATTTCACTTCAGTGCAGGAAAACATGTTCATTCTCATGTAATTACAAGTCAGAAGCATGTAATTACTAGCTTATTACTGTGTTATAAAGCAGTAACTTACCTGAATTGATACAACGGTCCACATTGTACTGTTAAGGGGGCATTATTGTTGTTGCTATATTTTAGGAGCTTGTGTGTGGTTCATTGTTGCGATAGCCTGATCTGCCCTCCTTGGCTGGGTCTTTAATGCGCTAGCGACTGGATTTAGCATGCAGCCTCGGTTTAGCTGGACCTGGGACATGGCTACAGGGCCGTGTGAATGAGCATATTACGCTCAGCTACAGAGGGTGCTTGTCCTTCCAAGACTCTGAGCCATCTGTGTGTGTGTGTGTGTGTGTGTGCGTGCGCGCACGAGTGTGTGTGCGAGTGTGTGCATGTGCGAGTGAGAGTGTGGAGAAGAAAGAGAGGGGCGGGGGGGGCGAGCTAACCTTCTCTGGCCTGTTAGCATTTCCAGTCCTTCTATCCGTCCCTGCAGGGCTGGGCTAGCGAGTGACCTGATTCAAAGTCCGGACGGACACACACACACACACTCACACCAATACAAACATACACACACCCGCCGCATTAACACAACAGCATGGTAATCCTCTCACGGCCTGCTGCGAACACAGGCAGGATTTTCAAATCAATTTCATTTCGCTCATCATGCCCTCTAAAGCAGAGCAGAGGGAGACGGGGGGAGGGTGAGCCGTGCTCATCGTCCTGATGCTGTGTGCCCACACGCCCATGCTGTCTATCTGTCTGTCTTCCCGTCTGATGAAAAACAAAAAGACCCTGACCTCAGAGTGTCACAGTGCTGCTGGAGTTGTTTAACATTGTGTCCACTCACTGTCCACTCTATTAGACACTCCTACCTTGCTGGTCCACCTTGTAGATGTACAGTCAGAGACGAGTGTGCAGTGTTGGTCATCCTCTAGTCCTTCATCAGTGGTCACAGGACGCTGCCCACAGGATGCTGCCCCACAAGAAACTGCCCACAGGACGGCGCCCACAGGACACTGTTGGCTCCTGGATAGTTTTAACTGGTGGACGATTCTCAGTCCAGCAGTGACACTGAGGTGTCCAGCAGCACTGCTGGTCTGATCCACTCACACCAGCACAACCCACACTCACCACACCACCACCACGTCAGTGTCACTGCAGTGCTGAGAATGATCCACCACCCACATAATATCTGCTCTGTGGTGGTCCTGTGGGGGTCCTGACCATTGAAGAACAGGGTAATACAGTACACAGAGAAACAGATGGACTACAGTCTGGACCTGTACAACTACAGAGTGTCCTATATGGTCAGTGGAGCTGATAGAAGCCAAATAAAGAGTTCGGTGAGTGTCCAGTAAAATGATGTATTGAGCTGTTAGCCAGCATTGAGGGGTGAAAGGAGGGTTAGTGAGAGCCCCCTGCTGGGAAAGCACTTCACTCCTCTCATCTCACATGTCTAGATTAATTGGATGGTAAAACTCCAGCTTTTCTGATATTGTGTACAGTCCAAGCTGGCAATCCGGGATGGGTCTTATCCCTGTACCTGACTGACCCAACAGCCACGATTGCAGACATTCAGCGAGCAGTGATGTCCTGTTAGTGCAGCACCATTGGCAGACAGCTGCACCACGCAGGACTACATGTACACAGACCGTTACAATGACTGTCCTTAACACCACGTCAACGTCACCAAAGACTGCAATGGTGTCGTACCAGACTGTCATGGAGTGACTCAGAATGTCAGCGGGTCATCTTCAGTGACGAGTCCCGCTTTTGTCTTGGTGGAGACGACCAACAAATCCATGTGTGGAGGCACCGTGGTCAGCACCAAGATGAACGGTTTGTTGTCACGCGTCACACATCCAGAAGGCCTGGTGTCACTCCACCTCCACCCCTACCGCACCATCTGCAGGAACTGTGTGAGGATATTCAAGCTGCATGGGATGGATTATCACAGGACACCATTAGGAACCTCTACAACTCCATGTGTCTGAAGTGTTGGGTTAGCAATACTGAGAGACACTACTTCTGTATGTGTAGCTCAATAAATATTGATCATATCAGTCTAAATGTATCATCATTTATTGATCCTGGTAACCTTTATCTTCCTTCCCAACAGCACTGCAATCCCACACTTCCTTCTGGGTGCAGCTGTTCTTTTGGGTGTGACTAGGAATGTATGTTCTGACCTGTGAAGGTAATGCAGATGTCTTTCAATAGGCCGACATCAAAGCTTCCCGAATACTTTTGGTGAATGGGATTTTTAGCTTCCCTAGTGAATGCTACCATTTTCATAGCTTGCAATGTACGTAGCGTGACCTGTTAGCGTGAACCAACTTTTGCAAAGCTAACTAGACCATATATAGGCTTCAGTTATTAGCAGTGGCATTAGCATTGGCAGGGGAAAGACTTCTTTTAGGCCTCTCCAGGAAGAGGTTTGGCATTGAGAGCACTGGCTGGAAATACCACTAGTGTGACCGCATCTGTTGGCTCAGTACAAAGTATCTACACCCCCTCCCCACCCATATCCACAAATAGCTCCATGTTATTACTGCTGTATTTTCACTCATTCTCGTTGTCATAAACTTTTGAGCATTTGATTTGTCCTCTCACATTATTGAGCGGGAAATAAAACATTAATTACCAGCCAAAACAGTCTATGGCCTCCACCTTTTGTAGATGGCTCCTGCAGTCCTGGAGGAAAACACCGAAACCAGCTTGATTTGAAGTGTAATTCGATGGCGGCCGGTTTGCTATTCTTTGGGTCTTTTTTTCTCTCTCTCTATTCCTTTCATCTGCTGAGCGATAGTCTGGAATGTTGGGAGTAATTTGGCACTGGGTTTTCGCGGCGGTACAGTGGGTGAATCATGCTCGTGTAGTCAGGCTGAGATGGGTAATTGGAGCGTGGGTAGGTGTAATTAAGCCTTAATCCCGTTTTAGTTTAGCATGACGTAGTGGGGTAATGGTGCGCATTAGACAGCTCTCTCAGTGAGAGCGCGAAATTGCAAAGGTTGGTGGAGTCTGCTGGTGGACGAAGGGAGGGGAGAGGACTTGGGCAGGGAGGTGGGGGGCTAAAGAAGAGCTGTAGAAGCAGCCTTTATATCTCAATGGGCTTTAGCAGCCAGGGATCAGGTAGACTTGGCTTTCGTTTGAGATGCCTCAAGAATTGACACTGTCAGGTTCAATGTGTCAACTCACCGCTACGGCCATACACAGTGTTACTCACCACCACGAGTACTTACACTCACTGGCCACTTTATTAGAAACACCAGCCTTGTATTTCCACTAACTGGCCACTTTATTAGAAACACCTGCCTTGTATTTCTACTTTCTGGGCACTTTATTAGAAACACAGACCTTGTATTTCCGCTCATTGGCCACTTTATTAGATACACCAGCTTTCTATTTCTACTTTCTGGCCACTTTATTAGAAACACCTACCATTGATTTCCACTCTCTGACCACTTTATTAGAAACACCTACCATGGATTTCCACTCTCTGGCCACTTTATTACTACACACATGCCTTGTACTTTAAGTCCCTGTCCATTTTATTAGAAACCCCGGTCTTTGATGTGGCCACTTTATTAGAAACCCCTACTTTGTATTTTCTCTGATCACTTTAATCGTAACACTTACCTTGTACCTTGTACGTCTGCCTGGGGTGGACGACATGGAGGAAAGCAGCCTTTCTAACGATGGGCGCTTGTTGGGAACAGCCTTTATATGTCTTAATGCAGCCCAATTTAGCCTTATGTAAGGCTTTTGAATGTGCCGTAAGACTGTGAAGCATGAAAGCATGGGGTGGAAAGTTGGCAGAGGAGGATGGAGGAAGGAGGAGGACGACGAGGCAAAGACAAAGAGAAGAAAGCAGAAGGAAAGACGGAGCAATGGAGAGGGAAAACAGGATGGGAGATATCTGGAGGGAATAGGCTTTGAAGCAATGGCGAAGTCTTAACAAGAAGAAAGAAAGGGGCGACGAAAGGCTTTTCATTGGTCGGAAACGGAGCGAAATGCTTCAGCTCCGGTTTGTGGAGGAGCTTAGCTGGTGAAAAGGTGAGGAAAACAGGCGTCTGTGTCTGGTGGCGGTGCGTGACAGAGGATATTACATGGATCACTCTGTCAAGGGAGAAAGCAACAGACAGGCAGAGATTGGTTTCTCAGAGAAAAGTGAAGCCGAAGGTTCAGAAAGGTCAGCGGAGAGGTCAGGGCCAACGTATGTCATCCGGTTTAATCCACGGTTCTTCTCTTCGGCCATTCGGCTCCGAGGCCTTTGCACTGGCACACATAGCAGTCGCGTCAGTACCACGGACAGCTCCACGGTCTGGGAGAGCAGGAAGCGGTGGGGGTGATTCCTCTTGATTAGGCGGAAAAGGCCGTGCTGATTTACTCGCTAACCAAAGGCCCCGGAACGGAAGCGGCTCTAAAGGGCGTAGCGTGTTTCAATCGGAGTCTATATCGAGCTCTTGTTGACGTTAATCCCGGTTCAGTCGTAGTGGTTGTTTTCCATATGGAGCTTTAGCAGCCAGGGATCAGGTAGACTTAGCTTTCATTTGAGATGCCTCGAGATGATTAAGGGGAATTGATACTGTCAGGTTCAATGCGTCAACTCGCAGATACGGCCCTACACAGTGTTACTCACCACCATGACTACTTACACTCGCTGGCCACTTTATTAGAAACCCCAGCCTTGTATTGCCAATAACTGGCCACTTTATTAGAAACCCCAAACTTTGTTGTGGCCACTTTATTAGAAACACCTACCGTGGATTTCCACTCACTGGTCACTTTATTAGAAATCCCAAACTTTGTTGTGGCCACTTTATTAGAAACACCTACCGTGGATTTCCACTCACTGGTCACTTTATTAGAAACCCCAAGCTTTGTTGTGGCCACTTTATTAGAAACACCTACCATGGATTTTCACTCACTGGTCACTTTATTAGAAACCCCAAGTTTTGTTGTGGCCACTTTATTAGAAACCCCTATGGTGTATTACTACTCCCTCGCCACTTTATTAGTACATGCGTGCCTTGTACTTTAATTCCCTGGCCATTTTATTAGAAACCCCGATCTTTGTTGTGGCCACTTTATTAGAGATGCCTACTTTGTGTTTTTTGTAACTGGCCACTTTATTAGAAACCGTAATGTTTGTTGTGGCCAGTTTATTAGAAATACCAATCTTGTACTTTTAGTAACTAGCCACTTTATTAGAAACACCAGCCTTGTACTTCAGCTCCTTGGCCACTTTATCAGAAACACCTACTGCGTATTTCCACTCACTGGCCACTTTATTAGAAACTCCAAGATTTGTTGTGGCCACTTTTTTTTTAGAAACACCTACTTTGTATTTTCTCTAACTAACCACTTTTAATAGAAACAGCAGCCTTGTATTTCAACTCCCTGGCCACTTTATTAGAAACCCCAAGCTTGTACTCCACTTTATGGCCACTACATTAGAAACAGCAGTCTTGTACCTTCATTAACTGGTCACTTTATTAGAAACCCCTACCTTGTACTTCAACTAACTGGCCACTTTATTAGAAACCTCAAGCTTGTAGTCCACTTTATGGCCACTTTGTTAGAAACAGTCTTGTACCTTCATTAACTGGTCACCTGTATTAGAAACCATTAGATCCATATACCTACATACATACATAATAATATACACAGATGTGCATCATAAATATACAGTTATAGACAGTTGTAGTCCATCAAGTGGCATGTACAGTCGGTCAGGTTGACCTGTTAGCTGCCGCTGTCACAGCCAAGAGCAGCTCTGTGGTCAGAATCCGACCACTAATGAACGACTACGCGATACCTACCACAAACATATCAACAGGTCGGCTACAGTCTCTAGCCGTACACCAGAAAGAAGGGGGGTTTCCAATAAAGTGGCCAACACTAATCCAGCAGGTGAGTATTCTTAGCGCCGTTAGTGTTAAAATAGATTAGCTCTGGATTAGCCCTCTATTTCTGGCTCCCAGGTAAAAGGTGCCATCCAGTTAATTGGGTCCACTTGCTGCACAGGCCTAGGAACGTCCACCAGCTCTATTCCGATGTCCTGCTCCGTGTGAGTGTGTGTGTGTGTGCGGAAGCATGTACCCTTGTCTGTTCTTTGATTAAAGTGGGAAATTTATCCTGGATTTGGGTCAAGAAGTGGGTTGCCCCAATTTCCCGCTCGTTCAGCGAGCGAGCGAGCACTGGGCGATCGACAGCTCTGCCCGGCTTTTTTCCTTCCTCCCTTTTTTCCCCTATCGTCCTCCGAACAGCGGAAACCTCTACAGCAAACACGCTGCAGTTTCAAGTGCTTATTATTCTGCCCGATAGTGCCTCCGAAGTGCTTTGTAAATACGAGCGTGCTCATTGGCTTTTCACGAGGCTAAACCAGGGTTTAAAGTGAAAGCCGAGCACTCACTCTGACTCAGTTTTTTAACACAAGCCGTTTGAGAGGATACAAATCACTCTGGAAAGCCAAAACACACATTTAGAACAGGCAGTCGAGAGCTCGGCGTTGTGTTTGCACACAGGCGCTATGACGCTAGGTGTGTGCGTTTGACTGGCAGCGTGTGAGGTTATTGGGGTGTAGCTCTTAGTTATTGTTATGTTACTGTACTGTTTAATGTAATCACATAATTACATAATGACTCTGATTGTTACCTGCATAGACACTCACATCCAGTTTATATCCCGCACTGAGAAGTACTGAGCACTGAGTCCGACTTTCCTTTAGGTGCATTATCTGTTAGCAAACACGAACACAAAAAGCCAACAAGACAACTAAACATAGAAAGGCTCATTCTATAGTGTACTTATATGATAGGTGTTTCCAGTAAAGTGGCCACTCAGTGAAAGTACAGGGTAGGGGCTTCCAACAGAGTGGGCAGTTATTGGAATTGCTAAGTAAGGGGTTTCCGATAAAGTGGCCAGTTAGTGGAAGACCAAGGTGGGTGTTTCTGATAAAGTGGCCAGTGAGTGGAAATACAAGGTAGGTGTTTCTGATGAAGTGGCCAGTGAGCAAAAGTGCATAGTAGGTGTTTCTGATAAAGTGGCCAGTGAGAGAATGTTTTAGGTAGGCGTTTCTGACAAAGAAGCCTGTGAGTGGAAGTACGAGGTAGGGGCTTCCAACAAAGTGGCCAGTTATTGGAATTGCTAAGTAAGGGGTTTTCCGATAAAGTGGCCAGTTAGTGGAAGAACAAGGTGGGTGTTTCTGATAAAGTGGCCAGTGAGTGGAAATACAAGGTAGGTGTTTCTGATATAGTGGCGAGTGAGTGGAAATACAAGGTAGGTGTTTCTGATAAAGTGGCCAGTGAGAGAATGTATTAGGTAGGTGTTTCTGACAAAGAAGCCTGTGAGTGGAAGTACGAGGTAGGGGCTTCGAACAAAGTGGCTAGTTATTGGAATTGCTAAGTAGGTGTTTACAATAAAGTGGCCAGGGTGTAAAAGTACAAGGTAGGTGTTTTTGATAAATTGGTCAATGAGATAATGTATTAAGTTCGTGTTTCTGATAAAGTGGCCAGTGATTGGAAGTACTAAGTTGGGCTTTCCTATAAGGTGGCCAGTGAATGTACAAGGTGAGTGTTTCCGATAAAGTGGCCACTTGGTAAAAGTGCAAGGCAGGGGTTTCTGATCAAATTGCCAGTGTGTGGAAGTACAAGGTAGGATTTCCAATGAAATGGCCAGTTACTGGAAGTGCAAAATTGGGGTTTCCGATAAAATGGCCAGTGGGTGAAAGTACAGGGCGAATGAGTGGTAGAACATGGTTAATGTTGCCGTTGATCATCCTAAAGCAATGTCCAGACCGGGGTCACGTGACTTCAGATCTTCAGTTTAAAGACAGTTACGTGGTGAAAGTCGCGTGGGCGTTGACGAATCACTACATACACCAGCAAGGTGGAGCCGCGAGGCTGCCGTTTCTAATAAAGTGGCCAGCCTGTTTAAATCCGTATGCTTCTTCATTCTTCACTCCGACATGCTTATCCACCCTTTGTCATTGATGAGATGAATAATGACCGGCTCATAAATGCCACTGGCATTTCTTTAGCCACAAGTGTATAGTCTGTTCTAAGCCCTTGCTGATGAGTAGTTTGATGGCACGTCCTGTGACTAACCCAGCTTTTCTTCATTCATGCTGTTTGCAATGTTTCCCTGTGACGACTTAGCTTCCCACTGTATACAGCTGAGCATTTACAAACCCCACTCACAGCGTCGCCCTCCCACGCCTTCATTAGCCACCACGCTAAAGGAAAGCTTTCCCAACACAAACACAAACAGTTCCTCATGCCTCTTAACGAATCACTGCGGTCAAGTGCGAGGTAGCAGCTCTCCCAGTCGTATGTGCTCCTGCTTTGTTTATGTGTGGAGCCCAAGATTGCTGTCAACAGCTGGCAGCATTGGAGAACCACAGCTGCGAACGGCTGGTCTGTTTTGACCGCTGTGACATCTGGATCCAGAGTTGTTTAGCGCCGCAGTCTGTTTGGTCACTGGTCATGCCAAGCAATCTGATTGGATACACATGCCAGGTCTAATGGAAGTGAAGGAGTATGTTTGGAGGCTCGTCTTGACCAAAGGGGCAGAGTTATTGATTGAAAGTGAGGCATAAATTAATGCAGCAGTATCAGCAAACATAGACCTTAATATTCAGATGATGCATATTGGTATTACATCTGCAATCTATTAGCACTGGCAAAACATTGCACCCACGGTTCAACCTCATGACCACGCAATGGGCAACCCGATATTAGTCCCTATACCACATATTCTCATAAGCCCAAATAAGCCACATCAGTATTCAGGCACTTTTGCATCAAAGAATTGGTCAGTTGGTGCCAGATTTGGTGGATGCCTTCCCTGGCACAATTCCGAGGAGAATTCCCTGTAGACTGGGACTTTAGCCACTGCTGGTAGAACCGTATGACCGTACGCTTCCATACACCTGCAGATTCAGCTACTTTCTTCACACTATGGTCTTTGGTACGCCCAAATGCAGTCACTCCTTCTAGCCAATCATTAACATCTGCTTTGGAGCCATTTTCCACACATGGAACGAAACATTCACTGCACTGTAGCACCTCTTCTCAATCTATGGATCCCATCACTCACACTTGGATTTATAGACCCGTCATCCCCGTGCAGCACCATCTGCTGGAGCCTGAAGTTACTACTGCCTTAACAAGGTGACTTTCACCTTTCAGGCTAACATTTTAATGCTTATGTAACTACAAGCCAGTAGCTGGTAATTATGTGTTAATTACCGCATTATATTAAGTATGTAATAAGTATGCTGATTTTTTTTTCCGGGTACTTATAAAGCTCAAATTAAGCCTTATAAAGCTCAAATCTGGTAATAACAGTCTTATTACTACTTTGTTAAACTGTAACTAGTGTGAATTAAGAATTTCCCATAGCTCTTGTTCTAATTTTATCTTATGAGCCCCCTTGATTCATACTAGTTACGACTCATATTAAGCCTTATAAAACCAGAATTCTGGTAATAACATGTTTATTACTACCTTATTAAACTGCAACTAGTGTGAATTAAGCATTTCCCATAGCTCTTGTCTTTATTTTACCTTATGTACCTCCTTGATTCATACAATTCTGGTAATAACATGCTTATTACTACTAGTGTGAATTAAGCATTTTTCGTAGTCATTGTCTTTATTTAGCCTTATAAATGCACTTGTTGGTAATAAACTGGCTGCTTAATGTTTAATTCACTGCTGTTGTTGCTTAACTCACACAGCAAATCAACCAGACGTGTAATTTGACCAGGAGTGCCCAAATGTCTGTATATATAGGGACCTTCAGTTTAGGGCTTGAATGTCAAAACACGGTCAACATGATAACAAAGGAACCTCTATGGTAATGCTAACTTCCCCAAACGTCCCTGTGAGATTGCTAATGGTATGGTCAGCTAACGCTAGCCAGCGAACATGGAATTACCGACTTGTGTTCTTTGTAGAGTAGTGGTAGCCAACTCTGGTCCTGGAGATCTACTTTCTTGAACACAATCTGCTACACCTGCTCCAGTTAATTAGCTTCTGCAGACATCCTCCACTGGCTAGATCAGATGCTTTGGGATCAGGTACAAGGGAGGACCATCATATCAACAGGCTGGAACTGAACTAGGATTGAGCAGGTATAGCAGATTGTGTTTGAGAAGGTAGATCTCCAGGACCAGGTTTGGCTACCACTGCTCTACAGAGAACACAGCTCAGTAATTCCATGTTTTGCTGGCTAGCGTTAGCTGACCATACCATTAGCAATCTCATATGAATGCAATCAGTTGCCTGACAATCTAAGTTGACCAAGAACGTTGACGAACAGTCAACCACCCAAGAGCCAGTGTGAACGACCCAAATTGGGACTTTTTGGCAGCACTAATCGGCTGCGAGGCTTAGCGTACTTCGCAGCACGGTTTAGCATCTTTTCCTGTGCCAGCACACCTGATTCAACTCAGCAGTTAATTATCAAGTTCAGTCTGGCATGTTGGAGCAGGAGATCCCTCAGGGGTTTAGAGTTAGAGAACATTCATTTAACGCCGTATCTAAGAAGTCCTTCCCTCTCGACACCTTTTGTGCTGCAAGGTTTCCCACGTTCCTTTTTAGAATAGCACTAATGCAGTCCTGCGCTATTGTGTCCTGATACGGCGCTGAAACAGCTGGAGCGCAGTTGAAGATTAGCACCTTTGTGCAATGCCTTTCCACATTTGAAATTGCCCTTTGTATAATGTGTTCAATCCTTTGCTCAGATTTCGTCTTCTAGGCCTTTGCACGTCCTATTGGTTCTGCTGTCGAATGGGTTTGAAGCCTTAGAGGTATTGGCTCGACCCAGACATAGATGCGGCTTTTTCCGTCACCTGTGGGTCTGCATTTAGTGTTGAATGAACCTGTAATTACATTAATCAGTAACTACATGGAGTACAATGCAAACTGGTCGAGTCATTCTTAAACCTTTGGACCAACCGGTGGATCCTGGCAATTTACAGGGTTTAACTAATAAACTGTGAAGCATGAAAGGGGTTTAATGGTCTCAATGGGTTTACTAATGACAGTCATTATGATCTCAGTTTTGTTATTCTTGCTTAACCAAGGCTCCGCAGATGTATAGTTCCAGTATGCTGTCCAGGTCGGAGTTCCTGGGCAGTCTTGGATCTATTGGAACCAGGAATGAGGAAGAATAACCATCAAACAGTTGATAAACTCCAGTAAGCAATTTAATAAGCTTCCCTCTAAGTTATATGTCAGTCTACTTATTAGCCATTAGGGGTCTGAATTCTATACTCCACCGGAGGCCAGTGTAGAACCCCTTGTCCTATATTTTGATCATAATTTCAAATTTAGCCCATAGAAAAGCCTAATTCCATTCCACTCCTTGCCCCTATCACTTAGCCCAACCCCCTATGTTCTGGGTGTACTGATTCTTGTTGGGATTGAGGGGTAGAGTGCAGTGTTAGAGCCCACCGAACCGAGGTTATTCAGAGGAATACACCAATCTGAGTCATATGAAAAATCTCCCAGAGTGTCTTGTGACTGGGTGACTGGATGGCTCACCAGAAGACCAAAAGAACTCCTTGATGTAACCATGTGCTGTGTTACAAATTATGATAACCATTGTTTAACAAGCATAACAATGTCTAGTGGTGTGCTAATGTCTCGGCAGCTAGCTAGTTAGCTAGCTAGCTAGCCAAGAGATCAACAAAGCATGTTATTAGAGCATGGGCATCCCAAATGTTGGCATATGACCATGTCATAAAAAAGCATACACAGTAAATACAGTCAAATAAATAAATGCAATCAGAGGCTTGACAATCTTAGTTGACCAAGAACATTGACGGAGCAGTAAACCACCAGATCCAGCGGGAATGACCCAAATTTGGACATTTTTGGCAGCATTCATTGGCTAGCTAGCCAGCATTGCACTGTTATTTGCAATTTGCGCATGGCAACGACAGTCCTGCATTTTTACATACTGTATTTTTGCGTCACATTTCCGGCCCGCCCAAACTTCGAAAGCATTTGAAACCCTAAATTTAACAAAGCTGAAGTTTTAGCTACTCAAATTTTGATGGGGATGAAGGCAGCTTCTTATTCCCCAGCTTTTGTTGTTGTTGTTCAAATTTATATCCTGGTGCCTCAAGGACCAGAATGCAACTGCTGTACCATTTAAGCTGTAATGAAAAAACCTTAACGAGAAGCTGGCAAATAGGAAGCTAAGGGCTAGCTGACCCTGGAACTGAAGAGATATGGCTAAAAAAAAGAAAGGACTGCTGCAGTCATCTTAAGACTTCTACCCACTGGACAAGAAGAACCACGTGGCACAGCATGGGTAGATGCATCTGGGCCCAACTTGGTAAAGGTCTAGTGCTAGAACAGTGAAACACTTCACCAGATCTTTCTAGTCCACTGTATTTTGACATTTGGCGTCACGTTTGACATGGCATTTGGCATGCTATCCACCTTGTCTCACATCTAGGGGGGCAGTTTAGCATCACTTGTCTTCGGACTGGGGAAGGAAGCCAGAGAGCTCAGAGGTCATCCCACACAAGCACAGGTAGAACATGCAAACTCCACATAGAAAGGACCCCGGAATTAGTCCCAGGTCCTTCTTGCTTTGAGGTCACAGAGCTACCTACTGGACCACTGTGTTTTGGCAGGAGCGTTTCAGCCTCAAACGTTTCATTTCAGGCAACAGGCTTCTTATCTGTTGGCCAGTGGGGCCAAGGGCATCATCACAAGTCTACATTCCCACCCCCAGTTAGCCCACAAACTCTCATAACTATCCCCAGTCTGGCTCCGCAAGACCACACGAAGGGTTAAGCTGTGAGAACAGGCCCCGTGATCCGTGCCCGATGTGAGAATACGTGAACTGGAGCTGTTAGGTTCACTCGGCTCCAGCAGGGTTAAGTGGATTATGAAGCCCGACGGTTATCCTGTCAGCCATGACCGACTATGCCAAAGAGGATTTCGTCAAAAACGTTTATTCACTTCAGCCCGCATACGCCTGTTGTATGTGTTTCCCTTCATACATACGCCTCAAATCATTACCCTGTCCCGCCATACGGCGTCATTTGCACGACTGTGGTGTTTTATTTATCTATTACACCTGAGCTGCCATTGTGAGCTGGCTTCTGATGATGCAGAAGAGGATTACGGTCTCAGCCTCTCACTTCCCGGCACTACCTGAGCTGTTTCTTAATCTGTGGATTTCAATCTCAAATCAGCCGGCTTTAAACCCCAGCCTGCAACCGCGGCAACCGCGCAGCCTTGGAAGAGGTGGAGACGAATGGGGAGGAGGTGGGGGGGAGGTGCCGAATGAGCGTGCAAATTCGATTGAGGTTCTAATGAATGGTTTCTCCCTCCCACCTATTTGGCCACACATCGTGTGATAACCAGTTTAACAGTGTGACCAATGGACTGCCATGGGCTGTTTCATGCTCCAGGCTGAGCCAGATGTAATAAAGTCATGGGGTCTTTTTTTAGCACTTCTACTCATTGACGGATATGAGCTACACCCACAGTCAAAAGTTTGGACACACCCCTCTAAATGGATGTTGTTGGTGATGTTAAAGACTTTGCAGTCTTACACTTAACAGCTCCAACTGATGAGAGTCTGAACCAGTACATACCCTGATATACCACATATACTCTTGATGTACCACAGTATGATATTTCTCCATATCTCCACCTCTAATATATATTTAGTGGTGTAAACACTTTGATCTCTTTTTCTGCACAGTGTAAAAGCTCTAGTTCTCCTTTCAGTTTAGTGAATATTCATGATGGACCGACCAATAGAATTGCTCCAAACCTGCTGATAGAAATAAACCCTGTTCTGTCAGCCTCCACTGCAGGTTAAGAAAGCTGGTTCATCCTCCTGTAAAGGCCCATTCTGGAGGTGTTAATGGTGGACTGTGTAATTCCATGAGTGCTATTTTATAATTTGATGTCTTCATTTTTATTCTACAGTAAAGCATTAAGATTAACATTAGGAGAACCTGCTATGAGTAGCCGCCTCTAGACCTTTGACTGGTACTGTAAAATAAAGGTTCAGTTTGGCCTTTGACTTCTTCTAGATGCTCATTTACCAGATAAAGAACATTATTAGCAGCTTTTCCTTCGAGCGCCTTTGCACCTTTTCCAGCCATGACTACTGGCTGCAGGTGCCAACCGGTCAAATTCCATGTTTTGTTGACTTACTAAGGGTAGCTAAGTGAGACACACTTATAGGAGTACACTTATATATGGAACGTCCATGATAATTTTAGAACATAATTGAATTAATTCATGAATATTTGTTATATATCGTTGCTGTCCAAATTAAAACAGGTATCTCCAAAATGGCAGCTTTACAGGAAGGAGAGGGCAAAAACCTAATCTAATTCTAAGTCGATGGAACCTGACTTTTTTCCAAGCAATTTGGGCCATTTCTGTTCGTCCATTCATCACGAAATGTTCACACAGTGTAAACAGCAGCTGCTGAGTTCAAATGATGCTTAAAAATAAAAATCAACAAAAATGGAGATACCTGTTTTTCATTGGACAGTAGAGATATGTTTGATTTAGCCAGTAACTGTGTATAATACTGCCATTTGACATGCGCGCTAGAACTTTTGTATACACCTGTACATTATATTCTCTTTCACTATGCTATATATACGTTTCAAGGGACCCTCCAGCCAGTCTTGTCATTTCAGTGAAACACCTCGATAATGCCAATTTCTGCTGGTACCATTATGAGCTTGTTAAAAGTATGCTAAACTAACTATAACCAACTTTTTGTAAGCTGGCAGACATATTGATGGGCTCACGGGACAAAAAATGAGTCACCTAGTGTTAAGAGTCTTTAAAAACACAATTGCTTTCTATTAATTCAGGTTAGTTTCTGCTTTATTATACAGTAATAAGCTATTAATTACAGTACAGGCAATGTCTCGTTCCATGTGTGGAAAATGGCTCCAAAGCAGATGTTAATGATTGGCTAAAAGGAGTGACTGCATTTGGGCGTGCCAAAGACCATAGTGTGAAGGAAGTAGCTGAATCTGCAGGTGTATGGAAGCGTACGGTCATACACGTCTACCAGCAGTGGCTAAAATCCCAGTCTACAGGGAATTCTTCTCGGAATTGTGCCCGGGAAGGCATCCACCAAATCTGGACCAACTGACCAATTCTTTGATGCAAGAGTGTCTGAACATTGATGTGGCCCACATCCAGAAACTTGTCCAGTTCATGCCAAATCCAGTCACAGCTGTTATTGGTGCTCGTGGAGGTTGCTCGTTTCAGGCACAGGTGAGCTCACAACAACCATAATAAAGTTTCTTCCCAGTTCCCAGATGTTGCTGGGGTATCTCTGAAGGTCTAGAAGACCATGAACCTCCATCTACAGGGATACAAACTGGTTGAAAGTACCTTTTTGTGGGAAGCAAAGGCAGAGCTTTCAAGGCAAAGCCAACATGATAATACATGAACATCTCAATCACACAAACAGAACGACGCTAATGAGAATGATGAGATTAGCTGCACTTTAATTTTGGCGAATGGTTTTCCAGGAGGATTAGGGGAGGGCTGTCAGACGCAGGCGGGGGGGAGAGAGCTTGGATGTGCTCGTGTGCATGCTTTTAAATGGTGACGCAAGGCCCTTTTCCTTTTTCACGCTCTCATCTGGAGCTCAGATTATCGCTAATCTGCAGGTCTTTAATTTTACCCCCGTCCCGGGTCAGGCCTGTGGCTTTGGAGCCGCGCTCCAAAAAAGGAAAGGGAACAAAGCTGAGTGCGCGTCACTGTTGGCTGAAAAGCTTCCTCGCAGGCAATGCAGTGGTATTAACAGATTAGACTGTAGAGTGTAAGGTGATATATGTACAATCATCATCAAAAGAATAGTTGAACAAATATCTGCACCCAGAGGCAATCAACCCACAGGAATGAAACTTGGTGGGTGGGTTTGGCATCATGAGACGTAAGAATGATTCAAGTTTCATGCTCGGCCATGCATGTGACATAAGCAAGGACGGGCCTTATCTCTGTACCTGACTGACCCAACACCCACGATTGTGGATATTCAGCAAGCAGTGGTGCCTCCATGAATCATCCTGTTAGAGCACCATTGGCAGATGGCTGCACCACGCATGGACCCCTTCCACACGAGAGAGAGAGAGAGAGCCTGCAGCACATGCCAGAGAGCTTGCAGGATGAAAACTGGATCATTGGCCTGTAAAGGTCAGATGCTATGAGTTTAAACCCAGGCTGGGGCTTGTACAGCTGCGTCCAGAGCGGTGGTACTGAGGTCCAACCCTGCTTACACAGGCCCTGCACACAGGGGTCACATTCAGGGTCACAGTGTGTTGTTTGTGGGAGCAGGTGTGGAACTCATACAGGATGATGGATATGGACCATGGTGGAACTCATACAGGATGGTAGATATGGACCATGGTGGAACTCATACGGGATGGTAGATATGGACCATGGTGGACTCATACAGGATGGTAGATATAGAACATGGTGGACTCATACAGGATGGTAGATATGGACCATGGTGGACTCATACAGGATGGTAGATATAGAACATGGTGGACTCATGCAGGATGGTAAATATGGACCATGGTGGACTCATACAGGTTGGTAGATATAGAACATGGTGGACTCATGCAGGTTGGTAGATATGGACCATGGTGGACTCATACAGGATGGTAGATATAGAACATGGTGGACTCATACAGGATGGTAGATATGGACCATGGTGGACTCATACAGGATGGTAGATATGGACCATGGTGGACTCATACAGGATGGTAGATATAGAACATGGTTGAGTGGCAGTTCAATATGAGTTGAAAGCAGCATTAGAACCTCCAGCAGGAGGCTAGGGGAACATGCAAGGGTTTTAGTTATGAAGCTCATTACAAATCATGACAGTTTGTGTGGGAAGTGATGGTAGTCTAATCATAATAAGTTGTGACAGTTTCCGAGCTGAGGTAGCCCTCACCTAGCATGTCCATGTGTCTGCCGTAATCCCTCAGTGATTTACTAGCCCACCTCCACTGCGTTTCCCGTCACACGTTATTAGACATGCATGCTTCCATAGAAGCGGCAGTCCAGCTGCCTGCTGGGTAGTTAAAAGATTCACCGCTGCATTAAACAATCCCTTGCAGTCCTCTTCTTCTGTATTACCGGAGGATTTCATGCTGTGAAACCTGAGAAGAGACGCTCTAGTCCTTGGAAATATCTTTCAGCATCTCTATTCAACCTGGAGTCTAGTTGAAAAACCCATAGGAGGTACAATTTGAGTACTTAACATTCCTATGAACTTTCCTATTTCCATCTATACAATACCTACTGATAGAGGGTATTTGAAGTAATGGTAAAGCCATCAACAATAACAAGTAACTGGAGAAGTGCATGAAGGAAACATGGAATGGTTGCGCAGCTTAAATGGTTTCCACTTAGAGAACATGGTGGACTCATACAGGATGGTAGATATGGACCATGTTGGACTCATACAGGATGGTAGATATGGACCATGGTGGACTCATACCGGATGGTAGATATAGACCATGGTGGACTCATACCGGATGGTAGATATGGACCATGGTGGACTCATACAGGATGGTAGATATAGACCATGGTGGACACATGCAGGATGGTACATATAGACCATGGTGGACTCATACAGGATGGTAGATATGGACCATGCTGGATACATGTAGGATGGTAGATATGGACCATGGTGGACACATGCAGGATGGTAGATATAGACCATGGTGGACTCATGCAGGATGGTAGATATGGACCATGGTGGACTCATACAGGATGGATGATATGGACCATGGTAGACTCATACAGGATGGTAGATATGGACCATGGTGGACTCATACAGGATGGATGATCTGGACCATGGTAGACTCATACAGGATGGTAGATATGGACCATGGTGGACTCATACAGGATGGTAGATAAAGTCCTTGAAAATATCTATTCAACATGGTGTCTAGTTGAAAAACCCATAGCATGTACAGTCGGAGCACTTAACATTGCTATGAACTTTCCATCCTTTTACCATACAGTCCCTACTGATAGATGGGATTTGGAAGACATCAACAATATGTACCTGGAAAACTGCATTTCCTGAGGGAAACATGCAATGGTTGCACATCTTAAATGGTTCCCACTTCCCGCTAGGCTGTGGTTGCTGAGGGAGGAACGAGTGATGATTAAACGACATGTAGAGGAGTGTGGTACCTTATAGCTGTGCATTAGAGCTTGGTTACATGAAGTTTGGCGACTGTTAGGCAAAGCAGACAATAGGGTTTGGGTGGGGCCAAAAATGAATGGACTCTATGGGAGCAACAAGGGATGAATAAATGACACATACAGGAGTGAGGGTCAGTATGTCTGTGGATTAGAGTTTGGGGGTCCACCCTGAGTGAGAACATGCAGTTTGGTGGCTGTAGGTTAAAGGAAACAATAGGGTTTGCATTGAGTGTGAAAATGCATGGGACTTAATGGGAGGAAAGAGGGATTGAGGAAAAAAAGACAGACAGATGAGTGTGGGTTAAACCAACATTGAATTCATACTCAAGGTTCTGCCCTGAGATGGTTTACCAGAAATTGTGTCTATCAGTCAAGTGGAAGTACAGTAGATGGGCATGTACTTTTCCATCCTATTCATTCTTAGTGGGAAAAAAATCCGGAAAATTTCCTTTGTGTGCTGAAACCATGCATCCAATCAAGAAGCTGTATACGAGCACATGATTCCTAATCAGACTGAACAATTTGGAGCTGGAACAAAGTCGATATCTCGAAAACTGCAGAACTAAGTAGCTAATCCTTGTACTTCATTCAAAGCTGTTAGTTATTGATTCTTCTCCTTCTTCTCATTACACATTTTTTGTCCACCAGCTAGTCCCACAGTTTTCAAGATATTGACACCGTTCCAACTCCGGAATGTTCAGTCTGGTCAGGAATGGTGTACTTGTATACAGCTTCTTGATCCAACTTATGGATTTCTGAGAAAACTTCCTTAAACTCCCAATGTTTTCCCATTAAGAATGAATAGGTTGGGAAACTACATGCCCATCTACTGTACTTCTGCTGGACCGACAGACACCGTTTCGCATACACTATCTTTACCCAACAGCCACCAAACTGCATGTACTCACTCAGAGCAGATCCCCAAACTCTAGTCCACAGACATACTGACCCTCACTCCTGTGTGTGTCGTTTATTCATCGCTCTTTCCTCCATCCAATAGACTGCTATTCATGTTTAGCAACTCCATAGCGACCAGCTAGCAACAAATAAACAATAAGCTTACACTGCACAATCACTCTGCACTTTCTTCAGGTAATGAACTTTTCTAGTTTGGGATGAAATCTGTTCTCAGCGTTAAGGTGTTTGAGCCAATAAGGTGTGTTGATGTAAAGTAGCCGAATAGCCTTATTTAGTAGGAGCCACCCGGAATGGCCTAGCAGTGGCTTTTCAGAGCCAACATGAAGTGTGTTCAGGAACCCTCTGGTTGTATTGTGCAGTACAGCGGTCCTGACGTATCACTACTCTGTATCTTCCCTCATCTATTTTTCAGTTAGGATGTTTGATTGTATTTGTGACATTCCATCAGATTTTGAATGCCAAGGTGTAGAGATGGACTGACTCAACTTATTAACTTCTAGTACCAGTACCCAAAGTCTATGCAATATTAACTCTCCATAACCAACCTAACCAGTAAGTCCTAATATTTCATTTTGGGGCGTCACGGTAGTGCAGTGGGTAGCACTGCCATCTCACAGCAAGAATTTTCTGGGTTCCTACCACAGTCCAAAGACATGCAGTCAGGTGAACTGGAGATGCTAAATTCTTACCTAGGTGTGAGTGAATGTGCATGCCCTATTCCAATGGGCCCAAAAGCCTGGCAATCAGTATCCCACTGGACAAGGTCGGAAAAGGAGATGATTCGGTCTTGAGGCGACCTTTGCAAAATGAGGATCGTCTAGTTTGATCACCTGTGTCTGGTGTGGTTCCTGCCTTCCACCCAATGAGTGCTCCAGTACACCCCATGACCCAGAACAATAAGCACTTTCTGAATGAATTAAATTGCTGTGTGGTGTCATAGGTATCAGTGTTCCTATTGGGATACAGATGCTGTGTGGTACTATGTTAGGCCAGCCTTGTGCCTATCGACATTGTGTAGATGCAACACCTCAGAGCGAAATCTACAGCCTCAAAAATAGCGGTCTCAAGCAACTCTAATGTAGAAGCTACATTAGTCTTACCTTCTTTTCTCTCCCTCTGCTCTCGGTTCCTCCACCTCCTGAAATCCCTGTGGCTCACTAATTGTCTGTTATGGTCAGGCTCTAGCATCCATCTCTCTGCACAGCAGCCGTCTTCAGACTCTGCCACCTGCGGCCGCCAAAGGTCACTAGCGGGTCAGCCAGTGCTGGGTCCCGAAGGGGACTTTTACAGTAACCCCTGCTGGATGAGGCGGCAGCCATGTTGGCGTGTTTACTGCCAAGTCTCGCACCTGTGGGGGCTAAAGGTCACTGGCAGGTCAGCCATGTTGGATCGGGCAGCGGCTTGGACTGAGGCCCTATTCCAATGGGCCCGAAGCCCGGGCAATCAGTATCCTACCAGACAAGGTCGGAAAAGGAGATGATTCGGTCTTGAGACGACCTTTATACCTGCAGCAAAATGAGGATCGTCCAGTTTGATCGCCCTTGGCTTCTTGGTGTTCTAATGCTGGTCTCATCTTGCAAACGACACAAGATCAAGATCTAAGTGAGCAGCAATCGTCCAGGGCGACAACAGGACATGACTGAAGTGCCCTTGAGCAAGGCTCTTAACCCCTAAATGATCAAATCCGAACATCAAGCTGTTCTGAATGGGTTTGTTTACTACTTATCCATATAATGTTTAACTAAGCCTACGTAAATGACAGTAACACCGAACCGAAGCTGGCAGCGGGCCAACCGGGAGTCTATGTGGAGGTACACTCATTCATGTGATTGGTCTTGACCTGACGTCATCAGAGCTCGTTATCCTCACCTGTGTGGTTAATACTGTTCAGCACACGACCTCACAACGTGGGTTCATCGTGACTCTCTTGTCCAGCAAGTAAGGTAATAATCATCACTCTGCTGGCGTACATGCACTCTTAAAGGCGTTCTGGCTCAGGATGACTGAGCTTTCGTTACAGTAGCTACAGAGCCCCAGGCTCTGACATGACTGCAGATGAGGGGTGACCGTATAAAGGCACGTGTCTGATCATTATTATGGTTTTTGTCAGGCTCTTCCATCATCCACACCATTAATTAACAAGTTTAATATCTTCTTTATCTTCTTTAAATATGATAAAATAATTAGTACTTATTCTATAATCATTCTATTGTAATAATACAATATTGTATAAAATATACAATAAATTAAAAGACCTGAAGGCAATGTACACTGAAATATTACAAATGTATTTTCAAGGACATACTTGATACAATTTTTAATATCTAAGAAATAATATACTGTATTTTTGTTATGATTTTTGATTATCATTTTATTCTGCACATTCTTTGTATTGTAACTTTTGTGTACTTTAACATCTTTCTTAATTTAGACTATTAATTTTATTTAATACTAAATTTTATTTTTAAGCGTAATTTTAACTTTAATGAAACTTGTTCATTAGAACTAATTTTACTGTAAATTAATTTGAAATTAACATTTGATTATTACTTCATTCTTCATTACAAATTTCTTGAACTTCATTCTCTAACTATGTTCTGGTAATAATTCCATTATCTTTTCAGGGTAACACTAATGTTATTATTATTGACATTAATTATTCATTACTGATAATAATTAGACTATAATTTCAATCTAGATATACATTTTATTCTAATGTGTTCTGGATATTACTTTTATTTAATACTAAACTTATTTACTATACTTGTTTATTTTTATTTACTTATTTATTGGAAGTGATTTTATTGTAACTTTGGTTATTAATTCATTCTTTACTACAAAATTCTTGATATTTACTTACTATAACTTTACTACAACTTCATTTTATGTATCAGTTTTAATTCAAACTTTATTCTGGGTAACAATTCCATTACATTGTCATGTTGGTATTAAGGGAATTGTTACTGCATTATTGATGTTAATTTAATTGTAATTTAGTTATAGATGAAAATTTTACTGTAACTTCAATCTAGATATATCTAGATTATTTAGTAGTAAATTTATTTTTATACGCTTCAAACTGATAAATTTATTTATTAATTTTATTATAACTAATTTTATTGTAACTTTTACTGATTATTCATTCTTTACTACAAAATTATTGATATTAACTTCACTATGACTTCATATTATATATCAGTTTCATAAAAACTTTCTTCTGGTATCAATTCCATGTTTTCATGTTAGTATTAATTTTATGGTTACTACATTATTGATATTAACTTAATTCTAATTTAGTTTTTGATCATCATTTTACATCATTTATCTAAACTTCAATTTAGATATACATTTGTTGTGGCTTATTTCCAGATATTGCTTTTGTTTAAACTTTCTGAACATGAATTGTATGGTGTCTAATTCTAGATATTCATTTTTCAATTACCATTTTATTTGTTATACCTTTTTATTTATAAAATTTATTATTATACATTTTTAGAACTTTATTCTAGATTCTGTTCTAGATGAAAGCCTCTTTGTTGTGGTTGGTCTAATGAAGTGTTAATTATCTCAATTATCGGTTAATGCTATTAAAGCTAACTAGGCTAACTGAAGGGCTAGGTGTTCAGCCTCAAGGCTCTGAAGGACAGTGTACATAAAGAGGCTTCTATGTTGTTACACTAAAGATCTGAGCTCTATTACCAGTTTTTATTTATAAGGTATAAATATATGTATTAAAAGTGTGACATCATGTCAAAGCCAACAGAATGCCGAGTGCTATGTTTCCTATGATATGCCTGTAGAGTTCCATAATTAGAGGTTGATATCTAGAGCATCGTTCTGTCGTTTACGTTCTTTGTACTATGTGATGAGGTGCTGAGATCTAACAGCATCCTCTCCCGCTTCTGTTCTTGGTACGTGGAGATGGATCTGAGTGCGGTTATGGGCTGGATGCTGAAGCAGCTTAATTAGCTGGAGCGAACAGCTCGGCAGCAGGAGGCTCTCAGAGTTGTGGAGAGCACGCTACGCTTCATCATGTGATTGATAGCGAGTAGCACTCCATCTGAAACTCCGCAGATTGGGACACACACGGAGCCAACACGGGCGGCATTCGGAGCCAGAACAGCCGACGGTCACATATGCGAGGGGATTAGATTCGTAGCAGGTGCCGCAAGTTAACACATAGAAGTCAAGAGTGAGTCGTTATCGATGTTTGACTAGTTGATTCATTTACATTATGCTGATTCCAGGGACATGTTCCAAAAAAGTCTGGATTGGGATAATGCCGGACTAGGAATGTTGTGCAGGTAATGCAATGAAGCTTATCTATAAAAGGAGCATCCAGGAAAGGTCGTCAACTTTGCCAGCTCAGTGCCTGGCAAAGGCACTGCATTGAAACCCAGCATGCTCCTGTGATGGAAGTCACCACATGGACTCTGGAATACTGTTGTCATTAAACACTGTTTGCTGCTGTTAAGACTTTACTAGGCACGGCGGAAGCCATATGTCAACAATGCTCAGAAATGCCGACCATTCTCTGGGCTTGAGCCCATCTGAAATGGATTAGGAGTCCAAGTTTAAGTTCAAGCGCAGTTGGGCCAGATTTGGTGGATGCCTTCCCGAGCGCAACCCCGAGGAGAATTCCCTGTAGACTGGGATTTTAGCCACTACTGGTAGACCCGTATGACCATACGCTTCCATACACCTGCAGATTCAGCTACTTCCTTCACACTATGGTCTTTGGCACGCCCAAATGCAGTCACTCCTTTTAGCCAACCACGAACATCTGCTTTGGAGCCATTTTCCACACATGGAACGAGACATTCACTGCACTGTACCACCTCTTCCCAATCTATGGATCCCGTCACTCACACCCCGCAGGTATTTATAGCCCCGTCATCCTCGTGCAGCGCCATCTGCAGGAGCCTGAAGGTACTACCACCTTAAAGAAGCATTGAGCTTAAAGAAGCTCTTTAATTTGATTCATTATGAGGCACCGCGGTGGCAGGCTCATGCAGGACCCTGCTCACCCTGTTCTTCAATGGTCAGGACCCCCACAGGACCGCCACAGAGCAGGTATTATGGTATTATGTGGGTGGTGGATCATTCTCAGCCCTGCAGTGACACTGACGTGGTGGTGGTGGCATATTAGTGTGTGTTGCGCTGGTAGAGCAGCAGTGCTGCTGGCATGCTGGGTCAATGTGAGCATGGGGTCAGGGTTAAAACAGTCAGGGCATAACTACCAGCCAAAACAGCTGGTAGCTGGTAGCTGTCCGTTGTGGCTATCGGTACACATTACACCAATCACCCTGCAGCCTCCTCCTTCCAAACAGAGCAGTTCCTCTGGCTTGTCCAAATCCTTCTTCGACGCCTCGTTTAGAGCTATTGTTGACAGCCCCCTCTCAAAGCCGTAGAGGTAATAGATTATGGGGACAGAGTGCTGAATCCTCTTTTAATCAATACAGCAAACAGACTGAAGGACATCACCCCCCTGTTCAGATTAATCTGTGCTTTATGGACTCGAAATGCTTTATAAACTCCGGTAAAAGTCTGAAATATCCTCTGCGGACATCTCCAGCCCAAGCTTGCTCTGGCTCCGGCAGTGGCTATTGAGCTAGTGCGACACTATGGGGGAAACTATTAATTACCTCATGTGACCTAGTGTTACGGTTCAGTCTGGGTCTTAATAAAGTGGAGGGTGAGGGACGAGAGCATGCAGTGGGCTGAGGAACACAACGGGCCCCTATTCTACACTCGACTGTATTTCAGTTTGTGGTGTTTGTGTGGGTTTCTTTATGTACCCAAGCAGTCTTTATACTGCACAACCATTTCCCAATGTCAGCCATTATAAGCTGCTTTCGTAACTGTACCTTTAAGACTAGTATACAAAGGCTCCCTGTTCTGATTGGCTGACCCCTTTACAAGTGAAATGAGGCACGTACTGTAACCAGAATGAGCTTCGAGATATGGCTAGTGGAGTGAATGGCATGTTTCAGGATGATGCTATTAACATAACTACTTTATTTAGACACAAATCCCAATTTTACCATTATATGGGCCATTTAGGAAGTAAAGAAGCAGAAAGAGACAGGAAAAGAGGGGGGAGGGATTGAGGAAGAGGATAAGACGAAGGCCTCCAGCACTATTCAGAGTGCACTGCTGACAGTATGTGTTTTATTTCACGTTTTTACCCCCCTCTGAATGCAGCGATGGCAGGTTTCTGAGAGGCGTGTTGTTTAGACGCTTAAGGCTGAAATTAATCTCTGTTTATGTTGGAGAAATGCCCAGAAGTTTCTGGTGCCTGCCTTAATGTCTTCGTTTAAAAGTTGGGAGAGGAATAGCCTGAGCGAACCCAAATAGATTTGGCGTCCCAATTACGGCACGTCATTTGCCTTCTGGAACATTCACCTTCAAGATGTCCAGCTTTGGGAATGGGGAAGGCTGGGGCCTTCAAAATCCAAGCAGTCTAGTTAGAATTAGAATTTAGAACCATTGACCAATCACTAATCGCTAATACATCTGTGCAGTAATACACACACTAATGAACACACCCACACTAGGGGGCAGTGGTGGGAAGCACTATCCATGGTGCCCCGGCTAGCAGTTGGGGATTGGTTGCTCAAAGGCACTTCAGCCGTGTCCTGTCGGCTCAGGGAGTCGAGCCCATGACTGCACCCAGTCTAGCCCATGAATGACCCTATGACTGCTTCCCCAGGAACCCTCGATTGCCCCCACTCCATCCTAAGACTGCCCTGCATGACTACTCCCCACCTGCCGACTGCC
Source organism: Semaprochilodus insignis (assembly GCA_034552555.1). Classification (NCBI taxonomy): domain Eukaryota; kingdom Metazoa; phylum Chordata; class Actinopteri; order Characiformes; family Prochilodontidae; genus Semaprochilodus; species Semaprochilodus insignis. The sequence goes on from CM067488.1 coordinate 30,120,450, forward strand.
CCCCCCCCACCAGCCCACAACTGTTCCCATACTAGCCATGAGTGCCCCTACGACTGCTCCCCACCAACCCACATCTGTCCCCCACCAGCCCATAACTGCTCCACCTCCAGCTCATGACTGTCCCCCCACCAGCCCATGACTGCTCTCACTCTTCTCCATGACTGCCCCTACGACTGCTCTAAAAGTCTGATCTCAGCCTGGAACCAGTAACACGCCATGCATTTATTTAGCACTGTCGTCATCTGAAGTTATTCAGATCAGTCTCTTTTGAGTGCCCAAGAATAACCTATGCTGACTCGCCCCAGTTTCGACTGGCAGAGGGGTATGGTTCTCTAAATTCTAGGTCGGGAACATGGGCCTGGACAGAGCGCTCTGTCCGCAGCGACAGGACCAAGGTTGCGGTTGTAGAAGAGGTGGAACGCATGACCTGGAGCACTTGATTGAAAGTGGCCCTGGATTAGATCAGATCAATCCCAATAAGCCCTGTGTTGTGTCTCATATTCGAAGGTGAGGAGCGTGAGCTGAGCAGGGCTGCCACAAGGGCCATATCTTATTTACTGAAGAGTGGGAAGGGATAACACTGTTAGACAGCTCAGGAAGAATGAGAGAGCAAGGGAGGAGGAGAAGGGAGAGGGGAAGAGATAAAAAAAAGAGGAGCATTAGAGGGAGAAAGGACGGAGAGTAAAGTGCAGGAAAAGACATGGCTGTCAGTAAACATCACCTGCGGCCAGGCAAATCTCAGTGGTCACTCTTGCTATAAATCCATCACATCGCACATCGCAAAATCAACCCTAAGCTAACCCTTAAATCAGTTCCAAACTCACTCCAAATTAGTCACAGTTTACTTAGAAATCTTTCATTCATTGTGACATAATGAAATAATTGATATAATTCCCAAACTCATCTGAAAAAAACACAGAAATGAATTCTGAAATGAATTCTGAAATGAATTCTGAATTGAACCTGAAATGAATCCCAAACCGGCACAAAACCAATTACGCCTTCATTTGAAAATCAACTCAAAACTTGTGAATTTTAAAATCAATCCTAAATTCTCCTTGGAAAACAATCCGGTTCAAATTCCCCTTGTAATCAAATGGTTCCTGAATCAATCCCAAACTTAACAACATTCCCAAATTCATCTAAAAAAACAGAAATTCATTCTAAAATGAATTCTGAATTCAACTTGAAATTAGATCTGAAACTAATTTTTGAAAACAACCCCAAACATGCCCCATACATTGACATCAACTGACCCATTCCAACTAACCCATCTGTTTCATGCTTACTCCAAAATCAGTCCAAAACTCATCCCTGAAAGCCATTCCCAATCATCTTCCAAAACCAGTCTCAAACACACTCTGAAATTATTCTCAATCTCATTCCAAAATCACACTGAACACAAACCAAAATCAGTCTCACACTCAATCTGAAATCATTCCTAAACACACACCAAAATCCCAACCTTGTCCTGAAATCAACCCTAAATTCATCCTAAAATAAATCCCAACCTTGCCCTGAAATCAACCCTAAATTCATCCTAAAATAAATTCCAACCCTGCCCTGAAATCAACCCTAAATTCATCCTAAAATAAATCCCAAACTCGCCTGGAAATCAGTCCTGACAATAAGCCACAAGCTGACCTCAGTATTGCTGCCCAAAGGCCTAACAGCTTTTCCTTTTCACCAATCATTTAACAAAGCCCACATGGGTGGGAGGAGGTGGCTTTCTAACGTGCTGTTCTTAGAAACACTGAGGAGGAGGAGGGAGAGGAGGCAGAAAGGAGAACCAACCGCTTCTGTGTTTATCGTGGTGGGCTAATGAGGGTAGCGGTCAGCCCGACTGCCACTCCAGTTTCCACAGTGATGCTCAGCAACAATAGAATGAGCAACAGAAGCTTCACTATCAGAATGGAGCAGAAAACAGCTGAACGGCACAGTGAGTGTGTGTGTGTGTGTGTGTGTGTGTGTGTGTGTGTGTGTGTGTTTCTATGTGTGGGCACGTGTGCATTTAAGTGTGAGTGTATGCTTGTGTGTTTCCACATGTGTGTCTGTGGCTGTATTCGAAATGGCATACTACATACTAATCTTAGGTAGATTCAGTACACGAGTAGTATGTAGTATGCCATTTCAAATACAGCCACAGACACACATGTGGAAACACACACTCACACTCACGTACCCACAGAATGCATTATGTGACCAAACATGTGTGACCAAATGGTGTTCTACTCCCGTCAGATGTTCTAGTGTACAGGGGGAGCTATCTTCATGGTGTACTGGAGATCCCCGGATGGTGTTCTACTCCAGTCAGATGTTCTAGTGTACAGGGGGAGCTGTCTTCATGGTGTACTGGAGATACCCGGATGGTGTTCTACTCCAGTCAGATGTTCTAGTGTACAGGGGGAGCTATCTTCATGGTGTACTGGAGATACCCAGATGGTGTTCTACTCCAGTCAGAGGTTCTATGTGGTGTAGTGATTGTAGTGGGGTGTGTGTTCATCAGAATGAGCCTCAGAAAGTTAAAATATACAGGTCTGAAGATTAATAAAAGATGAACTCGCTTTAGAGGATCAGTTTTAGAGTGAAATAGCCGAGGGTAGCTAACAGCTAGGCTAAACGTATTTCAGGTGAACTGAGCAGCGTTGCCCAATTTTCCTCCTCTTGTGAACCAAGTCCCACCCACTAGGTCTCCCCCCTATCACACGAGCTGCCCAGCTGGGGTGGGTGAAGGCTAGCATCTTCTCAAACTGCCATAAAGCAATATCTTTGTATAGCTCGGGATATTTGGAGGACCCTAGCTGCTAATTCTATTTGATCAGTCACCGCTTAAGACACCACTATAGACCCTCATTATAGAAGCCATGAATAATAACTACTCACTGTTCAGTCAACCTTAGATTATATGCAGGGCTGTGTGTGTTCAGGACTGACTGGTTGAGATCTAGTCTGGGGAGGATATACGTCTGAGGACAACCTGCCAAATTCCCACATAGGCTAGCTGCTAGCACATCGCTATCCCCAGCTAAAGGAAGTGTCTCTCTCTCATGAAAGGTAATGTGTGGTTCTCTGCATGCGCACACAAACAACTCAATCTAATAACTCCCCCACATCTAGCCCCAAATTTATTTTGAGTGTCTCCAGACATTCTTGTTATGGTATCACATCTGGGTCCATGTGACTCACCTAGATCAATTCAAGACTGAGTCCAATTTAGAGACAAGTCAAGATTGAGTCCCAAAGATTGAGTCATCCAAGAGGCAGAGCCTTAACTAACCATCTACTATTTCAATTCATAGTTTGGGAAGAGGTGTTTAAGGTGGTAGTAGTAACTTCAGGCTCCTGCAGATGGCACTGCACAAGGAAGAGGTGGTGCAGTGCAGTGAATGTCTCGTTCCTTGTGTGGAAAATGGCTCCAAAGCAGATGTTAATGATTGGCTAAAAGGAGTGACTGCATTTGGGCGTGCCAAAGACCATAGTGTGAAGGAAGTAGCTGAATCTGCAGGTGTATGGAAGCGTACAGTCATACGGGTCTACCAGCAGTGGCTAAAATCCCAGTCTACAGGGAATTCTCCTCGGAATTGTGCCAGGGAAGGCATCCACCAAATGGATGCCCAGCTGCCCAGTTCTTTGATGCAAGAGTGTCTGAATATTGATGTGGCCTACATCCAGAAACTACATCCATGCCTAATCCAATCACAGCTGTTGTTGGTGCTCATGGAGGTATTACACGCTATTAGGTACAGTTCAGTCATAGGGCAGTCATTTTTTGTCCGTTGTGCATACATTCCAGACGTCTCGGCATGGAGTTGTAGAGGTTCCTAATGGTGTCCTGTGATAATCCATTCCATGTAGCTTGAGTATCTTCACACAGTTCCTGCAGATGGTGCGGTAGGCGTGGAGGTGGAGCGACACCTGGTCATCTGGACGTGTGACACGTGACAACAAACCATTCATCTTGGTGCTGACCACGGTGCCTCCACACATGGATTCGTTGGTCGTTTGTCTCCACCAAGACAAAAGCGGGACTCGTCACTGAAGATGACCCGCTGCCATTCTGACTCACTCCATGACAGTCTGGCACAACACCATTGCAGTCTTTGGTGACGTTGACGTGGTGTTAAGAACAGTCGACGTAATGGTCTGTGTGCATGTAGTCCTGCGTGGTGCAGCCGTCTGCCAATGGTGCTCCACTAACAGGATGACTGCTCGCTGGATGTCCGCAATCGTGGCTGTTGGATCAGTCAGGTACAGCAATAAGGCCTGTCTTTGCTTACGTCACATGCGCGGCCGACCATAAAACTTGAATTGTTAGGATGTCTCACAATGTCAAACCTACTCACCAAGTCCTGTCTGATATTTCCTTCTGGTTGCAGCTATTTGATGATGTGTGTGTGTATAGGGTAGCTACATTTTGTGGTAGCCATGTTTGTTGTTTGTCACCCCCTCCTCTGGTTTCCCCCTAACTTTCTGAATCTCACACTGTCATTACCTGTGGCTCATGGTCACACTCACTGCAAGTCACAGCCAGGTCACTCTGGGTCACCCTTCTTGATTCCGACTCTGGTTCAGACACTTAGCCTGCTTAAGATCTTGCGGGTCTGCAGGGCATCGGCACCGTCTCTCGGGTGCCGTCTTTGAACAATTCACGTGTAGCGATTGCGAGCTGATCTGTGTGCCCTGAGCTGATGTCAATTTGCCTCTGATCTGGAGCAATCTCCAGAAAAGTCCAGAAAATCAAAGTGACAACTGTTTAGCGACGAAGGGGCCATGAATAGCTGCTTGCACTTTGTGCTTGTCGTGAAGCAGGGCCACCGCTGACCACAAGACCACACTGGCAATATAAAAGCATGCAGGAGCTTTATTCGTGTGCGCTCACGTGTGTTGCACTCGGGTATGTGCCAGGGGAAATAAGGCTGTATAATTACTGGTGTTGTGATAACATGCAAAGGCTGCATTTTAAGCAGGGGATGTGTTGGTCACTTGCTATAGGTTAGCAGCTAGTGTGCTAATTGGCTAGCGAGGTGTCAGGCGTTGGCTGTATGTGGCGTGTGATAGTCTTTGTGTGCATATTGACTGAGTTTGTTTTGTAATAGATCTGCATAGATCACAGCCTTAACACACACACACACGCACACACACACACACACACACACACACACATGCACAAAGGCACTAGTCGCCATGTGGAAGTGGATCAGCAAGAGGGCTGCTGCCCTGCTGTGAGAGCTCATTACAGTTGGCCTAGATTCACACACACACTACTCTCCATGGACTGTACACACACACACACACACACACTGTCAGTGGACACCAGTTTCCAGTTTAATACTGTACATATATTTGCTTTCCAGTCAAAACAGCTTCCATTCCTTTCAGCCGCACCTCCGAAGTTCAGTTTTACCCTGCATACACACCAGCAGGTGACGAGTCACTCACGTCGGCCGAAGTTGGTCTCTTGTGGGTGTGTTCCAGACTGCTCACGTGTGGGCATGGTCCTGTGCAAGGTCCAGGAAAGCTAGCTAGTAATGAAAGCACATATTTGTATGGAAACCTAACCGCTTGCATTCGTGGCTAGCATTATTGACTCTTTAGCATGCTGGCTTACCTGGCTTGCTATCAAGTGACTTAACTCTTTAGAGGGGCCAACAATATCCGCTACTTTCTTCCACACTTCATTTTCCTTCAGACGTATATGTAGAAAGATGCATCATATAAGCATAAACTGGGTAAAGAAGAAACAGCTATGAGTTATGAGCTGCTCCTCCATGTTCGCCACCACACTGCCAGGAACCGGAACCCAGTGCTGGTAGGAACTAAAGGTTTAGAGAGCCGGAGCTGGGGGGTACTCGGACCCCCAGTGTATACGATTGGTCTAAAGAATTACGATTGGTCTGAGCCAACAGTTTAGGATGTGGCTTCATTGCGTCATAATTCATTTGCATGAAGTTCAGGAAATCTCAACTCAATTTGTTGATTGCCACTTGACTGGTCTCTTGTCACGCTGAGGTCTTGACTCTAGGGTGGTCAGCCTATTGTTCTGAGAACACAGAGAACATGAGCTTCTGCTTATTCCTTCACAGACCTCCTGCTCCACCAACTAATCAGACATTTCTTCATCTGCCCCACAACACACTGAAAGCTTCTCATATCCATACTAATAGATCATCCCTGCAGGCTTCGAGTAGCAGTTATGGATGTTCAAGGTTTGCTTCTTACAGTGGTCACTGGTTTGTAACGAATGGTTGTTGTGGGCATAGGCTCCCGTGGAGAAAGATGCAACCGGTGCTAGCTACTTGCCCCGTCCTCCATAGAGAAACCCACGCAGAAGAGAGCCAGTACGGTGCAATGGAGACCGTTTATTGGGCAGGGGAGCACCCACACTTCCTTCAACACAATCCAGGATAGCAGTAGTGGGATAGAACATGCAGGCTACAACCTGGAGCGACCACCTTGTGTGCATACCTGTTCGTGCTTCTACTCACTTTCTCACTCTGTCTCTCTCTCTGGAGCACATACGCCTACTCCAAGGCACTTAAAGTGGCCATTACAAGTTTCACTGGTAACGGTGACCGAGCTTCATACAGACTCTCAGGCCTGTTTCTCATTGTTACTCTAATAGGAATGTAAAGGTTATAGCTTATTCTATATTCACAGTATTCAGTATTGCACATAACTACAAATTCTTATCCTGTTCATGTTGCTTTTCTGCTTATCTCGCTATCCGGTGTAGGCCATTAGAGGATAGGTTCCCCTTGTGAGTCTTGGTTCCTTTCGAGCTGTCTTCCTGTCCCTCTGAGGGAGTGTCTCCTCGCCACTGTCACCCTTGGCTTGCTCACTGTAAAGCTGCTTTGTGAGAACATCTGTTGTAAGAGGCGCTATATAAATAACCCTTGTCGTGACTTGACACCAGCAGTTTCCTTGTTGGATGTGTGTGTCTCTTTTCCTCAGTGAGGAGCTTATTGACCAGCTATACCTCTATTCAGACCTCCATAGCGGTGAGGTGTCTTCTCACTGTGGAAGAAGGATGGACAAAAACATCTGTGGACATTCTCAGATCTGAAGCAGGAGTGGAGCTTGATGTTCTCCTCTCTCTCAGAGTAGAAAGCTTTAAGTGTTGTTTATCTGATGGTGCAGTTTTGGTGGGTCTACCAGGTCTTGCAAGATTGTTAGGAGTCCTGAATCTCTGATGTTTACGTGGTACTGTACATGATATGTCCACTGCTAGGTTGAAATGGTCCAAATGGTCTTGATGTTCTCCTCTCTCTCAAAGATGAAAGCTTCAAGCACTGTTGACCTGATGGGGACAGTGGATTTGTGGATCTACCAGGTGTTCCAGGTGGTTGTTAGGAGTCCCAGGCATCTTTAATTATAGGCCATTATAATGTCTTTAATGATATGAACACCATCAGGTGTTTAGGTGTCTCTAAACTTTTGGACTGGTTGTGTTTGTAGATCTTGTATACCTTGTTGTTGTAGACCTTTGCACGCTAACCCAGGAGGATAAGTGGTTGGATGATGAATGAATGAACGAATGAATAAATGAATTTCCAATCTATACTGCAAAGGCTTCTCAGGCTCCTTTGAAAGCAGGTGAAGAACCTTGACCTTTCTGGACATCTTGGAACTGTGCTCTTCTAGATACCACGCTAGCAGATGTTTGTCTCTTTCATTCTTTCTTTTGTTATTTCCTTTGTTGGCCATTTCGACCCATCATGGCATATCATGCGGTTAATGGACACGGTCATTCCGTGTCTCCTCTCAGGCGCGGCGTAACATCATGCACAGCAAATATCTCCAGCGCTGATGGGATATTGACTTTTTATTTGGTTGTACGCATTCTTCGTTATGTGATTTTATTCCCTGCTTGTGTGTGCCGACCCATATATGTGACTCATGCCCAGGGTTTATAAAGTCGGGCAGAGTTGTATGTGGTTAACACAAATTGCGTGCATGCCCTTGACTTGCAGCAATTGAATTACAGGTCTAATTGAGATGCCTGTGCTCTGGTGGTTGACTTCAAGTCAAGGAGTAAGAAAATATCCCCCTTTCTCAATGCATAATGCAAGATATAAATCATTTTGGCTGTAATCAATTCTATTTGGTTTTAAGATATTCCATTACTCTGCCTGGCCACTGTACTGGAAAACCCTCCATTGCTGGAGACTGTAATTCATCTGCTGATGTGGTAGCCATGCTCTAGCCCTTCATCAACAGTCTGTTTCTGACCTCTAGGGTAGATATTGTTGGGTGGCGGGCCATTTCAACCTGGCAGTGAACATATAATGTCCGGTACTCTGCAAAAGTCAGAGAGTACCATTATCAGTCAATCCAGAGCTTCAGGACTCCTACCAATCTTGCAAGACCTGGGAGACCATCAAAACCGTCCCCATCAGATAAACAGCAGTTAAAGCTTTCTACTTTGGAAGCGAGGAGAACATCAAGCTCCACTCCTGCTTCAGGTCTGAGAACCTCCCCAGGTGTTTCTGTCCATCCTTCCACTGGGAGATAACACCTCAACGCTATGGAGGTCTCAAAGGATGTGTAGCTGTTCAAGAAGCTCCTTGAACAAAGAAGGTGCTGGTGTTCTCAGAACAATGGACTGACCACCCCAGTGCCCAGAACCTCAACACCACTGAATGTGTTTGGGGTTATGTGGATGGTGAGAAGCAGAAAACACTACATTTCTTTGAGAACCTGGAAGTGGGTCTCCTGAAAGGAATGGAGGCTGTAAACAAGGAAATAGGTGGACACGCTAAACACCTGATATTATACTTAGCTGTTGAGTCTTCTGCATAATTATCTGCTTAATATGTATAATGTTGTTTGCCTGATGCTGAAAAATGCATAACTTGTACTTAATGACTGGAAATTATGTAAATGAAAGGATACCCTTTGGCTTCTGCACAGTGGTGCAGTGAGTGGAGCTCTTAGAGTGGGCCACAGGTGGACATACGGTACAAAGTAAATGTTTCAAATATAGCGGATGGCCAAGCTATTTAATGCCCGTGAATGCCTTCAGGGCAGATGGTACTGTTCATGAAACGTATTCATTCTGTTATGGGTATATTAATAGCATCCCTTTGACAGTCAGTGCTACAACACTGGAATTCTACCATAAGGTCAAGAATTTCAGACTATTGCTTAGCCAGGCAGCAGCCTTCACTCCCTGCAGACAGGGCTCGTTGGGTTCCCTAGAGTGGGACTGGATTTGGAACACTGCTTATTCCCAAAAAGCAAGACAATATGAGGAAGCAGTTGTGAGCACATGAGGGGGCAGTTGTGGGCACATAGGAGGGGCAGTCGTGGGCACATGAGAGGGCAGTTGTGGGAACATGAGAGGGGCAGTTGTGGGAACATGAGAGGGGCAGTCGTGGGCACATGAGGGGGAAGTCATGGGCACATCAGGGGGCAGCAGTTTGGGCACATGGGGGCCATTTGTGGGCCATTGAGGTGGTAATCATGGGCACTTGAGGGGGCAGTTGTGGGCACACAAGAGGGGCAGTTGTGGGCACATGAGAGGACAGACATGGGCACATGAGGGGGAGTCATGGGTACATCAGGGGCTGTTATGGAAACATGGGGGCAGTTGTGGGCCATTGAGGGGCAGTTGTAGGTACTTGAGGGGGCAGCAGTTGTAGGTACATGGGGGCAGTCATGGGCACATCAGTGGGGCAGTTGTGGACACTTCAGGGGGAAATCATGGGCACATCGGGGGCCAGTTGTGGACACATGAGGCGGAAGTCATGGGCA
>CM067488.1:30130279-30155987 GCA_034552555.1 Semaprochilodus insignis
TGGGCTCATTGGGGGGGCAGTTGTGGGCTGTTGAGGGGGTAGTCGTGGGCATCCGAGGGGGGCAGCAGTTGTGGGCACCTGAGGGGGTCAGCAGTTATATTGTGGGCTAAAGGTTAGGGAACCAGCCTTGTGACCAGAAGGTCCCCGGTTTGATCCCCTGAACCAATGACTCGACTAAGGACATGCCTAACATTCCCCCTAAGCAAGGCACCTAACCCCCAACTGCTCCCTGGGTGCCATGGATAGGGCTGCCCACCACTCTGGACAAGTGTGCTCCGTGCCCCCTAGTGTTTGTGTGCCTTTGTGGGTGTTTTGCTGCATGGAAAGGTTAAATCCGGAAGTCAAATTCTTGTGTGCGCGAGCACAAATGGCAAATGGTTCTAAACTGTAAAATTCCAAACACATCACCTCGACTCTGAAAGTGTTACGCTGCATTGTTTCACCTGCTTCAACTGAATCAGCAAAACCACATCTCAGGAGCTGATGGAATTTATAAGCCATGAGTTTACTCTCGTGTCAGAGAAGATGAACTTCTTACATCGTGCTACTTGCATACATTAGCACCGGCTAATTAGAATTTTTTTGAACCGTAACGGCAAACAGTGCAGACGCAAAGCCGCAGAAACAGAGCAATCAGGCTGGATGTCCTGATTTGTCTATGAGCCTGCCGGAATACCATAGAGGAAAGAGACAAACAAATAGTCTATTAATACAGAGCCTTTGAGCGCTCCTCGCTCTGGATCTTACTCCTCTCTCGGGGACCAACTAGGCAGGGGGAGCCGGAACGGGCATGTAGAACATGTGCCGAGCGTAAAGCTGAGTGCTGGTAATTAAGCCATGAGAGGGATAAAAAAGATGCTAAGAGAGAGACTAACATTCAAATTCCCTTCCGCTTCCGTTCAACATCACCCAACTTCATTTATCAGATGCCCCTACCTTGTACTTCCGCCAAGGTCCATCTACTTTATACTGTAGGTCCACTGCCTGTCAAAACTTTGGGGCACCTTTTCTTCTTTGGCAAATTTCTCACTTATTTGATTACGTAAAGAAAATGAGTTTGGGTAACACATAACAGGGACTTGCTGGAGATGTCGATACCTTTTCATTGTACAGCTGGAACTGGAGACGTTAACTATGGATGGCTAAGTTGAAATTCTGTTCCATTCATTGTAAAGTCACTTGCACGTTTCCAAGGTGTTGGGCACATGGGGGCAGGGGAGTTGTGGGCACGAGAGGGGCAGTCGTGGGCATGTGAGAGGGCAGCCGTGGGCACATGAGGGGTGAAGTCGTGGGCACAAGAGGGGCAGTTGTGGGCACATGAAGGGGCCCTCGTAGGCACGACAGAGGGCAGTCGTGGGCTTGTGAGGGAAAGCCTTGGGCACATGAAGTGGCAGTCATGGGCACGTGAGAGGGCAGTTGTGGGCACATGAGGGGGCAGATGTAGGCACATCAGAGGGCAGTCGTAGGCTTGTGAGGGAAAGTCTTGGGCACATGAGGGGGTAGATGTGGGCACATGACAGGGCCCTTGTTGGCATGTGAGAGGGCAGGCATGGGCACATGAGGAGGAAGTAATGCACAGTAAAGTCATTTGCAGATTTCCAAGGTGCTCAACAAGTAGGTCCTTCAGTACAGACATTTCCCCTTTACCCTCTTTTCCTTCTCTCATGGGCTCACACTATTGGACTTGTGAGGCGTTTTGAGCCTAATATGGTTTAGCTAGTTTGGACCAACTGCATGACTGTAAGAAGTGCAGGTTTTAACTTTATAAACTATAGTTAAAATCACATATTTGGGAAGAGGTGGTCTGGTGGTTTACACGTGTCAAGAACAAAGAACTAGGCGCGACGCTAGCAGAGCTAAAGGACAAGTGAGCTTTATGGTACAAACCAAAGACTTTACACAACAGCAGAGACCTAGTCAGCAAAGCAAATGGGCAATATCTGGGGGTCGAAATCCAGGAAGGCAGACTGAACCAGAGGGGAAAGCCAAGCGAAGTCAAAGGGACAAAAATAGGATCAAAAACCAGAGAAGCAAATGATAGGCAAACAATACCAAAGGGGAGAAACGAGAGGAGAGGTCAAAAGGAAAACGAGGTCGAAGCCAGAGATCAAAGATAAGGTAGATAGACCGCTCAGTGATGCTAACAAGAGTTTGGCAAAACTTCACGATGTGTGAGTGTTTGTGTGTGGCTTAAACGGAGACAGGAAATGATTGCTGACAGCTGGAGCTAAAACTCAGGTGACCTAGAGCGTAGCTGATTGGACGGTTGGGTACATGTGGGTGTGACGTCATCGGGCTGTGCACTCTGGGAAGTGGAGTCCGGAGGATCAGCGGAGTCAGGCAGACCCGCTGCCGTGACAACACGCTTCAGTATTGAGCAATCTATATGACCAATGTCATAGAGCAGTGTTCACCAAGCCTGGTCTTGGAGATGTACCTTCCACCTACCTTCCTGGCATCTAGTTCCAACCAGCTCCAGCAACCTCCTTGATTGACTGGATCAGGTGCATTAGTCTTAGATACTGGCAGCATGTTAGATGCAGGTTGGAAATGGTGGTTGGTGATGTCTGTTCTAGTACTGTGTGTGTACTGATTTAAAACCAGTCCCAGTAAGGCCATGTTCACACAGCAGGCCTAAATTCGATTTTCTTGTTGGGATGTTCATGATATCTTATCAAGGTGAGCTAGATCCCATCTTATGCTGAACAGATCACGCTCCTAAACTGACCTGCATGCACAAAAGAACCATGTGTCATGTGGCAACCTCATGAACAGTCCTGAACACCAATGGATGCAGGTTCCATTCACACCAACATCACAGGATAATTTGGCCACATGTTGATATGACACATCTTCACAACTTTCCGGCTAGGAATACCCAGTTGATGGATAATTTTCTTTGGTTTTCATAGCCGGAATTTATAATATAACGAGTAATGAGCTGCAAGGAATCACAAATATTTTCATGATATTGCTTTCCACCGTATGAATTATTATTATTTACTTTCAAGTGCTGTCAAGTCACTGTCACTGTGAATAGTGTTTCTCCAGAATACCCTCTCTTGGCTTGTTGGTGATTCTTCTCTGTGGATCCACTCGTCTTGTTGCTGGCTATCCTCTTGTCAAGCATAACTGTGTTTTCCAAAAAAATGGCTCTTGTCATAATAAGCTCACCTGAAACTGAAACAGACCTAATAGGATCTAATTCCGTCCATGAACTCCAATAACAGCTGTGATTGGATTTGGCGTGTACTGGACAAGTTTCTGGATGTAGGCCACATCAGTGTTCAGACACTCTTGCACCAAAGAAGTCTGCAGTTGGGCCAGATTTGGTGGATGCCTTCCCTGGCACAATTCCGAGGAGAGTTGCCTGTAGACTGGGAATTTTGCCACTGCTGGTAGACCCGTATACACCTGCAGATTCAGCTACTTCCTTCACACTATGGTCTTTGGCACGCCCAAATGCAGTCACTCCTTTTAGCCAGTCATTAACATCTGCTCTGGAGCCATTTTCCACACAAGGAACGAGACATTCACTGCACTGTACCACCTCTTCCCAATCTATGGATCCCATCACTCACACCCTGCAGGGATTTATAGCCCCATCATCCTTGTGCAGCGCCACCTGCAGGAGCCTAAAGTTACTACCACCTTTCAAATTTCTTCACCAGCACCAACATTCCAAGGTTGCTACTGAAAGAATGATCTAGGTAACATCACTCAAAACGAATAAGCTTTATTTATGCATAGCTTTACACATGTGCACAGGAGGCCGATGGGGTTCCTTGAACATGCATGACGCCTGGGGGGCGCTATAGGCAGAAGAATAAAGCTTGATAGTCTCTGCTGGTGGGCACTGAGCTGTTTGTGTGTGATAAAATGAGCTCTCCATGTTAATTCGAATGCGTACAGATGCCCATGAGCAAAGCTGTGTTGCACAATGCACCATCAGCAAACTGACAGCAAAACTGCACCACAAAGAAGCTGCTGACTTAGTCTGATTCTTTTTTTTTTTTTGCTTAGAAAGAGCGAGAGAATGAGAAGGAGAGAGAGAGAGAGGGAGTAGCAGGTGAAGGATGCTGAAGGAGAGAATATGTTTGAATTAGGGACACTTTGTTTTAGTCGTTTTTCAGAAGACACTCATTCAATCATTTGTCAGCACACTACATGATTCCTGTTGGAAGGCAGATAAGATCATTTCTCTGCAGTGTGTGTGTGTGTGTGCGTGTGTGTGTGTGTGTGTGTGTGTGTGTGAGTGTGAGATTGCATCTTTCTCCTGGAGTGGCGGAATGATGCACAGCATGTGTTTGTCTGGACGCTGAGTGTGTGTATGTGGGTCGGTGCATCTAGCCGTCTTCAACAAGAGCTATCAGTCCACAGCCACTCTCGGAGCCATCCATCAGCACAGATACACACCTACAGACAGCTGCTGGGGTTGTAAAGTGTGTGTGTGTGTGTGTGTGTGTGTGTGTGTGTGTCTCATAAAGGTTTGGTCTTAAATTTGAGGAGACATCACTGCTGCTGTTCTGCTGCTTTTAGACTAGAGGACCACCTTGTACTTCCACTAACTGGCCATTTTATTAGAAACGAAAGGTTTGTAGTTCAATGTACTGGCCACTTTATTAGAAACCCCTACCTTCCACTCACTGGCCTTTTTTAGACACACCTGCCTTCCACTAACTGAAACCACCACCTCCCAAGAACTGGCCACTTTATTAGAAACACCTACCTTGTACTTTAACTAACTGACCACTTTATTAGAAACACCTACCTTGTACTTTAACTAACTGCCCACTTTATTAGAAACACCTACCTTGTACTTCCACTAACTGGCCACTTTATTAGAAACACCTAACTTGTGCTTCCACTCACTGACCACGTTTTTAGAAACACCTACCTTGTACTTTAACTAACTGGCCACTTTATCAGATACACCTACCTTGTACTTTCACTTACTGGCCACTTTATTAGAAACACCTACCTTGTGCTTCCACTCACTGGCCACTTTATTAGAAACACCAACCTTGTACTTCCACTAACTGGCCACTTTATTAGAAACACCTACCTTGTGCTACCTTCTACATGTATATATCATTAGTGACAACAAAAACATACTGCAGGTGTATATTATTTAGAATTTCTTTCCTCTAGCTCATTTAAACAAATGTAGAAATTCTATACAATGTAGATTTTAAATGTTTAACCTGAGTTTGTAAGTAAAAGAGGTGGTTTGGGAATTGGGATTTGAATTGGATGAAACATTCTTCTGTAAAAGAAACAGTAAAACGTTCTTTACAGTTTTGCCATTTGCCATTTATGAAGTACAGACCTGAACCAGTAAATATAGAATCAATATGCAGTAAAATTTCAGTAACTGAAAGACAGTAGTCTCTCTAGACTGCTAGAGGTTAATGTTCTAGCCGGCTTTCATGTTTGGGAACAGAACTTTTTGGGCATTAACTGTGTTTGGTATTTAAGGACAGAAGACAAGAGGCACTTAACGAGCAGATTACATCTCTTAATTCCTTCCCTGCTTAATTTACAAAACTCGGAATACATTTGCAGCCATACAGCAGGCCTGGCTATTAGGATACTTCTCTCCCATGAGGCCTTGCACTGCTTCCAAAGTGAGCGCCTGGGCTTTTGGCCGCTCGTCTCGCTTGGATGTGCTCAAGAGCCGCTTCTGCCGGGCTTTGATTTCACGCTCGTTCATGCTTAGCCCGGCGGAGGATGCGGATGCTTGAGAAATATCCCACTTTCATGGTGAACTTCACCTGCTATGTGGAATGAAAATACTCAATTTCCCCTACAGAGCTGCTAGAGGTCAATAAAGGGACAGATGCATATGCGTATCAAGCTTTTTACAGTGTTGATCAGCTTTGCTTACACATTTCATTCGAAGACTCTACCTTGTAGGTTTACTGTACCTGTTTGTAGTTTAAGACTAGGCCCGAACAATGGACTAAATATGTATATATTACAACACACAACAAACTGAAACAAGATATTACAGTATTGCCATATTCTGCTCTCGGAATATGCCCCAAATTGACCCATGCAGAACGAGAGAGCTTTCAGTTTTTCCAAGAAATATGCAGGAATGAATTTAGTGGGATGTTCTATTTGCCCCAATCCAGGAATACCAAATACACTCAATGATACTGAGGTTCTGAATGGCCATTCCATTGTTCTGAGAACATCTCCCAAACTTTTAGACCCATAGCACTGAATTAACTTCTCACGGTGAAAAGCTGGACAGAGTGGAGCTTATCTCTGATGGACAGAGTGTCCTATCTCTCCAAGATTAATTCTTTAGGTGCTGTTTATGTGGTGTGGATATGTTTGGTGGTCTACCAGGCCTTGCTTGGTTGTTAGGAGTCCCATAGCCTCTACATTTGAGGAACACGTTTCAGATATTCCCTATTTTCCCCCTTCCCTATAAAAGTGGAGCATGTGTCCTCACAAGTGTCCTCTAAAAATGAATACCTTGTGGTCAACAGTTGAGTATACAGTGACTTGTGCACAGTGCAGTATACAGTAGATCTGTGGAGATGGAAGAGAGAGATTGAACAAAGATTGGAAGTTACAAATGAGAAGTTTTTAACAGGGATGAACTGATCCAACTTGTTCAGTTCTGATACTGATACATAAAATTTGCATATTGGTCGATACCTGATACCAATCCGATAATATTGTTGAATTAACAAACTGTATACTTCACTATGTGGGAGAGACTTAAGGCATTTGTAAAGCTAAATACCTCCATACAGCTGACTCTTTGGCTTGCTCCATGTTGTTGTTCTTGTTTGTGAGTCAAGTCTACGGTATGGTGTAGCACATGTCGAATTAAAGCAAATGGATTGGCCCCATTGATTGGCCTAATTATCTGATATCCGATCCAGCTAATTTTGTTAACCCCTGGGCCAGTATCTGCTAATATCGAACCCAAAAGGCAACACTCAAAACTCATAATTGCCTATATTATTACCTGTAGCCCAGGGGTTCTTAAACCAGCCTACAATCTAACCACCTCCCTCCTCCTCCAACGGAGGTAGCTTTTTTCCACCCTAACATACAATGCATTTGGATAGAGTAGAAATGTGGGCTGTCGAGAGCCTTGATGACTTGTTGAGAACTACAGCTATGGGCACTGTTATAAGGCACCCACCAATCAGCATTGAGAGTCGATATCGATTTGAATGTTTCTTCATCATTTGCTAAATTAAATTAAAGGCAGGCTGGAAAACAGAGATGTATCAGGCAACACTGTAGCCCAGTGGTCCTTATCTGCCCCCGTCCTCTTACCCCAAAGGCAGGTGACTTTTTCTTTCAATCTAACTTACAATGCATTTGGATAGAGGAGAAATATGAGCTATCTGGGCCTTGAGAACTACGGCTGTGGCCAGTTTTATAAGATACCTACCAATTAGCACTGAGAGTTGATACTGATTTGAATGTTTCTTCATTATTTGCTAAATTAAATTAAATGTAATGTATCAATGGTTGGTATGGCGCAGTGGATAACACCACTACCCACCAGGAAGCTACCGTCCCATGTGGGAGATGGGGGTTCGATTCCCGGTCTGGGTGACTATGCTGTGCTACACCAATAAGAGTCCTTGGGCAAGACTCCTAACACTACATTGGCCTACCTGTAATATGATTATCCTTGTAAGTCGCTCTGGATAAGAGCGTCAGCTAAAAATGCCATAAATGTAAATCAATGGAGCTTCCAAGTGAATGGCAAGCCAGGGCACACTGGGGGCATCTTGTCAATTTTTATAAAAGTATGAATGTTTGTTTGATTGAGGGCTTAGTGAGAGAGAGAGAGAAAGTGAATGGCATAGCAACAGAAGATGTATTCGTGGCAGAGAGGAGAGATGATTAGAGTGAATGGATCAGCCCCATTGATCAGCCAAATTGTCTGATACCCGATCCAGCTATTTTTTTTTAATTGGGACCAGTATCTGATCGTAATATTGGATCGGTGCATCCCTAGTTTCTAATAAGCTAAAAAGGGAGTCAATGGGGCTGCAAAAAAACTGATTCCAGAGCAGAGATTGTGTGGAGTGTCTTTTAACCCAAAAGGCAGCACTCAAAACTCGTACTTGTCTATATTACTACCTGTAGACCATTGGTCCTTAACTGCCCCTGTCCTCTTCCCCCAAAGGCAGGTGACTTTTTCTTTCAATCTAACAATGCGTTTGGATACAGGAGAAAATGAACTGTCTGGGGCTTTGAGGCCTACAGCTGTAGTTTTATAAGACACCTACAATTCAGCACTGAGAGTTGATATTGATTTGAATGTTTCTTCATCATTATTTGCTAAATTAAATTCTTCACCAGAAAGGCAGGCCGAAAAAAGGAAATGTATCCATGGAGCTGCCAAGTGAATGGCAAGCCAGGGCATACTGGGGGCACCTCGTTAATTTTCATAAAAGTATGAATGTTTGTTTGATTGAGGGCTTAGCTAGAGATAGAGAGAGAAAGTGAATGACATAGAAACAATACATACTCGGGGCAGAGGGAGAGATGACTAGAGTGAATGGATTGGCCCTGTTGATCGGCCTAATTATCCAATGCCCGATACAGCTAATGTCTTAATATTGGGACCAATCTCTGATCCTAATATTGGATCGATGCATCCCTAGTTTCTAATAACCTGGAAAGGGAGTCTATAAGGGCTGCACATAACCTGACTCCAGAGCAAAAATTGTGTGTGGAGTGTCTTTTAACCCAAAAGGCAACACTCAAAACTTGTACTTGTCTATATTACTGCGTGTAGCCCATTGGTCCTTAACTGCCCCGTCCTCCTCCCACCAAAGGCAGGTGACTTTTTCTTTGAATCTAACTTAATATGGACTGTCTGGGACCTTGAGGACTTGTTAAGAACTACAGATGTAGCCTGTTTTATCAGGGACCCACCAATCGGCACTGAGAGTTGATATTGGTTGAATGTCTCTTCGTCATTATTTGTTAATTAAATTCCTCACCAGAAAGGCAAGCTGAAAAAAGGAAATGTATCCACGGAGCTTCCAAGTGAATGGCAAGCCAGGGCACACTGGGGGCACCTCGTCAATTTTCATAAAAGTATGAATGTTTCTTTGATTGAGGGTTTAGTGAGTGAGAGAGAGAGAGAGAGAAGGCAAACGACACAGCAACAGAATACGTACTCTGGGCAGAGGGAGAGATGATGAAAGAGAAGTATAAAAAGAGAAATGGAGAGGATTGCTGAGATTAGGAGAGACAGAGATGGAGAGAGATATGTAGGGATAGAGAACGGTAGAGAGAGAGGGAGAGAGAGAGAGTTGGCAAGGTAAACAAGGTTAATCTGTTTAGTCTGTTTGTTCAGCGGAGCATTTGAATCGTTCTGTTCTCATCTGGGCCACTATTCCCAGCCCTGTGCTTAGTAAGAGTGTACGTGTATATATGTGCTCTGCATTTGTCTCTTTGAAAACAAGAGTGATGTGCCAAAAGCACCCTTGAGATAGAACGTCTGAACAGGTATATGTGTCCATGCATGCGTCCGTATGCATAAACACCAGCCTAGGAAGACTGTGTTGACTTTTTGGTATCGCTTTCTTTTACAGTGCCTTAAGCTCTAGGTATTGCTGTGTTTATGAAATGTATTCACCCCCACAGGAAGTTTCCATGTTTTATAAGTTTAGAATATTGAATTCGAGGTGGATTTACACTGAACAGAAAGCTTTTTGTATTTGTACATTTAATTGGCTCTAAATTATTGCAGCATAAATACACCTGCATCTGGAGTGTCAAAATGTCTGGTGTCAGCATCATGGCATAATGTACACCATGAAGAACAGCATGATTCAGGGGTAGATAAGAGAACATTTCCAAGTCATCAAATATGCTTTGGAGCACAAAATCAGCTTGAAAGGGCTGAGCTCCTAACTACTCCCTGGGTGCCGTGGATAGGGTGCCCACTGCCCCCTAGTGTGTGTGTGTGTGTGTGTGTGTGTGTGCAAGGGGGGGTGGAGTCATAGGCTGGAGGTTAGGGAGCCAGTCTTGTGATCAGAGGGTCACTGTTTCAATTCCTCAAACCAACAGGACACAACTGAAGTGCCCTTGAGCAAGGCACCTAACTCCTAACTACTCCCTGGGTGCCATAGATAGGGGTGCCCACTGCTGTGGGGAAGTGTGCCCACTGCCCCCTAGTGTGTGTGTATGTGTGTTAAATAGTGTGTGCAAGGGAGGAGTTGTAGGCTGTAGGTTAGGGAGCCAGCCTTGTGACTGGAGGTTCACCGGTTCAATTCCTCGAAGTGCCCTTGAGCAAGGCACCTAACCCATACCTGCTCTGTGGGTAGGGCTGCCCATTGCTCCAGCTGGTGGGCTCTCTGCCCCCTAGTTTGTGTGTCGCAAAACAGTCGCAAATATCGGTGGCTGAAATTTGAGAGGGATACAGCAACTGTTCTCTGGCATCTCACCATTTTTGGCCACCATTAAATAACTCAACTGGAAGAAGATCCCACCTTTCTGGCCATCAGACTAAATGCCTCTAAGCATTATCATAAAGAAACCACCCCCACTGTAAAGCACGGTGGTGGCAGCATCATGCTGTGCGGATGCCTCCTTGCAGCAGGCCCCTTTGCAGAAGGCGTGTAGACTGAATGCCACAAAACACCAGGAAAAAAACTTGCTGGAAAACATCATGTGGCCTGCAAGGAACTGCACACAGCTAAAGCTAATCAGGAAAGGCTTAAAACAGCAATATTAATGTCCTGGAGTGGTAGAATCAGAGGCCAATAGAGAATAGAGAAATTGTGTCTGCACTTGAGAAAAGGCTGTTCATTTACTATTCCCAGGCAAGCTGACAGAGCTTGAGTAGTTTTGCAAAAAGGAATGGAGAAAATGGCAGTGTCCGAACCAGCTAAGCTGCAGGGACCTATTCACCAGGCTGTGATTGCTGTTGAAGGTGCAGATCTACTTATGCAATCGGGCACTTTGGTTTATACCTACAACCTAATACCTAGAACTTAGGGGTAAAAGAAAGTGTCACTACACCGTGCCGTTGTTAAACAGGATAGAACTCCCAGAAAACACATAAGCTAGTCAAGTGAGCATCCCTTTGAATACTCTAATAGTGAATGTGATTGGAATGCTGTAGGACAGCTTGTGGCGGCAGTGCACTTTCTAATGTATTTCTCATTCATTTTTCATTAATCGCAAAGAAAATAGATGTCCCATTGTGTGATATCACAATACCACGTCACCCCTGTAACTTAATGTTCACTTCGTTTTGCAAAGCTGACTGACTGCAGTGTAGTGAAGAAAGGAACACAACCCGGTTCCTGCTAAATAATTTAAAAAGTATTTGAATTTTTTAAACAACCTACTGAGAAATGACAACAAACTCTGAAGTATGTATGTGTTTAAGGAATGATTCCCGTGAAAATGGAACCAAACTGGAACCAAAACAGAGGGGCAAACAGAACCCAATATTCTCAATGCAGTTTTTTATGTCGATTGAACCTGTTTTTTCCAGCCTAATTACAAGGCATTTCTAATACAGTGGCCAGTATGTGGAAGTGTGAACTTGGTGTTTCTAATAAAGTGGCCAGTGACAGGAGGTACAGAGTGAGCGGAAGTACAAGGTAAGTGTTTCTAATAAAATGGTCAGCGAGTTTAAGTACAATATAGCTGTTTCTAATAAAGTGGACAGTTAGTGGATGCACAAGGTAGGTGTTTCTAATAAAGTGGCCAGTTAGTGGATGCACAAGGTAGATGTTTCTAATAAAGTGGCCAGTTAGTGGATGCACAAGGTAGCTGTTTCTAATAAAGTGGCCAGTTAGTGGATGTACAAGGTAGATGTTTCTAATAAAGTGGCCAGTTAGTGGAAGTACAAGATAGTTGATTATAATCCAGTATGAATCTGCACTGGTTCATGGTAATAATTGCCCAGTGATTGTAATCCAGTATGAATCTGCACTGGTTGATGGTAATAATTGCCCAGTGATTATAATCCAGTATGAATCTGCACTGGTTGATGGTAATAATTGCCCAGTGATTATAATCCAGTATGAATCTGCACTGGCTGATGGTAATATTTGCCCAGTGACTTTAATCCAGCATGAATCTGCACTGGTTGATTGTAATCCAGTATGAATCTGCATTGACTGATGGTAATAATTGCCCAGTGATTGTAATCCAGTATGAATCTGCACTAGTTGATGGTAATGATTGCCCAGTGATTTTAATTCAGTATGAATCTGCACTGGTTGATTGTAATCCAGTATGAATCTGCACTGTCTGGTGGTAATGATTGCCCAGTGATTTTAATCCAGTATGAATCTGCACTGTCTGATGGTAATCCAGTATGAATCTACACTGTCTGATGGTAATAACTGGCCAGTCCTTTTAATCCAGAATGAATCTGCACTGGTTGATGGTAACAATTGACCAGTGATTGTAATCCAGTATGAATCTGCACTGTCTGATGGTAATAATTGGCTAGGGATTGTAATCCAGTATGAATCTGTACTGGTTGATGGTAATAATTGGCCAGGGATTGTAATCCAGTATGAATCTGTACTGGTTGATGGTAATAATTGTTCAGTCATTTTAATCCAGTATGAATCTACAATATGTGCAGTTTTATGAACTAACAGTAGTAACTATAGACTAAATGGTCTTCTGTAAAGGCCTGTAATAGGCAGAGCCCCCTGTTCCAATAGTGGTCTTACTAATGGAATATGAAAGCCTGCTAATAGATGCTTCCATGTGCCATAATATTATGGTGTCAGTGTGAACAGGCAGGTGTCTAACTTCCAGGATATCTTTGGGAATTTGGAGAAATAACACTGGAACTTAATTGGCCGTCCAGTTCCCAGTAAATAACATAGCACAGCCTTGACTGGGTAAAGTAATCCAGCTCCAACTGGGCTTTAGATTCATATAAATAATGGATTAGGATGATACCACAATTTGGAGCTCTAGAAATGTTGAAGGCCATTCATCCTAAAGACTATGCGCTTCATTAGGAGTTAATTAGTGGGATGGATGTTGTTGGTGGCGTGGGTCTAATGTGTTATTACACTGGTTTCCTTACAGCTGAGAATAGGTGTGTCTGGCACATGCATTATTCAGACCATCTGCTTGGATATCCTGTCAGTTGCACATGTAACTCGGGTGACTTCTAACAAGTTGCTATTAAGTCGTTTTCAGTGTTATTGGTAATATCATTATGCAGCACTTGATTATATCCTCAGAATCAATTTGCACTTCCCCACACATGCTCTAAACTGTGTCCTTTCATTTTATTTCCTCGTGAGAACGGAGCAGTTCCCTTTAGAACCGGTCAGCCTTGATAATGGAGCCTTATTATTGTACCTTTTGTAATTCAAGAATGTTTAAGCATGCCTTTTGACTAACGTTGCATTCCCGGCAGTGGAGGAATTTGATGAATATCGGTGGACGGGTCATTTTTCACGGAGTTAATAACACTCATAATACCCAATAACACTCGACATTCATGGCCGATAGAGGACGGTTACATTCACAGGTGAACGGATGTTAAACTGGCAATAAACTGCAGGCATCCGAAATATGATGGCCAATTCTACACTCACTGTTTAATCTGCCTTGGTTCATATAAGCCGATAATAAAAACTTTATTATTATTATTATTTCTTTTCATGCATTAAATGCAGCTCAAATTTACAGACAAACAGCATGCAATAACAGAAAGTAATAGAAAGGAAATTAATAGATGATAATAAGGGCTAATAAAAGCTTTGCCATCTCTATCCATAGGCTCCACCCACTAGACACAATGAGTGCAAACGTCATTTGTTTGATTTCCAGTTAAAGATATAAGCTCACCACACCAAACATGAGTCACCTTGCGTGTTTAAGGTGGTAGTAACCTCAGGCTCCTGCAGATGGCGCTGCACGAGGATGACGGGGCTATAAATTCAGTATATTTCCAAAAGTATTCACTCGTCTGCCTTCACACGCATATGAACTTGAGTGACATCCCTTTCTTAATCCATAGGGTTTAATATGAACTTGGCCCACCCTTTGCAGTTATAGCAGCTTCAACTCTTCTGGGAAGGCTTTCCACAAGGTTTAGGAATGTGTTTATGGGAATTTCTGACCATTCTTCCAGAAGCACATTTGTGAGGTCGGACACTGATGTTGGACGAGAGGGCCTGGCTTGCACCAAAATCTGGCCCAACTGGAGACATCAGTTCTTTGATGCAAGAGTGTCTGAATATTCATGTGGCCAACAGTCCATGCCAAATCCAATTACAGCTGTTATTGGTGCTCATGGAAGATTTTAGGAATTCCCATTCCTAAACATTCCCCATTAGATAAATAGCTCAACTCTTGCTTCAGATTACACCCCTTTCCATCCTTTCGCTGTGAGAAGACATCTCAATGCTATACGTCTGAAATGAAGTCGCGAAGACCACTCTGAAAAAAGGAAACAGACAAAAAAGAAGACATCCTACATATAAGCCGCTGGTATTCCCAGAACAATGGACCCACCACACCAGAGTCCGAACCTTGTAACTTACTTGGATGGTGTTTCCTCAAAAAAAAAAAGAAGCTGAAAGTGCAACTAACTTCTAAGACTGAACTTTGGAGGTGTAGAAAAATGTCCAGTCAGATTTCTTGGAAAATCTGGGAAAATCCACTCTTGCTTCAGATACATGGGGACCTCTGTCTAACTCAAAGCAATGGGTCCTTAAGGATGTGTAGCCGTTTAAGAAGCTCCTTGCTGAGAAAAGTAGACAGACCCATCCAACAAAGAAGCTGCTGGGGTTCTCAGAGCAATGGACTGACCACCCCAGAGCCCAAAGAACCATAACACCACTGGATGTGTTTGGGGTTTCTGGGATGGTGAGATACAGACAATGCAATCGTATTCTAGACGTGAACTTCTCTGCAAAGGAAACAACATGCTTGTTTATCCAAAACTGGGTGTCCCCAAATTTTTGACACACAGTGTAGAAAACACAGACTCTCTCTCTCTCTCTCTCTCTCTCAATCTCTCTCTCTCTCTCTCTCTCTCTCTCCGTGTGTAGTGATTATGATGAGTGTGCTGATCAATCTTAACCTTCCTGTTTCATTACCCACGGTCAGTAGCTCCATCCGGCCTGCCCTTGCCGCTCGGCTGCCCCGCACCCCTCTGGGTCAGCTTATTACTCTATCGACAGCTCCTGATTGGCCGGGACCTCCGTCCGCGGGCGCCGTTCATTAAGCGCTGCCGTGGCCTCGTTAAGTCCAGAAGAGAAACAGGACACACACCTGTAATCTCCGTCCCTCACGGGGTCCGTTCATTAGCGTCAAACACAAACACACCACGGGCAGCTAGCATGACAGCAGGTGGACAGATAAGCTGTGTGCTTGTTTATGGAGCTTGACAGCAGCAGTACGATGGCAAGCCATCCAATGCCGGTTTAATATTGTCAACAAAAGGCCTGTTTGTAGGTGCATGTCTGAACACTAATGAAACAATGTCTGGAGTTATGGTCATTACTGCAATATGGATTCAATTTACAGGACATAATTACCTGATTACATTTGCATGTTTCAATAAACTGGAAAATCATTCTTTAATTTAAGATGGAGATCCCTGATCCTAGAATCTTGTTGACTGAGCCACTACAGTGAGGGCAAACAAGTAGTCGGACATATAAGCTCACCGGTAAACGTAAACGTACCTAATAGTGTGTAATCCCTCCACGAGCACCAATAACAGCTGTGATTGGATTTGGCATGTACTGGACAAGTTTCTGGATGTAGGTCACATCAATGTTCCGACACTCTTGCATCAGAGAATTGGTCAGTTGGGCCAGATTATGAATTCCCTGTACACTGGGATTTTAGCCACTGCATGGAATTGTAGAGGTTCCTAATGGTGTCCTGTGATAATCCATCCCATGCAGCTTGAATATCCTCACACAGTTCCTGCAGATGGTGCGGTAGGGGTGGAGGTGGAGTGACACCAGGCCTTCTGGACGTGTGACGTGTGACAACATACCGTTCATCTTGGCGCTGACCACGGTGCCCCCACACACGGATTCGTTGGTCGTCTCCACCAAGACAAAAGTGGGACTCGTCACTGAAGATGACCCGCTGCCATTCTGAGTCACTCCATGACAGTCTGGCACGACACCATTGCAGTCTTTGGTGATGTTGACGTGGTGTTAAGGACAGTCGTCGTAACAGTCTATGTGCATGTAGTCCCCAGGATGACTCATGGAGGACATTACTGCTCACTGAATGTCTGCAATCGTGGCTGTTGGGTCAGTCAGGTACAGCAATAAGGCCCATCCTTGCTTACGTCACATATGCAGCCAAGCGTGAAACTTGAGTCATTAGCATGTCTCATGATGTCAAACGTACCCACCAAGTTTCACTCCTGTCAGTTGATTCCTTCTGGGTGCAGTTATTTGAGCAACTATACCAATTTCCAGCCGAGCACCATAATGGAACTTGTATTGTTGAGAACGAAACCGTACCTACCAGGACAGACAGAAACCATACCTACCAGTGAGTGCTCTCATATTGAGCCTTGAATTGGAATTACCACCAGTGAACTGCCTTTCCCACATTTAGTTTTGCTCTTGGCCATTGAAAAGGCAGTCTATTTAGGCCAATCAGGCCCTCAATACTGCAGTGCGTTTGCTATCTATAGCTCATCTAGAGCAGCTTCATTTAAAGCAGCGACCTGCCGCAGAAGGTGCCAGTCTCGGTGGGGAACTACGGGGCACACTACAGCCCTCTCTCTTTTACATTAACCTCCGAACTTCCGAAGAGATTTATTCCTCATAGACTGACCTTCAATGCGCTACTCGCTACCGGGAGGCCGTAGGGAAACTCACCAGTGTGTTTGACATACATTTTCTGATGATTGTATCTGCATGAAAAACCAATTACCATCCATTAGATCTGCTGCACAAACCCTAAGTTCTAAATCAGACTAGGGTATTCATCCGTAGGGACTTGCATTTCAAAGGTTGAAAAAGCAAAGCAGACGCCTTTTGGTTGCTTTTTCGTCTGCTGGACCTTTGACCTCGGTCTCCGCACACTTCCTCTGCAACGTTAATTGCTTTTGCTTCCCTCTCCTGCTTTTTAATAACTTTGCTGTTGTTCCCCACTATCTCCACGCCCGATGTTTTTCAGGCCGCTTGGTCTTCGGGTGAGTTTTAAATGAAGGCCCAGGGCTGATAAACTTTGCCATCT
Source organism: Semaprochilodus insignis (assembly GCA_034552555.1). Classification (NCBI taxonomy): domain Eukaryota; kingdom Metazoa; phylum Chordata; class Actinopteri; order Characiformes; family Prochilodontidae; genus Semaprochilodus; species Semaprochilodus insignis. Next base: position 30,147,491 of record CM067488.1, read on the forward strand.
TCCTCCTTGTTTCTCGCCACGTGTTCGCGCTGACTGGGCTTTTCTTTAGACCTAATCCGCGCACTGTTTTAATGGCTGTAGAAAGAAGTGCCCAGTCGGCTGTGATTAGGTGGGGACAGACAAGGGTGGGCCCATGCTTTCGGCGCTTAAAAAGAACACCATAGGTTTAGAAGACTTTAAATGAAAGGCACCCGCCGCCGGTGCGGCGTACTCTGCGATAAGCTTCTTTCCTGGGTCTGTAGTTAAATGAAGCCATTTTTGCAGGCTCCTTGTAAAACCAGATTCACATGGCCTCTTCAAGGACAAAGCTAGGCTAAAACTGCTAGGCTAGGCTAACGCTGGCTAATTCCGTAAGCCAGCTTGCAGCTTGTTAATTGACTGGCTTAGGTAAACTGTGTTTATAGATTTCGGTTCATTAAGATACGAAAACTCATAGCATACTGTGGTATTCTCAACCTTTCTCAACCCAAGGCCCACCTGGTAATAACTACAAAGCATACAAACCCACCAGAAAACCAAAATCAATGTTCATAAATACAATTTCTCCAAGAAATCTGGTTAAAGAAGAATTACATGGCCAAATTCAAACAAGGTAGCCACGAAAGCGCCCCAAGAAACCTCTCCATCAGTGGCTAGCCCGCGGCTAGGTTGTCTCAAACTGAAGATGTTTAATTAGCCTGCTGCTACTGTTATGTTTTTATTAGTACATGTGTACATTAATATGCATAATATTAATATTAATATTCTTAATATACCGCTAACATGGTTATATATGATGTTTCCAGCCCACTACAAACTATTGCCTCCACCTGAGTAGAGGCCCATGGACCCCAAGAGGGTGCTTTATGGCCCTCTGGTGGCCCACGGCCCTCAGGTTGAGATACCTGGTTGTATTTTGATGAGCTATTTCTGATTTTATATACGTATATGTATAATATAATAGGAATGACATATTGTTATGTATATGTTATATATAATTTTTTGGCAATATCTGATGACTAATGCTAACCAATTGGCTGGTTGGCAAACACGTACTGTCTATGGAGGTATGGCCTAATATGGTGGCCTAATATAATGGCCTAGTTCCGGAAGTGATCCCATGATCCCAGAGACCAATTTCAGTGACCACCCTGATGTTGACATCACAAGTATTTACTAGTATAAACACTTTGGTTCAGTTGTGGTTCAGTCCAGTTGAGATGAGGTATGAATGAGTTGGAGTTGAGATTGAGTATGTGATATGAAGTATAAGCTACAATCTGGACTGGAATGGATTGACCATAGCCACCAGTACTGCACCTTCCAAAGGTCCATTTTTGTGTCACAGAGTACACGGCAGGCCACACCACAAATTCCCTGGCACCTTTGAGCAAATTGGCCTTGTTTGATCACTTCGGAAACTTTGGCATTGTGAATCACCTGACATTTTAGCCCAAACAGAGTGATTGGAGCTTATAGGTCAATGAAGCCATTCGACGTAATCCAAAGCAGCCTATTTATAGCACCAAAGGGAAAATGTCAGGTGTCGTGGGAAATAGCACTTTTGTCCGGCGGGGTCTTACTGTTTCGAATCCCAGGCTTAAGCGACGGACTGCGGTGAAGGTCAGTGCTCAGGTATACATAACGATTGCGGTACAGTAGGTCTACGCACACACATCCGAACTGGTGCTGCAACAAAGCTTTACTTGACCCGGGGGGCATGAAGGACAACAGAGTGGTGTGGAGTTGACAGGGAAAAGAAATGCCCCCCATTCAGGCCCATTACAGCGGGGGCCAAGTGGAGCCACTCTGTCTGCGTGACTGGCCATGAACCAAGTCATTAAACCCCCTGCATCAGAACAATGAAATATGCCGTTTATTGATGAAGGGCAATTTAGCCTGGCCGTGCTCGACATGACGGTGGCGGGGGGTGGTGTGTGGAGGGGCTCAGACATTTTTTAAAGTCTACAAGTCACAATTATTGCTTGTGGCAACAAAAACGGGTTGCAATTAAACATTAATTACTTCTCACTTGTAGCTCACTGAAAGATGGAGAAAATATGAATTCTAAACTTTAATTTTGTATATATGTATATATATATATCTTGTGTGTGAGGCTGAACATTGGCCAGTGTGCTCATGGTAAGGTGATGTGAATTATCAGGGTTGAACGAGGCATGAATGAATGGGATTTGGGAGCAGCAGACCCACCAGAGTGCCTCTGTTAACACCACCACACTGGACACAACGCCTCACCTGAGCTCATGAGGGTGCTAACTGGACCCTAGAGAACTGGCGACATGTGGCGTGGTCCGTGGAGTCACAGTACCAGTTGTTTTGGGCTGATGGTAGGGTTTGTGTGTAGCACAGACCCCATGAAGTCATGGACCCCAGTTGTGAACAAGGCCTTATGCAGGCTTTTGGTGGTTGCATACTGGTCTGGGGTGTGTTCTCATGGCATGGGTTGGGTCCACTTGTCCACCTAAACACACCATTGAGCGGTGCCTGCTACGTTTCACTGCTTGGAGACCATTTGCCCCATTTGCAGCCCTTCATGTACCCCCACAATGATGGGATATTCCTGCAGGAGGACTCACTTTGCCATTGGGCCCAAAATGTCCAGAATTGGTTCAAGGAGCATTCTGGAGAGTTCTGACGAATAGTGTGAGCTGCACATTTTGGGACATTTCATTTGGTCCATTCATCATGAAATATAGTCACTGTATAAAGGACACCGGGTACTTTCAAATTTGGCCAACAACTAAAAAAACTGGAGGGACAAGTTTTGGTTCTGACAGCAACACTCTATAAATTCCAATAGGCTTCTGTCATAAAGGCTGTCTTTATCATCTTTGATGTCAAGTTGTTAGAACACCTGCGTCAGGCAGCAAAACACTTTTCCGGGTGAAATGGCACAGCACGCCATAACAACTGACTTTCCAGCTTAGTGTTGCTTGCAAACTTACAAACCACATGTCAATTGACCAGAACTTGCAAACCACATGTCAATTGACCAGAACTTGCAAACCACATGTCAATTGACCAGAACTTGCAAACCACATGTCAAGTGACCCTGAAATTGAACTTTATTAAAACTAATTCTTTTAATGAACGTGGCATGATGGTCAGTGCCAGACAGATGGGACATTCCATTTCCCAAGATGTGCGGTCAAAATTTTAAGGTGTATATATACTTTCTATATATGTATCTACTTTCTATTTATTGTTAGTATTGAAATTTAACTTTATTAAATCTGATGATTTTAATGTCATTTCATTTTGTCACAATTTACCATCACATTTCCATTAAAACTCTAACTTTTCATCATTTGGCCATGAGGGACAGGGATGCAGTCTTACTTCCTGTTCTAAAATTCAGGGGTGTGGCTACAATTAGCCCCCACCCACAGACTAGAACTCTTTTAGCAGAGCCGGGGGAAGTTTTGTTATTCAACCACCATGGAATGGTTACGGATAAGCTTCCTGATGCCACAGACCTTGTTTTCCTAGAGTTGCTGAGTACGTTTGGTTCAAATAGTGGTGGGTTTGATGGTGAATACTTGATTGTTCTGGACAAGGTGACCCCTGGTTCCCATCACCACCATCAACCGTTTCACACCAAACCAGTTTGTTTACAGCAGCTGACTTGTGTGGAAATTTTCATGCAGCGTTCCTGTTGAAAAGTCACCCCGCAGCTTTCAGCAGACATCATCCGGTGCTGACGGCTAGCGCGGCAGAGTTTATGGTCCATAAATCGAACCAGTCTGAGAGGTCCTGTGAGGAACGGCGTGTTGAATTCACGGAGGACGAAAGGCTGACGGCATATATTTCAGCGCGCCGTGTCAGGACGGGGAATGAAATGATGCACATCCCATAGCTGAATAGAGTATCCTGGCTGGCTTTCTTTTCCGGGTCAGCTGCCTAATGGTCAGCATGGACAGGTGTGGCATTTAAGGGACGTTCCTGACAAGTTCCCAGGAAAAATAATGGCCATTATCTCTTCGCCGAGAGTTGTGAATGTTCCGGAGCGGATGGCGTCGTGTCATAGTTCGCTCCCACGTCTGGAACTTTTCCTGAAGACGAGGAGGCCAATTATTATCTCTCCGGTCGTTCTGCAGGCACCAGATGATCACGGCTAATCAAAATTAGCCCTTCTGTTCTTCGTTTTCGCACCAACATGGCCCATATCTCTGAAGACATCTGAAGATGTCTTGAAGCTTTGTCCTGAGTTGCGAAGCCTCAGATGTCTTTTCTCCGCTGTAGATTCAAAGATTTGAAGAAAATCAATAAGCCAAATGGCTGCATCACAGGAGTGGATGAAATGTGAGGATATAAGCCAGTAACTCCTGCCACGGTAAAGTCATTCTTCTTTTCTAATCTGGGCCTCTTCTGAAGCTATGGAGTGATTTACTGCTCCTTTATCATGCTGGAATAGCGAGGAACGCAGCTATTCTGTTCGATGCAAGAGCAGTTTGAAAAATGGCCATTGCAGTTCTTGAAACCATGCCGTACCTATTATTTATTTATTTATTTATTTATATTTTTGCTATATATTGCATTGTTTAAGTCTTTCCTTAGGCCTGGATTTTTGGGTTCTTGAGATTAGTAGGTCTATGGATTCTCATGTGCAAGCTCCAGACAACACTAGGGCTGCGTTTCTTAAATTGTGGGTCGTAACCCATTTTCTGCCATAGATGTCTTCAAGCTGGGTCACCACATAATGAGGATTCTGTATAAGTATGTTTGCCTGCGTATGAATTGGAAGGTCATTGAAAACGTTTCACATATTAATGTCACTTCACTGACAAAGCACTTTGAGACAAAATTTTAAGAACATTGAAATTCACAGCCCTGATTAATAGTAGTATAAGTATTGCACTCATCATCAAAAGAACAGCTGCACCCAGAAGGAGGTGTGGGTTTGCAGTGCTGTTGGGAAGGAAGATAAAGGTTACCAGGATCAATAAATGATGATCAATTTAGACTGATATGATCAATATTTATTGAGCTACACATACAGAAGTAGTGTCTCTCAGTATGGCGTCGGGCCGCCGTGTTTGCTAACCCAACATGCCAGACGTCTCGGCGTGGAGTTGAAGAGGTTCCTAATGGTGTCCTGTGATAATCCATCCCATGCAGCTTGAATATCCTCACACAGTTCCTGCAGATGGTACAGTAGGGGTGGAGGTGGAGTGACACCAGGCCTTCTGGACGTGTGACAACAAACCGTTCATCTTGGCGCTGACCACGGTGCCTCCACACACGGATTCGTTGGTCGTCTCCACCAAGACAAAAGCGGGACTCGTCACTGAAGATGACCCGCTGACATTCTGAGTCACTCCATGACAGTCTGGCACGACACCATTGCAGTCTTTGGTGACGCTGACGTGGTGTTAAGGGCTTAGGCTTGAAGCCTAAACCTAGAGACTAAACCGAATAGTCCCACCATTAGATCTCCCATCAGTCCCATGTGTTTACTGCACATACCTTAAAGCTCTTTGCATATATATCAGGTTTCATTCAATATATTTATATCCAAGTTCATTACGTATGTAACAGAGTTCATAGTACATATATCAAAGTTAATTCCATATAAATCTAATAAATGAATAAATAAATAAATATGTTTATAGTATAAGTTTTCTTTTTTGGCCCGCAACAATGCCATATCTAAGAGTTTTTATATTAATAAATAGAAATGTGAAAATAAAATTATAATTATGATAATATTAGTAACCTAGCTGAGTTTAATCTAATATTGTATTATTTTATCACTGTAAAAAAGTCAAATTCTGAATTACGGCAGCCTTTTTTGACCAAATATACTGAACAAAAACTGAAACTAAATGAAAACCTACTTTTACACCAATATAAAAGCAAAACTAAAACTATTAATGCACTTTTAAAATGAACTAATTTAAAATATAACAACATATCGGATATTTTATATTGTGTTTGGATCATTTGTTTATTGAGCTTGCCAAATCTGTAGATACAGATCCCTCCTCAGCTACTGGCACTTTATTTAAAAATGATTCATTTTGAATAAAAAATTAATAAACTAATTAATATAAACAAAACCACATGTGCTAGAATTATTGAGACTCCTGCATGTAACTCTTAGCACAATCTCCCATCTCTCCAGATGGTCCGGGGTCTTCTCCTGTGTACTCTCCTCCTTAGCCCTCCCCCAGGTTTTCTATAAGGTTTAGATCAGGAGACTGCATTTCGCAGTAGCTTAATTTTGTGTTCACTGAACCCTTTTTGAGGTGATCTGGATGTATGTTTTGGGTCATTGTCCGGTGGTGACCCATTTTTAGCTTCTTGGCAGAGGCAGACAGATGTTGGTTTAAAATGTCCTGATGTTTCATGAAGTCCATGATGCCATGTACCCTAATAAGAGGCTCCCAGGGCAGCATCACAGATCCTCCACCATACTTAACAGTAGGCATCAAGGTTCCAGTATTGTTTAGCAAGGCGTCCGTGGTCAGATGACTGAAAAAGCTTTAACTACTGGCATGGCAGTAGTTGTGAAGACTTGGTGACCCCAAGATGCTACTTTTATCTAGAACTCTCTATCAGTGATCCTTGGGGATTTAGTTGGCTCCTCACTGTGTGTCTGTCGGGGTATAATAAACTTGGATCCTCGTCCAGGTGAGCTTGTCACATTTCCAGTTGACCGGAACTTTTTAATTATTGCCCCAACTGGAGATTTGGGCATTTTCAGGCCAGTAGATATATTTTATAGCCATTCCTTGACATATGAAGGTCATCACACTTTTGCCTTATTTTGAAGTGTGTGTCTTTCCCATGTTGAAGAATGCCTAAGGGAGTTTCACTTCATATATATATATATATACAAACTGTACACACACACACACACACACACACACACACACACACACACACACACACACACACCAGGGAAATGTCTTGGATAATTGCTTGAAAGTTCTTAGTCACTCTGAGCAACTTAAAGAAATAGAAAAAATGTATCAGAGTTACATTTAGTTTTGAGGGCTGGAATAACTATAGTGCATATAACTGTTAACAATAATTATGTTTTGATTTTTTTTTAATTTCATCAGAATAAATTTACTTCAATTAAGGTTAAAATTTTCTCAGAATTGCTTAGAGCTACTGCTTTTTACTAAAAAATAGGCAATTCAAAATTGAAAACTATGTGTACAATTAGATGCTCATTCAATATAAAGCTGTACAAAATTTCATCACTTTAGAGCAGTCAGAACCAGTTCTGTGGCATTTTCCCTGACTGAATTCAATTAATGGAAAATGAGTAGGTTAACTGTACAACACAATAAAGTTAACACTTCCACACTTTTTATTACTTGGGCTAATATTTACCTTGGGTTTAAACAGCAGTCTACTACTCAGCCTCTCAATAACCCATTTCCCCTCACAGCCCTGGAGCTGACGTTTCAAATTCAGTTCACACGCTATTCGCCTGATGAAGACGAAACCCGTAGACCTGCCGGTATTGACGTTTTTATTTGACTCTGCGTAATTTTACTCTTTCTTTGCTTTGAACGATGAACAAAAAACAGTAGAGGGTCTTGTCATGGCGCTTTCATAAAATGACCTCGAGCAAGTCTTAATAGGCTTGTACCTGAGAAGAGGACTGAGGACCTAAGTCTTAATGAAGCACTTTGCTTAGTTCTTACTTTGTGGTAAACAGTATCAAGGCTTGAAATTAAAGCAGTATTATTACATTTTTCAGCTGTTCTCATTGGATCTTTGGGAGGAAAACCGGAGGAAAAGGAAAATATACTGGAATTGCCTTTTTACTACATAATTCAAGTGTTTAAAAGTTGGATAAAACTTCATTAGGACAAATTTGGTAAAACAGTCTCTTATATGCCAAGACTACACTGTAAAAAGTGTTTTATTGGTCAACTGCTTCAATTGCTTATAATAAATTTGTCATTTTTTAGGTTGCACTTTTTACTTTTTGGTGTGTAACAAGTGTACACTGTAAAAAGTGATTTATTGGTCCAATCTAAAAAAAAAAATTCAGTTTGTTACAAACAAATGAATTAGGTTTATTCAACCTAAAAAAGGACTTTGAATGAACGAGTTAAGTAAAACATATTCAATTGCTTGTAACAAATATTAAGTATTTTTTTAGGTTGCACTTTTTACAGTGTAGTTTGAAAACTGCATCATGTAGTCACATATTTTCCATGTCCTTAATGGAAAAAGGGAAGGGTGACTTATTTTTGCTAACTTTAAAAAAATTACTCAAATTTGTTACAAGGAAATACATTACTCAGTGTAAAAAGGAATTTGAACCAAATATTCATTCAATCAAAGTAATTTTTGAGTTGAGTAAAATTTCAATTCAATATGTGGTAACAAATTAGAGTAATTTTTTAGGTTGCACTTTTTATAGTGCAGTATTCGCGTGTAACCATTGTACACTGTAAAATGTGTTTTGTTGGTCCAACCTAACAAAATGACTCTAATTTGTTACGAGCAAATAACTGAGTTTATTCAACCT
>CM067488.1:30164945-30181962 GCA_034552555.1 Semaprochilodus insignis
CAAGCTTTATTCTCAAGTGTATGCTGAGGAGCGTACTCCTGGGTGGATTGAATTCAATGGCAAATCATACGGTACAGAGCATACTTATACAGTGTTCAGGAGGTGACGTAATGGACCTCCTGTTTTTCTATACCTTTCCAAACTAGGTGTTGTTACCCTTATCTCAAGGTTCACTTCACAAATACAGACATTGAACGTGTTTTTTAACCCCATGTCTTCATCCAGAATGCCTGTATTTCATAAAGACATATAACCCCTAACTTCTCAAGAGAGTCCTCCATCCTGAAGACTTAGGATTGTATATTATCACTTACAGCTTTTAGTCCTGGGTTGTGAATTTAATTGCATAGTGCCTTGAGCACTGCAAACACATCCCCCGACCTTAGGGGTCTGTTTATGCTGGGAATTTTCCATCCTGTATCCTAACCTCACTACACCGGATTTAACTGTGCCATTATGTCTAAGGTATTGACAATTATATATTCTTTAAATGATTACCAAATTATTCCCTCAGGACCATGTTAGCAATCATCAACCAATCAGTTCATTTCTAAATAATTCAGTTGTTAGAAATAATAATAATTTTTAAAAAAGCAATTCTGAGTGGTTTGTCATAAAGTAGTACATTGTAGAGGCTCATGGGTCATTGTGCTGCTGTTTCTATTGTTTTCACTCATTCTCCTGTTTTTTTTGTTTTTATTTTGGAAAGTGCTGACGTCAGCAACTTTGACGGCAGCACCACGATCTTTTGCCTCTTGCGTGAATGCTAACTCCTGCTAGTGTCCCTACAGGATTCTGATAGTTTGTTAGTGCTAAGCTAACGGTGATTCGTATGGACATTTTCTGCCAAGTTAGCTTCTTGTTAAAATTTTCCCATCCACCTTAAATGCTGCAGCAATTACACTCTGGGTGCGTTTACACAACACAGTGTAACTTCAGTTCCTGATTTGCCAATTTGCCAAAGTGTTTCCAACAATTAACCCTTTTGTTTCCCCTCTAGACTTAACGACAAAACGAGCACAGGGCTGTGATACTTAATTGCAATGTTCAGAAACTCTTGCATCAAGGAATTGCGCAGTTAGGCCAGATTTGGTGGATGCCTTTCCTGGGACAATTCCGAGGAGAATTTCCTGTAGACAGCAGAGTTGGGGGACTCGAGTCACATGACGCAAATTTAAGGACTTGAGACTTGCTTGACTAACAGAGAAAAAAGACTCGACTTTGACTTGGTATTCATGACTTGAGACTTGACTTAGACTTGACACAGATGATTTGAAATGACTTGATTTTAAATTAAATATTTACATTTTTAGGTATTTTTGGTGAAACCTGATTGGGTGATTTCAGTTGCAGTGCACGCAAACCTGGCAACCTATCAGAGCGAAGGAGTCCAGCACAGGTCAATGTATGAAGTGGCTCGTATGATGAAGGCAGCTACGCCAGAAATATTGAGGTCTGTATTAGAGGATTATGTTGCGGTATGGAGGATCTACAGATCAGACATCAGTGACACGACCACCACCACCAACTTCATCCGTCACTACAGACCCCACACAGAAAGGTACTCGACTGTGCCGTTTGGCTAGTCTAAGACCTAGTCTTTAACCTGAGAGGGGAATCAGTTAAGTATCATCCTCTAGCTCGGTAAAGTTTGGCTGATATTGAATATTCGGCGGATACCTGACCTCATTCAGTCTCTGAAAGTCGTGGTAACCAGAGAACAAACTACCGTCGCTACATTTCCCCAGAGTTCCCGATCTTTCATTTTGTCGAGCATGTTTGATTACTATAGCCAGAATCGCTGCAGCAGGCTCACAATACACTAAGGGACCGTTTCTAAAGTGCGGGTTCTGTTTAAAACATACAAGAAACCAAACCTGCCACAACTTTACAGAGACACAACACATAAACCTACTATATATATATATATATATATATAAATATATATAATTAATATAATTACATATATATGACATACTCAAATAACACTTGTAGTGTACAGGGAACTATCTTACAAACACACTGCTACTACAATATCTGAGGTATAAATAGGACCAGCTCCTCCAGAATCCTCCTAACCATGTTCTAATCCTTAGCTGGTGATGGTACACCTGATTTTAATACATTTTACAATTGATTTTTAAAGACAGTTTTATGTGTTTAGTTATATTGCCTCAGTCTCTCAATATTGTTCATATGAAGACTAGATGTTTAAATCTGTTTAAAAAACAAAGGTTTTTAATCTTTTAACCGTAACACGTTTTTACACGACTATTTGGCTCTGGCTTTTTGTGCACTGTCACATGGATACAAAGGTGCAGTGTCATATGAGGAACACCTTCAACAGATGAGCTAAAAGGTCAAGAAGAAATGAAACGGTGTTAGTTAATGTTGAAAATATAATTCATCTCTATATGGCTGCTGTCCTTAACTGATTTGAAATGTGGAAACCAAAGTTAATTCCATATGACTTGACTTGAGACTTGCTTGACTTATAGAGGGGCTTGACTTGCTTGAATCTTCCTGCATTAACTTGGGACTTGCTTGAGACTTTAAGGTTAAGACTTGGGACTTGCTTGTGACTTGCACATGTGTGACTTACACCCACCTCTGGTAGACTGGGATTTTAGTCACCATACGCTTCCATACACCTGCAGCTTCAGCTACTTCCTTCACACTATGGCTTTTGGCATGCCCAAACGCAGTCATTCCTTGTAGTCTTTTTCTTTTGTTAGTTCTCAAAACCCAACAACATGGTCATAACCATGTCATGTCAACCTTCTGTGAGGGAGCTTTTAGAGGTGGACGTCTGGTTCCTATCACCATTACTGGGAACAATTCTGACTTGTTTTTCTCCTGAACAGAACGTTTCATACCAAGGCACTCTGAATGAGTTCATTTCAAATGTAGAAATGATGTACAGTGTTTGAAAGGACGTTGCAGGCAATCTCCCATTCAAATGGATGAAGGTAGCTGTCTGTGGTCCTGAAATGAACTGCGTTCTGAACCGCACTGCTGCAGAGGCAGCATAAGCACATTGTCTTAACTGCAGTCCTTTCAGGTGGGTCTGAAAGCACACGAGAAGCACTTCAGTTTGTTGGTTATGAAACAGATGCCCAGTAGGCTCCTATTGTTTTTGCAATGCCAAACTGCAGCTGGAACAAAAGGAAAGGATATCGCTTTAAGTTGGAGACGTTTTAAGAAAGACAGGACAAACAAAATGGCATGACTCAGAAGGAGGGAACGACCGTGTCTGCTTAAAGGAAATAGAAGAAAAGGGGGAAGAAAAGAAAGAAAAGGTGTTGCGGGGAAAATATGTTTTCATTGTTCTTGGTTGAGGCTGTCAGTCAGAGCCGCCGCTGCCTATTTTTTCCCGCTGACCCGGGGGCGGGCGGCTAAAAGAAAAGGAAAGAAAACGCTTTCCTTTGCAATCACCGCCTCCCAATTCTCTGCCGTGATGAATGGAGCTCCTATCAGAGCCTTTTATACCTCTGGAGTCTTCCCCTTACGCAGATAAACCATGTTCAGCAGCTCCAAGCTGCAGCGGCGGCCTCTATCCGACTGCTGTAGAACCTGAAACGGAGGGTTTGTTGTACCGTGAGGACTCAGGCCAGGACGTGTATGTCTGAAGGGCATGCATGGCTGACAGGTGTAGAAAGTCCGGCACATAGCCTTGTAACCTTCATAGATGACTACTGAACAACTCAGTGGTGTTAAACATGGCACTGCCATAGGATGCCACCTTTGCATCCTATGTCACCTTCCGCCCTGCTTGATCTGTCCCTGGTACAAAACAAGTACCATGGGTCAGTGAATCAGGTTTCCATGGAAAACATCTACCTCGTATGTCCACTAAATGGCCACCTTTTTGGAACACCTACCTTTTACTTCCACTAGCTGGCCACTTTATTGGAAATACCTTCCTTGTACCTCCACTACCTGGACACTTTATTGGAAACACCTACCTTGTACTTCCACTAAATATCCACTTTATTTGAAACACCTACCTCGTACTTCCACTACTTGTATGCTTTGTTGGAAACATCTACCTTGTACCTCCACTAAATGGCCACTCTTTTGGAATCCCCTAACTTGCTGTTGCACAGTCTGTAACTCCACAGAAGGTGAATTTACAAGGGAGGGGTTTCTAATAAAGTGGTCAGGCATATCAGATTTACAGCAGGTTTACATTAAAAACAGATTATAATTTAGGCATATACATGAGACAAACGCCTAGGCTCAGTTCACTGCACTGTTCTTTGTTCTGTGGTTGGAAGGCTGACTTGCTGGCATTCATGAACCCTGGCTGACAGAGTTTCATCTTAATGAGGGGCTCGAGCTGCAGTTAGCAGTTTTGGGGTTTCTTTTGTTTGCTAAGCAGATGTTTTGGATCTGCTTTGTTATAAATAATTGTTTAGCTGTCAGGAAGAGGGGTTGTGTCAGGGGGCTCGGGCGACCAAGGAGGTAATGACCCAACATCTAAAGTTCTTTTATGAAGTAGGAGTTTGATGTTGGTTAAATTCAATATAACCTACAGCTTTTGAAAAAACAGATGTTTTATGTTTTGCATGGTTGTGATGAACACTGAAACTGTTGTCCGTCATTTATTACTAAAGTTATAAGGAGCAGTGTCACTGCACATTTCAGCCGTTGCTTTTATGAATAATGCACAATACAGGGCAACCAGTCACGTCATTTGCAGGGGGTCAGATTTAAAGACACAGTCACAAAAGCAGTCTGTGTAATTGTGTGGTATAACGAGAGGATGAGAAATGGTCATGTAAATTACAAATTACTAATATATGTATATCCATACATTTGTTACAGAGGGGAAGTGTGAAATGTTATTTTGAGGCTCGGTTCTTAAGCACATATCTGAAATACCAATGAGTTTTCTGGGAAGGTTCTTTTCTGTTAACCTCTTGAATATTAGGCTTATTATTCAGTTGTTACTATAAATTGTATATAGTTACATAGGAATTACATAGTAGTTACTCAGTAATTACTATAAATAAAACTATTTTTAAATTACTTACATATGTGACTGAGGAAATTAAGTATGTGAGCACATACCAGACCTCAGAGTAACTCGATTAGTAGCCTGCAGTTTAATGAGGTATTAAAAATGGTGATATTTGTCATCTAAACAATATTCTTCTCTCTTTCTTTTCTTCTTGCACACTCTCTGCTGCTGTTCCTGATGCCTCCACTTAAGGTAAGACATGATTCATTATATTGTGTTGAAGTGGGTCCACACTGGGTCCACAGTTTCACTACACTCTTCTATAACCGAGGAATAGGCCAACCAGTTTGCATTCTAGTCCTTGTAGCTACTGAATAATAAGTCTATTACAGGGTTTTAAGGGGTTAAATTGTCTCATGGGTCAGCATGCAAGTGGTCACGAGAAGACTAACGGCGAGGTTGTGGTTCAGTTGATGTTGCGCCATTGTCTTGCTGCTCGGCTTTGTATTGACATTTCAGACTGGGCTGCTTTTTGAATGAGGTCCAACATGGATCAGTATATCAGTATAGCCTATATTGGATTCACTGTGGTTATGATGTAACAACAATGAAGTATGCCTGTTCATTCATGCTGAAGTGACAAGGAGTGTTGGTCCTGTTTTTTAATGAGGGATAATCAAGGAAAGACATTTAGAGCTCATGTACATAGGCGCAGTAATATGAGTAATAAAGACAAGTCTGGAAAATGGACATATGACCTTCTATGCTACATAAAACCAAACATACATTATGCAGTGGGATTGATGAAGTAGCTATCTGTTCTTCTATCTATCCTTGCTATGATGTACAGTGACACTCGTTTTTCATTTAGAAGGCCTATTTTTCTCTACGGTATCACTAATCTCCTGCCCCTGAACCTCTTCTGAACCTTGGGAACTCATAAGAGGAGGGAAATCTTGAGAAAAAATGGGTTAGCTTGAGAAGGTCATAACTTCCATCTCCACTTGGGCTTGACCGATATAAATGTTTTCTGGCTGATAAAAATACTAAGTTAAAAGGCCAAGGAATTTCCAATAATATATATATAGTTTATAATTGTTTGCTTCTATAGATGTAAAATCTCTTTAAAGGGGTAGAAAGTTTGGGACAAAACCCAATAATACTCAGCAAGTTTCCTCAGTCATGGTAAATATCTGTACAATGTCATTCAGTTTCTTTGAAATATTGCTTTCTATTGTAATTAGTTCCATTTTTTCCAACTAGTTATTCTGACAGTGAGCCTCATTCACCAACCGTTCTCAAGAAGACATTTCTTCTTAAACCCCCTTACAGAGATTCCACAAAGATCCTGATATTTACCAATGTTTTCTTGTTTAGGAATTGTTCTTAGGTAAGCATACACACTCAGGTACACACTCAGGTGTACAAAGGTGCAAACAATTCTGCGGCTTAAGAACACGTCCTGAATCTGATGTTATCTTTTTCTGAGAACATACTTTTTACCAAGAACACATTTAAGAAAACTCTTAGGAAGATATTGTTGAATACAGCCTGTTAACCACCATTAATATAAAGTCAAATGTCAAATGGCTGACAAGTCAGGAACTCATCCTCTGATCAGTCGACAAATCAGCAACACAGCCTTGATTGGTTGACAAATCAGCAACTCAGACTCTTATTAGTCGACAAGTAAGGAACACAGACTCTGATTAGTCGACAAGTAAGGAACACAGACTCTGATTAGTCGACAAGTAAGGAACACAACCTCTGTTTGGTCAACTATTCAGGAACACAGCCTCTGATTGGTCAACTACTCAGGAACACAGCCTCTGATTGGTTGACCAATTGATTAGCCAACAAGTCATAAACACAGCCTCTGATTGGTTGACAAGTCAGGAACAAAACCTCTGATTAGTTGACAAGTCAGGAACACAACCTCTGTTTGGTCAACTACTCAGGAACACAGCCTCTGATTGGTCAAATACTCAGGAACACAGCCTCTGATTGGTTGACCAATTGGTCAATCAGCCTCTGATTAGCCAACAAGTCATAAACACAGCCTCTGATTGGTTGACAAGTCAGGAACAAAACCTCTGACTGGTTAATAAGTCAGTAACACAGACTCTGATTAGTCGGCAAGTTAAGAACACAGGCTCTAATCAGTCAACAATCGTGAACACAGGCTCTGATTGGCCAGCAGGTCTTAAATGCGGCATCTGATCGATTGACCAACTCAACCCAAAGCATCAGTGGATAGCTAGTAAACAGCCATGCTAATAACAACAAAAACTTCAGCATGGGGAAATGATAATCACAGAAGACATTCAGTGTTGGATTTGTCGTTATGGGTATTTTACGACGTGTCCAAAAAGACATTTCAAAAAGGTAGTTCAAGGCTGGATTACAAAGCTTCGGAAGGGGATACAATCATCCTGGAGCACTCATTGGCATTGGCAGTTGTGCTGTTGTAAGTGAATGGCTAGACTTCATTTCTTTCCTTCTACTTCCCAATAAACAGTAGAAAATGTTAAAACTTTTGCAGCCAATACCAGTTTGAGGAATAGTTGATGTAGTCATGCACTGTTGACGTTCAGAAAAGACGGAAATTATTATAATGGTGAATACATAAACAAACACACTCAAGCCAGAACTGCATGCCGAATAAACTGTCAAAATAAACGGCCCCTCATGAATAAAAGCCAGTAGTGTTCAGTCCAGCCTGGCTGGTCTCTGAAGGATATTTCCAGTAGTTTGACCCCTGTAAGGATCGATTGGGCTGCATTGATCCGACCTCATCAGGGCTCCCTGAAGAGCCTCTCTAGCAGGAAGTGCTTAATGAGGGGTCAGATGAGTACCTGACCTCCGACCTCTTCAGCTCAAGAGCAGCAGATGATGAATGTAGAGGCGCAAGGAGAGGCTCTGTTCTTCTGTCTGGTTCGAGATGGGCTGTGATCAGGAACATAAAACCATCTGTTCCGATCCTTACAGCGGAGGATTATGGATCGGAAGAGCGGCAGGCACAAATTCCCTTCTCAGTCTGTAGAGTGCTGTGCAAAAGTCAGAGACCACTCTTCTTTTATTTAAGTGTCATAGTATCAGATGTTGCACTATTGGTTGTGGTCATTCGTTAGCGTCCTCCATTCTTTTCAGGAAGCTCTCCAGGCGTACAAATAACTTCAGTCTAAGAAGTTGGTTGAATACTTCCTGGTCTGAACTCTGGCATGGTCAGTCCATTGCTCTAAGAACACTAGCAGCTTCTATTGGTCAGGGCTTCAGGAGCTTGAATGAAGACCTTGGACATTAGGTTGGCTACATGGTCTTGTTTACTTATAAAGTAACAGATGAATAAACCAATTATGCTTTGATTTATTTTTGGAGGCTCTAGATCAGTGTTTCTCCACCCTGGCCCTGGAGATACCCTGCCCTGCACATGTTAGTGCTTTCCATGCTCCCAGCACAAATGATTCAAATGATCAGCTCATTAACAACTTTTGGAGTTGCGGGAACGCGGGGGGTGATTAAGCCACTTCATTTACTCCACCTCCTTGTATCTACAGTCTTTGCTCATTTTGTTGGGCTGTAGCCCATCAGTTTCTCTGGATGCTTTGTTACCTGGTTCTTCAATGGTCAGGACCACCACAGAGCAAGTGAACACCTGTGCCATTTGGACATACACCCATTGGCCACTTCATTAGGTGCACCTCCTTGTATCTACACCTACTGCACCATGCAGTAGCACTCTGTAGTTGTACAGGTCCAGACTGTAGTCCATCTGTTTCTCTGTATACTGTATTACCCTGTTCTTCAATGGTCAGGACCCCCACAGGACCACCACAGAGCAGGTATTATGTGGGTGGTGGATCATTCTTAGCACTGTGGTGACACTGACGTGGTGGTGGTGTGTTAGTGTGTGTTGTGCTGGTGTGAGTGGATCAGACACAGCAGTGCTGCTGGACACCTCAGTGTCACTGCTGAACTGAGAATCGTCCACCAACCAGAACTATCCAGTACAACAGCGTCCTGTGGGCAGTGTACTGTGGGCAGCGGCCTGTGACCACTGATGAAGGACTAGAGGATGACCAACACTGCTGCTGTGCAGCAGCAGACGAGCTATCGTCTCTGACTGTACATCTACAAGGTGGAGCAGCAAGGTAGGAGTGTCTAATAGAGTGGACAGTGAGTGGACAGTGTTTAAACACTCCAGCAGCACTGCTGTGTCTGATCCACTCACACCACCACCACATCAGTGTCACTGCAGTGCTGAGAATGATCCACCACCCACATAATACCTGCTCCATGGTGGTCCTGTGGGGGTCCTGACCAATGAAGAACAGGGTAACAAAGCATCCAGAGAAACTGATGGGCTACAGCTCAACGAAATGAGCAACGACTGTAGATACAAGGAGGTGGAGTAAATGAAGTGGCTTAATATAACTGCCTATGTGTGAAGATGAGCAATGTTTTAGACTGTCAATAAAGAATGACATCATCTGTACCTGCATAACGCATTAAGGTCTATTGGAACAACATCCTCTTCACATGCAGACATACACATGCAGTGTAATGTTTTGAATAGATGAATGGAAATATTATCCTCAGTTTATGTGTGTGGGCGAGATGCATTAAGCCTTAGAAGGCTTGTTGAAATTGCATTTCTGATGTGTTGTAAGTTTATTACATTAGACTCAGAGCAGGGTACAATTTAGCCAAAGGTAACTTGGAATGCTGATGTTTCATGTACCGAATTTTCACAGCAGGATACAGTAACGCTATCTCTCGCTAACACGATATCAGCATAAGTATAATCCATCCACAGCACTTAGACTTAAAGTAGCAAGCTTCAGCACCATAATTAACAAGTCATGTACCAACCAGAAATCCAAATATTATATTAGTCTATAATGTTACAGTCTACATATATATTAATATAAGCTCACCTGTGACTAGGGTAGCCTTTCATAACCCCAAAAAGAAGGACATCCCACCCCCAAAAGGAGGACATCATAAAGGGGGGAGGGTCGGGCACGATGCTAGAACAGAATTAAAATCATAACCTAACCTATATAACACATGAATGATTGCTTTACTCGCCTAATTGGGTGGAATGCATGACATTCATGAGTCAGATGGGAGCTTACTAATTGATTAGCATTAAGAGGGCTGACCTGCGGTTAACCGGTAGGCGAGTCACGGTGTCACATGACCTTGGTCAACCAATGAAATGCAAGGCATGTCTTTTGACATGGATGTGAGCCAATGGCACACATAATTTCATTGGTGAGTGAACACTTTAAATAGTTCATCCTTAAACGAGGACTAATAGGCGTCTGTCCAGGTACTGTGCCAGACAGAGGACTGGAAGTTGAAAAACCGGACTGTCCAGCCTAAAACCAGATGTGTGGCCACCCTACCTGTGACTGATACGTATCTAATAGTGTGCAACACCTCCACGAGCACCAGTAACAGCTGTGATTGGATTTAGCATGGACTGGACAAGTTTCTGGATGTAGGCCACATCAATGTTCAGACACTCAAAGATACATCAGAGAATTGGTCAGTTGGGCCAGATTTGGTGGATGCCTTCCCTGACGTTTTACTGGTTGTTCCAGGTAGTTCCCACAGATTTCCAAGAGGGTTCGAACCTGGGTATTTAGTGGGCCAGTCCAGATGTGTGAATGCTCCTGAATGGTCATCATGCCAATCAGTCACATTTGCAGCTCTGTAAACGTGAGAATCGTCTGGATCTTGGAATACAGGGATAGAAATGTTGTGTTCCTCGGAAAGATGATGAGCAAAAGGCAAAACCGGGTTGTTCCAGCAGCTCAACGTAGGCACTTTGGTCCAAAGCTACTGTCAACTCAACCAAAGAACCTGTTTCCATGTAATTAAAACACCCCCAGAACATCACAGAGGGAACGCTTGTTTGTCCGGGAAGCTTAGTTTTGTAGGAAAGCTTGTCTGGTCCAAACAACATAGAGGTGTACGGAATTCACTGCATTTTCATCAACTAACGCCTTTTCTAGTGAATGTTACAACTAGCCCCCCTAGTCTTGTTACCTCGCTTAAGCTTTTGACTGCATTGTTTATGAACTGGAAGGAAGGAGGAATTTTGTGTTCCTCATTAAGATGATGATCGAAAGGCAAAACCTGGTTGTCCAGCACCTCATTGTAGGCACTGTGGTTCAAACCTACCGTCACCTGATCCAAAGAACCCATTTCCACATCATTAAAACACCCCCAGAACATCACAGAGGGGTATACGGTATTCACTGCATTTGCATCAATCAAATGCCTTTCCTAGTGAATGTTACAACTAGCACCCCCACCCGCCTAGTCTTCTTACCCTGCCTATGGGGGTAAGCTTTTGACTTCATTGTTTATGAATTGGTACATGAGTAACACAAAACTCGTGGTTTAAATTGGACCAAGGATGTTTGGGGTATCAGAATATCCCTAATGCTGCTCACATACAAGAACCCAATCATGTTGCGTCCTACTCTAGAAGATCCGTTTGACTCCCTGAGTGGACCTCTCCTACAGCTAATGACCTGCACATTTGGATGCGTGAGTGGTGGTCTTCGCTCCCCACGCCTGGCGGATAATGAGAGAGAAGCTAAGCTAAGCTTTCCTCTTGGCCTGCTGGGCGGGAGCAGGAGGCGTTTGATGTGCGGAAAATAACTCTAGCATGCTAGCCCAAGAGGGCCCTGGGGGCTAGTCGAGAGACCCTTCATAGTTAATGTTGTTTTGCAGTACATTTCATTTACATTTAAATGCCATTTTGACATTTTGATTCCATTTGTTCTGCTGCAGAATCAGGTCAGGTTTATTTCTACAGCACATTTGACCCCTTAAAAGGCCATGAGTGGTCCGTGGGTCCAGCCTTCTTCCTCACACCTAACCCTATGGTCTGTTTGATAGTAGTTTTAAATGTGAAAATAGCTAATATATGTTTTTATTATCTTAATTCCTAAAGTATTTTGTGGCTAATAGTTGTTATTTGTCTTTGAAAAATTAAACCATAAAACTATCCTCCAATTTTGAGGCAAAATCTGCTATGATCGGTGTTGAAGATTATTATACTGTCATGTTTGATGGATTATGAACATAAAACAAAATCCTAATTCAGTAAAAAAACAACACATTTGTTACTTTTGTTAAGATTAAGATTACCATTTGGGTCAGGTTGGGTTCAGCTTTCACCAGTTGGGTGAGGTTGGGTCCATTTTTTGCCAATTGGGTCCAGCATGCAGTTTGGGTCCAACTTTCACCAGTTGGGTTCAGCTTTCACCAGTTGGGTCAGGTTGGGTCCAACTTTCACCAGTTGGGTGAGGTTGGGTCCAGCTTGCAGGTTGGGTCCAACTTTCACCAGTTGGGTGAGGTTGGGTCCAACTTTCACCAGTTGTGTCAGATTGGGTTCAACTTTGACCATATGGGTCAGATTGAATCCAAATCTCACCAGTTGGGTCAGGTTGGGTCCAGCTTTCAGCAATTGGGTCAAGTTGGGGCCAACTTTTCACAACCTGGTGGAAAAGCACTACTTGATAAATAACTTCATTAACTTAATTCTGCATGATGGGTGATGATAGGCAGGTTCAGAGGAATTTCTGATAGTTAGATAGTTTTAGAACCCAGGGTAGAATTTGACGGGTAGGGTGAGGGTTGCACAAAGGTTGAATGAAGCTCTGGTCATGTTCAGACTCAATGTGCAATGCAAATCTCAGATTTTATTTGGGTTTGGACCAAATTTTAAGGCCCTAATGAAGTTCAAGGATGACCAGGAGTCAGTTCAGGTTACACACTCAAATGCCAAATGGCCAACCTTCCTGGCCAAAATAGTTCCAGATCTTGGTTACATGTGAAACAGGATGGTCATCTATAATTAAGGAAACTGAAGGAAAAAATGGTATCAGGAGGAATATTTTCTTCAGGATATTGCGGGTTCTCTGTACAACAATTTGGTGTGCAGAACGAACCAGCTCTCTCTAGATTGGTAGGATGGTCCTTCCTCATCCCCGTCACTTAGCGATTAGCCTTCTAAGATGTGGTAGAGCTTCACACGGTATAGAAGCACATGTTAGTCCTCACCCATAACCCTACTATGCTTGAGCTAACTATGAGGGCTAAAGAGTTTATCCTGGCAAAGAGCAGCCACTCCACTTAACATGCAGATGGGAGAAGAGAGAGCAAGAGACAATCACAGAGAAGACTAATAGGTATGAGAGGTAGTGAATAAGTGATTGAGAGTGCATGTTCACTCATATCGCATGCAGACTCTCCCTCCCGCATGTGATATGATTTCCAACGCAGCGTGTATCGATTATGGCTCAGTAGCTCTTCCTGGGAGACCCGGCGGCTGTGTGCGTATGTGTCGCAGTGCAGAAACCCCACAGCGAGTTTTGTGTTCCTCTGTGAAATTTCAATTAGAAATAACTTTATTACTTATTGCCCCCCGGAGACAACAATCCATCTCGGCTATCAATAACAGCGGCTCGGCCTGTCAGAGCCTCAAGAGGCCTGGAGGACTGCACAACAAACACCCACTCGTGCAGGTACGCTGCACACTACAGTATACGGCAAAAATAGCATCTCATTACCGTAGGAAATTACAGCCATGCACAGTACTGAGGAAAGAGTGTGCGGCAAAAGTCCAACATTCATTTATTTAATTCCCAGTAAAATTAAAATAGTACTGGTGTTTCAGCACAAGAATTTTTCGTCGCCAATAGAATAGCTGCACCCAGAAGGAATCAACCGACAGGAATGAAACTTGGTGGGTAGGTTTGACATTGTGAGACATGCTAATGACCCAACAGCCACGACTGCGGACATTCCGCGAGCAGTGATGCCCTCCATGACTCATCTTGTGACTCGTCTGCCAGCACCATTGGCAGATGGCTGCACGACTCAGGACTACATGCACACAGACCGTTACAACCACTGCCCTGAATATCAGGTCAATGTCAAATATCAGGGAAAGTGCCTCCATAGCTAGCTAGATAGCTGATTAGCTGCCTCCAACAGTTTGTCTGACTGACAAGCCTGACAAACCAAAACTTGAAGATGTGGGTTCATAGCAAAAAAAACACTCTATAAAACTCACAGGCTATATCAGGGAGCTCAAAAAAAAGCCAGCTTTTGCCAGTGGGTGCTAACGTTAGCTAGGTTCATAGGCTAGTTAACATTAGAGGCACTAAGCTTTGTTTTTCTTTATTGGTGTAAGAATTGCAGCTCACCTTATCAGCTGCAGACATCTCCTCATCTCCTCACCACAAGGGAAGAGCCAGCTTGGACTATGCAAACAATGAGAACCTCAGGTAGTACAGTAGAGGCTAGGACCCGGATGTGAAGGCTGATACGTAACAAGCAGATCTCAGCCTGAACTGACTGCAGAAAGCAGCTCTGTCTGGCTCCTTGTGTTTTTGTGGGCCAGTTCAGGTTTCATTGTGGGTTATTAAAAGCCCACCGCGACTGCAAAGCTCTCAGCATTAGAATTTTGTCAGCTTGTTATTTTTGCCACTTTAAACTAGGACACGCAGGTGGGGGTCAGTTTCCCTGACCCACTGGCAGCTGTGGGCGAAAGCCAAAACAGCTGACCTGCAGAGTAGCAAAATCAAGCCCTCTATTTTCATCTAATCATGACCAGTATGGGTCTTCTTACCGTTGGAGCACTCAGTACACTCTTCCCTGCCTGACCAGTAAAAAAAGTCACACCTCATTCCAGTGAAGAGAGGCAATCTGGTCAAATTCATCTGGTCAGTCAGCAAAGACATGTTTGATTGTCTGAGGTTCTTTAGGTTAGTCATGGACCAATGAGGCTAACACTGCTTACAAACCATGAAGTCTTGTTGATGCTCATAGGGTGCAATGGCAATTTTGGTGCACTCACTCTTTGGTAGAGCAACTAAGAACAATGATATCCTTACCCTTTGGTTTTCCACATCCAAAGATGCCAACTATATTAGCAACTTACATGGTTGAAACTATACAGTTGTGATACAAGTGTTTCCCAAACCCATAGTTGGAACTATCGAGGTAACTATGTTGGCAACTTACTTGGTCCAAACCATCATTAAGCGACACAGGTGTTTCCCAAAATCCACCAGACATTCGCAAACACTGTGTTTGGTGGGGGTAGTGGACCGAAATGCAGAGTGAAAGGTTGTTTATTGATTTCATTTATTCAACTCAAATTCAAAACCTGAAAGAGGCCATGGTGCTTTCAAGACTTGACGAGCCCGGATTCGAAGCAATGTGCTACAATTGCGCTGCTGAAGCTGCACGGTAGAACGTGGAACAAACTGTCTAAGAGGGATGCAAAACAAAATGGCCAGAATCACTTAGACACTTAGTTTCGTGCACTCAAACAAACTATGGCTTTTTCTTTTCTCTTTTTTTCTCTCAGGACCTTTTCCTTTTTCTTTTCTTTTCTTTCCTACCCGACCATTCGCCCCTCAGAAACACCTGTGGTTAGAAGCTTAGTTCCTGGTGACTACATCATCGATGACGCAGGATGCAGTAGAAGAAGCTACAAACATTTAGAATGTCAAATCCTTTAAACTAATGTAGTTATTGATGTACGTCTCAATACAGTCATCACCAAAAAAATAGCTGCACAAATAGTTGCACC
The DNA here is from genome assembly GCA_034552555.1 of Semaprochilodus insignis. NCBI lineage: Eukaryota > Metazoa > Chordata > Actinopteri > Characiformes > Prochilodontidae > Semaprochilodus > Semaprochilodus insignis. The sequence goes on from CM067488.1 coordinate 30,180,536, forward strand.
CAGAAGGAGTTCACAGCATTGGAAGCAGTAGGAGAACCTGGAAGCATCACATTTACAACTGCATTGGAACAGCTAAGAGCTCTTCTGTTTTTTTTCTGATTACCTATTAATTTAAGTTTTATAGTAATAATAATAATAATAATAATAATGTTAAAAATAACAGTAATAATTTAAAATTATTAACAATATAATTATAATTATATTATATTTATATTTTAATTATAATTCATATCCAATGTATTATTATTATTATTATTATTATTATTATTATTATTATTGTTAATGTCTTTATTTATTTGCATTTAATTATTAATTCTATTATTTGTAGTCATGCTGAGGGTAATTTGTATGATTACAATATGTAGAAAACTATAAGTAGCCTAAATAATACATTAATTACATGATATTGATTCTCATATTTTGGCCTTTTTTTGTTACAAGCTTTGTGAGTTTTGCACGTTTCCTGTTGTGCAAGTCAGACTGAACACATTTGGACACATGATAGTTTGAACTATGGTGGTTCAGCCCAACATGCCTCAAACTACTGTGGTACGTGGAAGGTTTCTGGGATACGGTCGCACTTTAGATGTTAGTTAGTTTACCGATGTGCTGTGCCATGTATGTTCAACGCTAGAACCTGTTGTGTACGAGATATGCACCCCAGGTCAATCTCAGTTCACTTCTAAACCACAGATAGAACAAGCATCCTGTCTGCAGAACTTCCCTTGTTCATAGAAAAGACGCTGTCTAAAGCTGTTTTGGTGCATCCATGTGTTTTATTACCTCTTCATAAATGCTGAATTGGTAATTATGGAATGGATACTTTGGGCTTTAAAGCAAGGCTGAGGCAAGTTTGGAGCCATAAAATACTCCGTATACACAGCTGACTGCACACATAAATTATATTATGTATTAAGCCGTCAAGGTTTCTCCGTTTTGTAAAAGCAGTGAGTCACCCGAGGATGCTGCAGAGATTTAACCCTGCTACACATTATATAAAGTAATGCAGGGAGCCTCTTGGGTTATTGCTCTAATATCACAAGACAAGATAAAACAAGACATAAATAAAACCAACAAGCCCAGATAGAACGGAGAACAAATGACCTTTACATCATAAGATTTCCAAACATATACATCAAAGTTCACAATAAATACATAAATGTAACCACCAAAAGGTGGTGGTAGTAACTTCAGGCTCCTGCAGATGGCGCTGCACGAGGATGATGGGGCTATAAATCCCTGCGGGGTGTTAGTGACGGGATCCATAGATTGGGAAGAGGTGGTACAGTGCAGGGAATGTCTCGTTCCATGTGTGGAAAATGGCTCCAGAGCAGATGTTAATGATTGGCTAAAAGGAGTGACTGCATTTGGGCGTGTCAAAGACCATAGTGTGAAGGAAGTAGCTGAATCTGCAGGTGTATGGAAGC
>CM067488.1:30185310-30251599 GCA_034552555.1 Semaprochilodus insignis
GCACCATCTGCAGGAACTGTGTGAGGATATTCAAGCTGCATGGGATGGATTATCACAGGACACCATTAGGAACCTCTACAACTCCATGCCGAGACGTCTGGCATGTTGGGTTAGCAAACACGGCGGCGCAACGCCATACTGAGAGACACTACTTCTGTATGTGTAGCTCAATAAATATTGATTATATCAGCAACTATCCTTTTGATGATGAGTGTATTTAGACTGAACGTACTTTAACACTTGTCCAACCCAAAAAAAAGGTTGCCATGACAGAATGTATTTGTGGGTGGAGCATGGAGAGGTCAGTTCAAATAGCAGCTGGATTTGGTACGTGGCTAATAATGGGAAGCACCTGGCATTGAGGAATGTTTGGATAAAATTAGCTGGAGTGAAGGTGTTCGACCTTGCACTTGGCTGGTTGTTTGTTTAAAGCCAGAGAGAAACTGAGAGAGAGAGAGAGACAGAGAGAGAGAGAGAGAGAGAGCTCTGGGGAAATGGCTGTCAGTTTTCCTTCGGAAATGGAGCTGATCTGAGATCAGTTTTTCTCCTTAGTGTCTCAGTGCATTGAGGTTATGTGGCTGTAGGCAGTGGATACTGTTGTGGATTGAGGCACGTTTGAGGGTTCGGCACTGAGCAGTGTTTCTGTATGCTTGTCAGTGTGGACCAAGCAACCATACCTGGCCATAGCTCTGCGAAACTACCGTGATTCCTCCAGGTCAACATGCAGGGGCCAAATCCGAACGGTTATGGGAACCATTTGGTTGAAGTCATTGCTTTTCAAGGGGGTCACCCTAATTCCTGAAAGCAGAGGTGCACATACTTTTGCCTGTAAAGATATTTAATGTTAGATACCTAATAGCGTGTTATACCTCCACGAGCACCAATAACAGCTGTGATTGGATTTGGCATGTACTGGACAAGTTTCTGGATGTAGGCCACATCAATGATACTCTTGCACCAAAGAGTTGCACAGTTGGGCCAGATTTGGTGGATGCCTTCCCTGGCACAATTCCAAGGAGAATTCCCTGTAGACTGGGATTTTAGCCACTACTGGTAGATCCGTATGACCGTACGCTTCCATACACCTGCAGATTCAGCTACTTCCTTCACCCTATGGTCTTTGGCACACCCAAATGCAGTCACTCCTTTTAGCCAATCATTAACATCTGCTTTGGAGCCATTTTCCACACATGGAACGAGACATTCCCTGCACTGTAATTACATGAATTACACGAGTATAACAAATTCAAATATGGATTTACATAAACTGTATGTCTGTAATCCATCTATAAGAGAACATAAACCACCAGCTGTTCTTGCGTGTATTGTTAATATGTAACTACACAGTTACTACACACATAATGCAAGGTGAGACCAATATAAGTGCAAATGACTGGGATCAGCACAGTAGGAGCAGCACAGATGATGGAAAGAAAGAATATGAAGGTAGAAAGACTGTGCCAGAGAGAGAGAGAGAGAGAGAGAGAGAGAGGGCAGGATAGACAAATGCATGAAGGAGAGTAGCAGGTAGCTTGGCACGCAGCGGCTAGATGCTAATGAAGCTAGTTTCTGTTCTTGCGGCCCGGCCGCACGTGGCTCTATCGATTCCTGAAGCCTGATGTTTTATTGAAGAGCGGGAAGGCTTGACTTAGCATGTGAGGGATGGAGTCTGCCTGCTTTTCTCTTCAGCTCCCACATCTCCACCGCTTCCTTTGTACCTGCACCCTCTCTTTTCCTTCGTTTCTTTCCTTTCTCAGTCAACTCCATTCTCTTTCTTTTCTACTGGCTCCTTTTCTCCTTCCCCCATTCTTCTTCTCCTGTCTTTTCCGCTAGTCTCCTTGTGTTTATTTTCTTCTTCTCTCTCTCTCTCCACAATTCTTCCTTACTGCCTGCCTTCCATTCTTCTGTTTTTTTTCATATCCCTGTGACTTCATTCAAATTCAATTTTCTCTCTTTCTTTCTCTCCCTTTCTCTCTCTCTCTGTGGGTTGCCCTAATCATCCGCCTCACACATACTTATAATCAAATGAAAGGGTTTGCTTATCTTACAAGCCAACCCACACATGGAGAGAGAGAGGGAGAGAGAGAGAGAAAGACCACAAAAGAGAGAGAGAGAAAAGAAATAGTAGTGGGGAGTGAGCGATGTTAGCACAGACCCCGTGGTGTTTCTCTGTTTCTCTGAGAGCCATGCTTCCTCCTCTGAGATTAGCGACAGACCCCTGCGGGATGATGGGAATCGTAGGCCGCCCACTGGAGCATTGAGAGAGCCGGCATGTTTCGGAACCTCAAGAGCCAGAACAGTCTGCCTCTATGAAATCAGCTCATGCTGACACTTGTGAGACTCTAATCAGGGTTTCAAAGTGCTTGTCTCTTTGTTACATTGTCACTGTTGAGAATATACTATAGTAATCCCTCACAAATGGCTCAGAGGTAAAAGCTTTGTGGTTGGTGTTTAGAGTTAGGGTGGTTGTAAGAGTGTTTGGATTGGAGTTTGATGTTAGGTAAAGGGCTTTGGGGTTGGGGTAAAGTAGTTTGGGTTGAAATAAAGATGTCTGGGATGGAGTTTGTTGTGGGGTTGTGGTAAGAGTGTTTGGGTTGAGGCTGATTTATGGGGTTTATGTAAAAGTGTTTAGGTTCGAGTTTGGTGTTGGGGTTTAGGTAAGAAAGTTTTGTCTGGAGTTTGGTGTTTGGGTAATAGTTTTGTTGTTGAGGTAATCATTTTTGGGTTTAGTGTTATTGTTTATGGTGTTTGGGTAGGGGTTTGGGTAAGAGTGTTTGGGCAGGAGTTTGGCACCAGTGTTAAGTTAAAGGCGTGGTACTGTTACTTTGGTGTTATGTTAAGATAGGGGGGTTTGGTCAAGGATTTTGTTTTGAAAGTGTTTGGCAGTGTTAGGAATGAACATGTCTGGGTTGAAGCTAGTTGTTAGGTGTTTGGTGTTATTAGGTTTGGTAATGGTGTTTGAGTTGAGCGTTAGAGAGTATGGCATTGGGTAGGGTTTTGGGCTGATGTTAGTGTTAGGGTTTAGATAAGAATGTTTGGGTAGGAGTTTGGTTTTACACTTAAGTTATTTGATTGTTAGTTTGGTGTTGGTGTTGAGTTTGGTTTAAAAGTGTTTGGCAGTGTTAGGAATGAAGTGAAGGTGTCCGGTCTGAAGTTTGTTATTAGGTTTGAGGTAATGGTGTTTGAGTTGAAGCTTGCTGTGGTTTGGGTGAGGTGTATTTGGATGTGGTGTTGGAATCTGAGGTCAAGGTGATTGGAGTAGAAGATGGTGTTTGGAGTTTAGTTTGGAGTTTATTGTTAGATTTAAACAAAGGTGTTTAATGTTGAACGTTAATATGGGAGTTTAGTTTGAGCTAACGTGGGGCTCGTGTGGAGTTCTGTGAGGGAATGGTGCTTGGGGTGCCATGTTGTTTGGCATAGGGTTAAGGTCATTAGCTAGAGTGTGATGTTAGGTGTAAGATAATGATGGAGGAGTTTGTGTTAAGCCAATGCTTAACTTTAGACATACAATTCAGCCAGGAAGTGAACCTTCATGCTAGCATGTCCAACTAAGAACGCTAATGTAGATAGCTTAATGAAGTGGCATTAGCTTAATCTGAAGTGTGCAGAATCCTTTCTTTACACTCTCCTATGTAGACCCACTGTGACTCCTGGTGTGATGTCCAGTTTCCTTCCATCACCCTCACTAGATCCTGTGGCAGGTGCCAGCACATTCAACACTAAATCCATACGCCATGCCATTTCAGGGAAGTTAGCTTCACGGGGGAGCCAATGGGCCAGAGGCTATTTTCGGAGCAAATCGATACATGGATTTCTTTTGGCACACTTTAATGCGACATGCTGGTGGTCAGCCAGTCTGATTGAGTCGGCTCTTGACAACCAGACGCCGCCGAGGCTTTCAGAATCACTCAGTCGTGCATGCACATGCCAAGCTCAGATTTATATGTGGGTTTTTTTATAATATATATGTCAGAACACATAAAACATCCCGCCAGGCAACAGATTTACACATCCCGAATACTGATGATGCTGGGACTAGGGGACTAAATGCAATTGAGGTAACAACTGAAACGATTATTTCAGGAACACTAGAGTGTCATGAGTGATAGCAGTGAGCTATTTGAAGCCTAGATCACACTTAAAGTGGCTGCATTCAACACTTCACATCAGTTTTCCGCTTATCTATGTGGGTTTATGTAGCAAAACAGTCATAATTCATTTTTACGCCAACCTCTCTCAACTACTCCCTATCCTGTTGGAATGAAACTGACTGTGACTTTACGTCTGGAATATGTAAATGACCTTCTTTCTGATTGGCTGTGCTATATCCATTGTGCTGTGCTCAAAACAAGAGTCCATGAATGAAATAACGAACAGAACAGGTGGACGGAAATCCTCAGGAAAATGGAATGAATGAACTTCCCTTGATTTAGCTGGATCCTTCAGAAGTTCTGCAATGCTCCGTTTGCTTTGGCGAGACAGCCAGGAACAGCGCAATGTTTCATTGTTTCCCCATGTCTTCAACTCTAAAATCTCTGCCACGCAATGCCTGCAGGGACAGCATTCCACATCGCTTAACGGGAATGGGTGGAGCTAAACAGATATTGCTAAGTCATTATCGTTAAGTCATTGCAGGAGCTTCCCAGCAGTGGTATGGATGGGAGCGAGGGGTCACCATGGTTTGGTGTAAACTGGCTAGAGGAGCTTACCAACAGTGGTGTTGATGGGAACCAGGGGTCACCATGGTTTGGTGTAAAGTGGTTAGAGGAGCTTATGAACAGTGGTGGTGATGGGAACCAGGGATTATGATGGTTTCGTGTAAAGTGGTTAGAGGAGCTTACCAGCAGTGGTGTTGATGGGAACCAGGGGTCACCATGGTTTGGTGTAAACTGGCTAGAGGAGCTTATCAACAGTGGTGGTGATGGGAACTAGGGGTCACCATGGTTTGGTGTAAACTGGCTAGAGGAGCTTATCAACAGTGGTGCTGATGGGAACCAGGAGTCACCATGGTTTGGTGTAAACTGGTTAGAGGAGCTTACCAACACTGGTGTTGATGGGAACCAGGAGTCACCATGGTTTGGTGTAAACTGGTTAGAGGAGCTTACCAACACTGGTGTTGATGGGAACCAGGGGTCACAACATGCCCATGGATGTCATTACGATTTCATGCTGAAGAACCTAGTATTCTTTCGTTTGGTTCTAGCTGGTCACAAGCATTTCAGGTTCCGAACGTATTTATTTTTGGTGGAAATGAACCGTACGTTTCAAAATAAGGTGCGGGAATCAGAACAGAACCCATCCCACATTAGTGGAAAAGGGCTAAGAGTCAACAATACCGTTATTAGAGCCAGTCACAGTCAGGGGGCGGCCTCAGGACAGGCCAAAACCTTCTCAAAACCATGGTGAAACAGTGTAGTGACCAACATATTCATAACCATTCCGTGTAATAGCTTTGTTTGAGGGTTCTTGGAGGTCTGGTTCCTTTGACCACTTCTTTGGACAATTCTGATTAAGGTTCTTTAGAATGACGCATGTCCCACCAAACCACTCTGATTGGCTGTGGACTTTTCTTGTCTGTGAAAAGGAAAGCAGAGAGAATACATACATGAATACAGAGCTTGCTCAGTTTCGCCAAGAAGATACCATATGAATATATGAGCCTTAAAAACAGTCTCTCCGAGGTTCTCTAGAAACTTCTCCTTCCGCCCACCCCTCACCCCCAAACGGTGGTGTTGTTATTTTGTAGTTGTTTTTATTTAAAACTAAGTGCAACACTGCAGGAGAGTTGCACAGAAGGAATGATGTATGGTGCACGAGCTGCGTGAGAGGTATTTTTATTTCATAACGGTGCAGCTTGTCAGTGGCAGTGTAGACGTCTCTGTCATCTCAGCGGTGGAGTTGTTCCCACCGGAGCCAATTTACTCTGCTCCGACTATTATCAACACTGCAGATCATTTTGTAACTCTTTATTTACAGAGGGGAAAAAAAAGAGGAAAAATACTGCTCCGTTCGCGGTATTTCACGGCTCTTTTGTGGGAGCGTAAAGAATCCATTGGTGGCCTCGGCGGACCCGCACCAGTGCCAAGATATTAAAACGTTAAAAATGCTTTCGTGAGATTTCACAAGCGGTTTTGAATGGGGCAGAAAGGGAGTTATTTCAGACGTAGGTGGGAGAAGCACATGGTGGAAGTTCTGTATGTATTTCTTGACTTGTAACTGGCAGAAGGGAGCTAAATAGTCCTTTAAAGGTTGATGTGGGGTGGTTTTGGGGGTCCAATCATTGGAGTAGACTTGAGTTGTATTCATATATAATGTTTGGGGTTGACCAACAAGGTCAACAGGACAAAATAGCTAGCTAGGAGCTTATTAGCCTAACGTTTTTGTGCTTTGCTCATGTGGTGATAGAACTAATTACAGTCTGGGGGGAGGTCTCAAAGTGAACAGCAGAGTGGATGAAGCCAATCGAAGTAATGCGGAGTTCTCAGAGCGAATGTTGCAGTAATTAAATGCAATCACTATTGAGGGGATGCCTCAGAACAAACAACCAGTCTCAGAACAAAGTGCATAGTGATTATGCTCGATCAGAGTCAGAGGGAGGTCTCAATGTGAGCACTACAGTCATTAGAACCAATCACAGTCAGGAGGCTGTCTCAGAACAAAAGACATGTTGATTATAACCAATTACAGGCAGCAGTGATTTCAGTACAGGCGACGCTGCGGTTAGAACCACTGGCAGTCAAGTGGAGGTCTCAGAACAATCAATGCAGTGATTAGAACCAATCACATTCAGGGGGAGGTCTCAGTACAAACAACGAGATGGTTGGAACCAATCACAATCAGGGAGACAAACGTTATGGTGATTAGAACCAGTTCTCAGAACTGGTTTTAATCAGGTCTCAGACCAAAAGACAGGGGTTAGAACCTATTGCAGGGTGAGATCTCAGAACAAATGACATTAGATTTGATTAGATTTGGTTGTAGCCGGTGGCAGTCTCAGAACAAATTACACATTGATTAGAATCAGTCACAGTCACGAAGACTGGTCTCAATAATGCAGTGATTAGAACAAATCGCAATCAGGGTAAGGTCTCAGAATGAATTACATGTTGATCAGAACCCATCACGGTCAATGGGTGGTCTCAGTACAGTCAATGCATTGATTAGAACCAGTCGCAGTCTGGTGGAGATCTCAGTGCAACAAACAACAAGGTGATTGGAACCAATCACAGTCGTGGGACAAACAACACAGTGATTAGAACCAGTTGCAATCAGGGAGAGGTCTTAGAACAAATGGCTTGTTGACTACAACCAAACACAGTCAGGGAGTCAAACGGTAAGGTGATTAGAACTAACTGCAGTCAGGGCGAGTTCTTAGATGACATGTTGATTAGAACCAAACACAGTCAGAGAGAGGTCTTAAAATAACATGTTCATAGAAATGGTCACAGTCAGGGGGTGGTCTCAGAAAAAATCTATAATCTTAGAACCAATCACAGTTAAGGGGATGTCTCAGAACCAGCAACACGATTCAAACCAATCACAGTTAAGAGGAGATCTCAGAACAAATGGTATGTTAATTAGAACCATTCACAGGCCTTCATACAAATGACACATTGATTAGAACCAATCACAGTCAGGGAGAGGTCTTAGAACAAATGACATGTTGATTAGAACCAAACACAGTCAGACTGAGGTCTAAAAACAAACGACACATTCATCAGAAACGATCACAGTTAGGGGAAAGTCTCCAAAAAATAACTGTGCTGTAATTAGAACCAATCATAGCATTGGGTATGTCTCAGAACCAGCAACATGATTCAAACCAATCACAGCCAAGAGGAGGTTTCAGAACAAATGGCATGTTAATTAGAACCAGCCACAGTCAGGGGGAGGTTTCAGTACGAATGACACATTGATTAGAACCAATCACAGTCAGGGGGAGGTCTTAGAACAAACAACAAGGTGACTGGAACCAATCACAGTTCTGAGAACTGGTTTTAGTCAGGTCTGAGAACAAAGAACACAGTGATTAACACTGACTGCGGTCCGGGGGAGGTCTCAGAACGAACAGCACAGGGATTAGAACCAGTTGCAGTCAGGGCGAGGGTTTAGATCAAATGACATGTTGATTAGATCCAGACACAGTCAGAATGAGGTCTAAAAACAAACGACACATTCATCACATTCAACAATCGCAGTCATGGGGATGCCTCAGACGCAGCAAGATGATTAGAACCAATCACAGTCAGGGGGAAGGTCTCAGAATGAATGAAGCGATTAGAGCCAATTATAATCATGGAGAAGCCTCCGAACAAACAACGTGATGATTAGAACCCACTGGAGTCTGGAGAAGGTGCACACTGCATTGTGCAAACTGGGTTGCATTCAGAGACAACTGCATGGTGGCCAGGGTCACTGTTTTGTCACTGTTCTCCAGTGATGCCACATCTTTCCGGGACCAGGGCTCCAAGGGAGCATAATAAAAGCCCCCCTCCTCCGTCAGCACAGTGCTAGCCAACACAGGCGTCTGTTAGCTGACCTAACAAAATTAGCGATTTGTGTCCTCCTCCAAGTGTGCTGAGCTGTCCAATGATGTTGCCTTAGCAGCAGTTTGAAAAGTTGTTCAAACTTTTGTGCAGGCCAAAATCAATCCTCCTAGTGGGCCAAATATGGGGAGCCTTGGTTTCAGAAGCAATCTGCCTTTGTGGTTTAACACTCCAACAGAACCTTCACGACCAGGCGGCACAACCATCCAACCACTGGTCTTATGATCAGGAGGTTATGAGGTCAATCCCTGCAATTTGCCACTGGGCTCCCAAGTGGCCAACCGTGAAACTATCAAATCAGGAGGTTGTGAGTTTGATCCGTAATGATGCTGTTGTGCTAGTCATGAGCCTTCTCTTGCTCAGGTCTTTTGGAGCAGGGTAAACACCAAAAATGCTGCGATATGTGTGTTTTGAGTCAACAGATGCAATGAAGTTCAGGGAAACGAGCCTTGCCTGAGGCAAATGACCATGTGCCCCAGATGCAAGCGAGATCCGAGATTAGGCTGAAAAATGCCGGAGTGTTCCTTCAACGTGTTCCCTTAATAGGTTAAACCAACAAAGAAAGCATGCTCATTTGTATTGCAACCATTTCACATGCTAAGAGTCGGCAGGCGTTTGACAGGCAACGAGTATATGCGCCTTTGGAGTTAACCCTGCAAGGGAAAAGCAAGGCCGGCCGCTTCCCGCGTGCTGCCTGCTTAATTAAATGTCAGGTGCTTGGTTTTTCTAGCCCCCTGCTCATTAACCTCACGCAATCAATATGTCAGCTTGGAGTAACCTTTCAGTTGCATCCATCTTTCAGATGCTTCCTTTACTCATTTCCTTCCGCGTTTAGCGTGCTAATGTCCCAAATCCGACGCCATCACTCACGGCTGATGCTGCAAACTGAAGACGAGCTAAAAACACAGGGACTTAAGGTTAACTTTACATCATATTAAGCAGACGTACGTTGGACAAGCCCCGGAAGACGCCAGGAAGGCACTGTCTTCGAAAACTGGCTTTCAGCTTCACAAAACACCCAGTTACCTCATTTTGACATTCTTATTTAGGCTGTTGTGCAGCTTAATTCTATATGTTGTGTAGAGAAAATTTAGGATATATAGATGGGACACTACGGGTACCCTTGAAGAAAACCAGGGGCTAGTGGCCCCCAGTTTATTTTGGGCAGGGGTGCAAAATCCTGGTCTTGCATGTCACCTTGTGTGTTTAAGGTGGTAGTAATTTCAGACTCCTGCAGATGGCGCTGCACGAGGACGATAGGGCTACAAATACCTGCGAGGAATGTGACGGGATTCACTCCTAACCCGGTTTAGAGACAAGAAAACTAAGATCACCAGACATAAAATGAGCCCTGTCACTGAAACGTACTGAATAGCCTGTAATACCACCACCAGCACCAATAATAGCTGTCATTGGATTTGACATGGACTGGACAAGTTTCTGGATGTTACACTCTTGGTGGTCCAGATTTGGTGGATGCCTTCCCTGGCACAATTCCGAGGAGAATTCCCTGTAGACTGGGATTTTAACCACTGCTGGTAGACCCGTATGACCGTACACTTCCTTACACCTGCAGATTCAGCTACTTCCTTCACACTATGGTCTTTGGCACACGCCCAAATGCAGTCACTCCTTTTAGCCAATCATTAACATCTGCTTTGCAGCCATTTTCCACACATGGAACGAGACATTCCCTGCACTGTAGCACCTCTTCCTAATCTATGGATCCCGTCACTCACACCCCACAGGGATTTATAGCCCTTCATCATCGTGCAGCGCCACCTGCAGGAGCCCTACGACCTTAAACTCGCAAGGTGACTCATTCTTTTGTCTGGTGAGTTCTGAGCATACTCTGATGGTGCAGCTTGAAGGTGGGAGGCACTTTTTAGAGTTTTACTTGCGCACTAAGTTAAAGAGGAATGGTCAGAATCTACAGACCTAAGATCACGACTTGGAACATAAACAGAGAGACATTCTGCAATGTAAGCAGGTGCTTTAAGGTCATCCAGGGCTTTATGGACTAGTAGCAGAACTTTAAGACCTATCCTAAAAGATACACATAGCCAGGTGTGATATGAGCTCTCTGTTTTGTTGGATCCATGGTGCCGCATTCTGTACGAGTGGTAGAGGATGTATTGTCGTCTCGGGAAGCCTAGGAAGCCCATCAGTAAGCCCATTTATTTTTTTTATTAGCTGGTGAATTCAGGAGGAAAGCAGATGGCCAACATTGCTGCTGTTGAATATCTCATTGCAGACGTATAACAGTAGTGACTGTCATCATTACGATGGAGAGAATGGATTTCCCAAACTATAGAAATGACTGGTGTCTCCTACCTCAGTTTGGCTCCTTGTTCTAGTTGACAACGTGTCCCTGGAGTTCAATTTGTGTTAAAACATTCCTTACGATTGTGTTTGACGATTCAGGTAAGAGTTGCTAGCTTTGTATTTATTAGCCTAGTCAGAACTGGATAGCACCACAGGGACTCCCAATGGTTTTAGGATGTATTTGCATAATGCTCGTTGGGGCGTTGTCGTCAAATGAAGGAACACACTGATGAAGGAAAACATGAAAGTAATATAAAACTGTGAATTCTGTCAGGCTGATGAGTCTGATGCTGCGCTATATGTATTCCACCATCAATGCCATTTAGTCAAGTCAAGTCAAGTCAAGTAGTTTTTTATTGTCATTTCAACCATATACAGTGGTGTACCGTACACAGTGAAACGAAACAACGTTCCTCCAGGACCAAGGTGCTACACAGAACAATAAATACAATAGATACACAAGACAATTTACAATATACAAAACAGCAAACAATAAATACAAGGAGGGAGCAGTAAAGTGCAGTTATGTCTATTTTTTTAAGATGAACATTGAACATTGAACATTGTTTTTAGCAGTTACATAGCAGCAGTTATGTCATTGAACATTGTTTTTTTGCAGCAGTTATGTCAATATGTGGTATAAATGTAAACATTTACTCCTTAAGTTTGTGTAGACAGATTTAAGAGATGAGATTTTGTGTGTGTGTGTGTGTATGTGTGTGCGTTCAGTCCAGTCACAGAAATGTGTGCAGTTATTCAGACCAGACTCTGGTTGTTAAGGAGTCTGATGGCTTGGGGAAAGAAGCTGTTGCACAGTCTGGATGTGAGTGCCCGGATGCTTCTGTACCTCTTTCCAGACGGTAGGAGGGTGAAGAGTGTGTGTGGTCATCCACAATGCTGTTTGCTTTGCGGATGCAGCGTGTAGTGTAAATGTCTGTGATGGTGGGAAGAGAGATACCGATGATCTTCTCAGCCGTCCTCACTACTCGCTGCAGGGACTTGCGATCCGATACAGTGCAGTTCCCAAACCAGGCAGTGATGCAGCTGCTCAGGATGCTCTCGATGGTTCCTCTGTAAAATGTGGTGAGGATAGGAGGTGGGAGATTTGCCTTCCTCAGCCTTCGCAGGAAGTAGAGACGCTGCTGGGCTTTCTTGGTTATGGTGCTGGTGTTGAGGGTTTATCATGCATCAGGTGTTTATCATGCATCAGGACACTCGTTCTTCTGTAGAATGTGGCTTTTTTTGCGTTGCAGGTCCTCATGGATCAAGTAGTAAAAACATTCAACATTAACAGAAAAGTTACACTCTTCATGGGTCACTTTCAGGAGGTGATCAGTCGTTAAAAAAGGGGGGAGCAAACTGGAGGGCTGTGGAGTAGATCTTTCCTGGTATTTGGAACTGAAAAAATATTCAGCTTGTATAAAAACATGAATTCACTGGAATGTGTTGCATCCCCTACGCTGTTATAAACACGGTTTGCTTGGGAAATAGGCAAGGAGTTCCCCTCACCACTGTACCTGCTAGAGTCTTTTAGTTTGCCCTCTGAATGATCAACAAGTAAGAAACACAGCCTCTGATTGGTTGATAAATCAGGAACACAGCCTTTGATTAGTCTACAAGTCAAGAACGCAGTGTCTGATTGGTTGATAAATCAGGAACACAGCCTTTGATTGGTCTACAAGTCAAGAACACAGTGTCTGATAGGTTCATAAATCAGGAACACAGCCTTTGATTGGTCTACAAGTCAGGACCACAGCCAATGATTGGTTGACAAGATGGGAGCACAGTGTCCTTTTGGTTGATAAATCAGGAACACAGCCTTTGATTGGTTGATAAATCAGGAATACAGCCTTTGATTGGTCAACAGTCAGGAACACAGCCTTTGATTAGTCTACAAGTCAAGAACACATTGTCCAAGTGGTTGATAAATCAGGAACACAGTCTCTGATTGGTCTACAATTCAGGACCACAGCCAACGATTGGCTGACAAGATGGGAACACTGTCCTTTTGGTTGATAAATCAGGAACACAGCCTTTGATTGGTCGACAAGTCAAGAACACAGCCTCTGATTGGTTGATAAATCAGGAACACAGCCTTTGATTGGTCTACAAGTCAAAAACTCAGCCTCTGATTGGTTGACAAGATGGGAACACAGCCAACCCAAGTGTCAGTGGATAGCTAACAGCCTTGCTAACACCAACAATAACCTGTAAGAGATGGACATCTTTGCCCCATAAATTATTATTTAGAAAAACTCTTAATTTACCTCTTTATAATTAACAGTTAACCACTACAATTACTAACCTATAATCTACTAACATTAACTTAACAAATTATCTTGTCATTTTATGCCAATTCTAGTTATTACCATATAATAACTCACTTATTACTAATTTATTACTATTTAAGTCCTACTTATGTTAGCTGAACAAAAGCTACTGAGTAATAAGCTTAATAACTGAATAAATGTCAGGTGCTTTGTGTTTCTTACGGTTCATAAATGTTAGTCAATCAATATGCCAGCTTGACCTAACCTTTTCATCTTCCAGGCGCCTTTTCGACTTGTTCTATGCGCTAATGCTAACATTTCTAATCCAGTGCTGTTGTTTACAGGCTTTGCTATGAATCGAGCATTGCGGGAAGGCTATGTAGGGATGTGAGAAAATGAGGGAAACTGACAGATAGGGTGGAGGGAGATAAAACAGGAGGGGAAAAACGAAGGAGCTGCGCATCAGATTAGCCGATATTGAAGTTGGCGGGGCGGATCGCGGCTCGTTTGCCGCGAAGACGGGGCTGGTTAGCCGTGCCGTCTCTGCGTTCCCGTCCGCCTCGCTGATGTTTTTATTTATTTATCGCTGCCCGCATGTGAGGTCACCCAGCTGCTCGCAGGACGCCTCCGTTAGCCGCCTGTCCGCTCTGGTTCACGTGAATACCACGGGATAGCTTCTCTCAGGGCGAGTGAACGAGGGCTGGTGAGTCTTCGACGTCCGTGCTCAGAGCCTGATAGTAACGTCAAAAAGCGACGTGATGAGTAATGTGCGCGTCTCAAGGCGGGTTGCGCGATTAGTCCTTGCCCAAGGACTCTCCGGCATGGGCTTTTAAGTCACAGAATCAATACCTGCCCGTTTTACCTTGACACAAAGTGGGTCTGGCGTGGGCTGGGGGTAAACTTTGTAGGAGGAGTGGGCTTTGTGAACACTGGCTTGTGCACTTACTGTCCACTTGATTTCATGCACCCATCTTCCACTCGCTGGCATGCAGGCATTAGCCAAGAACGGAGAACCTGAACCTGTTCACAGTGCTAAAGCAATACTCCAGAACACTTAATCTGCATTACCATCGATTACCATGCAGAATCATTTCACCACGAGTCCCTGAACTCAGCAGCTCGTTGACTCCAAACTCATTTATAATAGAATTTCAGCACCTGGATTCTGCAATAAGTGTCTCTGGCGGACAAATGCTAGAACATTCCTAACAACTAGAGCTTTTAGAGCCCCAAAACTTCACTGTCTATTCTAAATGAATCAGCTGTTAGTCAGAGCTAAATACCAAAAACTAGAACATCGCATCTCTGATAATATATTACCTCAGCTGTTAGAATTAGCTACAGCTAAACGGCAAGAACTATCTAGAACACTGCATCTCTGTTAATATATTATGTTTGCTGTTGGCGTTAGCTAGAGTTAAATGCCAAAAACTATCTAGAACACTGCATCTATGTTAATATATTACCTCAGCTGTTAGCATTAGTCAGAGCTAAATGTAAAGAACTATCTAGAGCATTGCATCTCTGTTAATATATTACCTCAGCTGTTAGTGTAAATCAGAGCTAAACGCCAAGAACTATCTAGAACATTGAATCTCTTTTAATATATTACCTCAGCTGTTAGTGTTAATCAGAGCTAAATGCCAAGAACTATTAGCTCTAGCTAATAGACATTGCATCTCTTTTAATATATTACCTTAGCTGTTGGCATTAGCTAGAGCTAAACGCCAAGAACTATCTAGAACATTGCATCTCTTAATATATTACCTTAGCTGTTAGCATTAGCTAGAGCTAAACGCCAAGAACTATCTAGAACACTGCATCTCTTTTAATATATTACCTCAGCTGTTATCAACACTAAGGAAGTCTGGGCAGGCATGGCATCCAAGTAGGGCAGCGTAGGCCCCCCACACAGCTATGGGCCTACTCTCTGGGTGTACCATTACAGACTGTAGCCCATCTGTACCTGCACTATCCATCATCCCCCTGTACCCCACTTATCACTGCTCAGTTTCTGAGCACAGCTTTCTGTTTGGGTGATGTCACTGTTGGATTGAGAGTGGACAGTCGTCTCCCAAAAGTATCCAGCCAGGGGCAGCTCTCTGGTCAGGGCTGTGCATCAGCAGAAGGGTCACGGTCAGTAGGTCTAAGGAAAAGCACAGCACATCCACTAAAGCCTGGAGGGTGAACGAGTGGAGAATGGAGTAGAGGTTAATGTCACACGCTGAAAGGCCCCTCCAGAAGCGAGGGGCTATAGTATCAGTGGCACTGACCTGTGTGATTCATCACCGTGCGCTGAAGTTGCCGGGGGAACGGTTTGTCTTATCATGTTAGCGCTCTATTATAGGTTTTCAGTCCCAAGTCTCTGAGCAACTTAATCCACACGGGCCCTTCGGTGACGGCGCTTATTGCATTACCTGCTATTGGAGTCTGTGGATTTCTGGTTTCCACCCGGCTCCTGAATAAACCCGCAGAAGAAATGATTCATGGTTCTTCCAGCCGCCTTATAACTGCACATTAGCATCACTGTCGCCCCGAACAGGCCGTACAGTACCGTGAAAAGGTGTGGAAGCGCATGTCATATCAACACTTTCCTCTTATTTTATTTCACCAGCGTCGTAATAAAACCGCATGTCTCTGGAATCATAACTTCACAGGAGGAGGACAAGAGAAGCCGAACGTGTGTTAATGTAGTGAGGTTAAGCTTTTAGGATTTTTCAGGACATGTTATAGTTCCACACGCCATGAAAGGACATAAAGGACAGCTAGTCTTTGTTTTTGTTTATAAAAATTACATTCTGGCTATTTTTTATTTGAATTTGCTTATGGATATTAATTTTATTAGACCCTGATTCTGGATATTTAACTGAGTTTATAAAATCTTGCAGAGTATTAAATGTATTATACAACTATTTCAGATGGTAATTGTAATTCATTTTAAATTAAATGCATTAGAATCTTAATTCTTACTATTCATGTGTACTGATGGACAAACAGATTGTGACGAGCGCTGAGCTAAAATCAAGGTGAGGTTTATTTAACAGGTTTGTAATCAAACACAGCAGCAACAAGAGCAAGGCGGACATAACAGAAGGGCAAGACAGAGTCAGAGTCAAGCGAACATCAAAACCAGGCAAACAATCAGAACAGCAAAGGTACCAAAAGGGCAAAGACTAAAGAGTAACCCAGAACAACGTCAAAACCAGAGTAGCAAGCAAGAGTAATCACAGAGAGACCCGCTCGGTACACACAGAGTGGCAATACTTCACAACGGGTCAGTGGGAGAGAGGAGTATTTGTACAAACAGACTGAACTAACAACAGGTGTGATCAATACTCAGGTGATTTAGATCTAGAAAACGGAACGGGATTGGGAGATGGCGGACATGTGACAGTGATGTCATGGGGTGGTGGGTCCAGGAGATCGGGGGTGAGAAGAGAGCCAGCAGGCGTGACATCATGTTTTAAACTCAATTCTGGAAATGGAAATTTATTAGACCTTTATTCTGGAAACCAATTTTGTCAAAACTTCATATCAGGGTTTTTATTAGAATTTCATATCTGGGTGTTCATTTTATTAGAACTTCATTCTAAATGTTTTTTGTAAGAACTTTATTCTAGATTTAAGTTTATTACAACTTCCTTCTGGATGTTAATTTTCCTGTCACGCTTTCGGGTTTCCCCACTGCCTCCGATCTCCGGGACTCCATCTCCCAGACCACATGTCCTGAACTCTCCATTCACACTCCGCTTCCTAGATCTGGCTCACCTGAATTCTGATTGTTTCACCTGCATCTCATTTCCCCTTCCATGTACAGTATATACCCCTCATTTACACACCCTCTTTGCGAAGTATTGCCAAACTCGGTTTGCTTACTGTGCGTTCTATCTGGTTACTATTTTTGGTCTCGACTCTTCTTCGTTCTCCGACTCTCTCTCTCTCTCGGATTCTCCCTTTTGGTTTTGATTGCTGTACTGGTTGTTCACTCTGGTTCTGACATCCACTTTTACTCTCTAGATTTCTCCCCTGGATTTTCCCTCTGGGTTGGTTGCCTGTTTATCTGACCCTCTGGCTCTCGACCCTTGCCTGTCTCTCTCTTCTCCTTCAGCCTCGCCCGTTATTGCTCTGTATTTGCTGCTGACTTTGATTTTCAACTTGTCTAATAAACACTCTTTGACTTTTAGCTCGCCACGTGTCGAAGTATGTTTGTTCTAGACATTTCCTTATAATTTTATAAGAACTTAATTTTTTTAATGTAAAAATTCTATGTTACTTTTATTAGAAGTTTATTCTAAATATCAATTTTAATAGAAATCCTTTCACTCTAGACGCTAATTTTATCAGAACGTCAGAACAGCTTCTTTCTGGAGGGTCATTTTGTTAGAATGTCGCTCTGGGTGCTAATTTTATTAAAACTTAATTTTGGGTGTTAACTTCATTACAACTTCATTTTAAGTGTTAATTCTATTAAAACTATTCTCTGGATGTTAAGTTTATTAGAACTTCATTCTGGTGTTAATTTTATAAGGACTTCTTTCTGGGATCATTTTTTTAAAGTATTTTTAGTCTATGTAGTCTTAGTTTTAGTCTTTATATTTTGTTGATTATTTTAATATTCTTCCATCCTATTATGTAAAACCTTTGAACTTGTACAGGACTAACATATAAAAGTTATATTTACATGTTTAGATTTGACCTGTATGCGGTCTGCTGATATATGATGGAAATCATTGATTCTGAACTGCTGAGCGCTGCTGTATTTCCTACCATGATTAGAAAACTCCGGTGCTGTTTGGTTGCATGTATCTGTCATTGTCCTGGTGGTCAAAAGTGGCATCATTTGACTGTCTGTCTCTCTGTGTGTCTCTCTCTCTCTGCTATGTCCACCCATGGCCTGTGTATTCCGGTACCTGATGCAACTCCAGGTAAGAAAACATTCCGGTTTATTTGGACGCTGAATGTGACAGTCTTCTGTCTTAAAGGGACAGCACTAGACAGGAAGTCAAATGTACACATTTTCCTTTTAACCCAATTGTAGTTGATCAGTCAAGACCTGCTTTGTGTCTGAAGTTTGCCTCCTAGCTTTAGCACTGGCTAATGCATCTAACAAGTAACAGAAGCTTATTATGGGCATTCATTAAAACGAGTATAACCCAACACTAAGACTAAAGACTTAGTAGTAATCAATAAACTTTTGTAGCAATCAATTCCAGGTTAAAACCAAGACTTTATAGAAGTTGTTTCTGAGTTAAGATTATGACTTTGTAGTTGTCAGTTCCAACTTAAGATCAAAACAGTTTTTTGGTGATGCCGAGTTAAGATCAAGACTTCGTAGTAGTCAATTCTGACCTAAGATCAAGACTTCTTAGTAGTCAATTCTGACCTAAGATCAAGACTTTTTAGTAGTCAACTGTGACCTAAGATCACAAATTCGTAGTAGTCAATTCCAACTAAAGACCAAAACTTTGTAGTACCAGATTCGGATATGAGATGGAGTTTTTGAAGTAGTGGCTTTCCGGCACTCAGTCTAGTTCCAAAGATCTGCTACACCTACTCCAACTTAGTTCTCGATTGGTTGGATTAAATTCATTAGTGTTAGCTAAGCACGCTAGATGCAACTTGGAGCTAAAGTCTCCAGGAAAGTGGATCTCCAGGAAGACAGTTGGTGAGCATAGCTATAGTCCATGGATTGATCATCTGATACCACATGGAGCCGTCTGGAAGTTGTATATCATTGATCCGTAGTCTAACCAGGTTTCAGGTGGTTGTAAGGAATTTGAAGCAGCAGCAGTAGCACAGGGCTCTTTACTGAAGGAGTGTTTCACCTAGAAAGACCATAAAGAAGCATCCCATCGAGGTCCTGCTGTTGTAGTCACAGTTCCCACCAGTGGTAGGGTGGGTAATCAAATATCACATGACAATAAAAGCAAACAAACAAAAATAGGCCAATTAGAGGCCCTGAATTAGCAGTGCATTAAATTGCCCATGACTACATTAGCCTAATAGCCCAATGGAGAGGAGCCAACTCCAGACACCAAGCGTGACTTCGCCGATTGACTACATATGGAAAAATGGAGGGACTGCATGTGTGGTATTTTGCTAGGCTACACCTTTATTGCAGAGAGGTGCTTCAAAAGCTGTAGGTACCTTGGCGGATTGGTAATGAGTTATCCATTTAGTCCTAGTGAATCTGTTGCCGAGACCTTGATGAATGTTTCTTAGGTTACAAAGCCTGTTAAACTGGCTGCCAAAATAAATAAATAAAGGAAGAAATATGTAAAATAAATAAAACCCTTCACCTTGGGTATTTGCACTTAAACTCCAGCGCATAATGTCACAAATTGGAGGATGAATTTAATCCCGGTGTTGCGGCTCACCGCGCGTGTTTTTTCTGTCCCTGTTAAAAGCTGACTTTTTGCACCTGCTTTATTTACGAACCGCCTACCAGGCGCGTGCGCTTTCTGCCAGCACGGAAACGTGTTTACACTTATTAATGCGCTCTAAAGTAGTGCACTTACAATGCATTTCATTTACTGCTTATCTTTGCTTGTGCGCTTGCGTGTGTGTCTGTGCGCTCTGGTTGAAAATGGAATGGCGTGTCGTACGAGGGGGCTGTTCATTTAGATAAGGCTGAGCTTAAGTGAGGCATGAAAGGGTTTGTGTTGGGCTGCTGTATCGCGACGGCTGTGGGCAGGAGCACTGCCGAACCAGGATTTGTGTGCCGGCCTTTGGAGGGAAACTTTAAGTAATCCTATTTGTCAACATCACAGGTGCGAGCGGAGCTGCGGGCTGTCTCGGCGAGAACTCCGGCCCGAGGCTTGCGGGGTGTGTGATCTGAGTGTGTGTGTGTGTTTAAGCGAGTGAGTGGCGAAGCCTCGAGGCATGTCATTTGTGCGTATGGGGGTTGGGGGGTGGGGGTGATGTGCAAGACTGAAGAGGCCATAAGGCATGTGATCTTTGTGGGCGCTTGTCTGGAGGAGGAGGACGATGACAGGGATCAAACAACGGCCTCCTTTTAAAGGGACTTTTAAAGGGATACTTTGGTGAAGTATCTTATTGATGTGATGTACATCCTCCTTTAACCTGAATGCAGCTAAGCCAAGTTTGGTGTCAGAAGTTTTGGTGTTTTGGTGTTTTTGGTGTCGGAAGTCTGAAATTTTCCTCACTGCATTTTTGGAATCGAAAGTTTGGTGCAGTACACACGCTGGGCACTGAAGCTTCAAAACTTGCCATTTCTAAACATGATTTTTGTGATGTCACAAAAACCACATAGTCACACCGTAACAACCACCTGGGACAACGAAGAAATGCCCTAGTACAACCTTGACAACCACCTAGGAGTCCATAGGAACAGCCCAGTAACACCTTATCAACCACCTGGAATAACATAGCAATGACTTAGCAGCACCTTAACAACCACCTGGGACAAGATAGCAACGACCTAGAATCACCTTATCAACCACCAGGGATATTATAGCAATAGCCTAGCAGCACCTTATCAACCACCTGGAATAACATAGCAATGACTTAGCAGCACCTTAGCAACCACCTGGGACAACATAGCAACATCCTAGCAATAACTTAGCAATCACCACCACAGATACTATAGCAATAGCCTAGCTAACCTATAGCAAACTCCAGGGATACTATGGTTATGCCCTAGAAACACCTTAGCAAGCACCATGGATAACATAAGGATACCATAGCAAACCCCTTAGTAACCACCTGGGATGCCATAGCACCATCTTACCAACCACCTGGGACAGCATAGCAATGGCCTAGCAACACCTGAGCAACCACCTGAGAAACCATAGCAATGGCTTAGCAACCACTTGGGATACCCTAGCAATGACCTAGCAACACCTTAGCAACCACTTGGGACACCATAGCAATGGCCTAGTAACCACCTGGGATACCATAGCAATGACCTAGTAACACTTTGGCAAACACTAGGGATACTGTAGCAATGGCCTAACAACCACATGGGATATCATAGCAACACCTCAGCAACCACCTGGGATACCACAGCAATGATCTAGCAACACCTTGGCTACTCCTAGGGATACTGTAGCAATAGCCTAAACACCACCTGTGAGACCATAGCAACATGTTAGCAATCACCTAGGATACCACAGCAACATCTTGCAATGGCCTAGCAGCACCTTGGCAACCACTAGGGATACTGTAGCAATAGCTTAACAACCACCCGGAATAACGTAGCAGTATGTTATATGGATATGGATCTTTAATGGGGGGTTTCAGCTGGACTGTCCCTTTAAGCTCTTCACTTCTTCATTGGCCTCATGGACTCTAGCCGTTCTGGGCCGACCAGCAGATTTCAGGAGCGCTAAATTCATGATATCAGGCTACATGCACGTGTTCCACGGTATCGCTCTGCTGGCCGCAGTCAGACAGGACCACATCAATCTTTAATCGACAACGTTAAGGGACAAGAGATCAACAAATTAGATTACAGCCCGCATTAGTGCAGACCACAGAGGCTGTCATTAAGATTAAATGATATCGTCGGAGCAGCTCACCTTGCTGCTCACCTTCACTCTCTTTCCTTTTTTCCTCTTCCTCTCCCTCACCTCCGTGGTCTCACTTCGTGGCCGCCCTCGACACCTTTAAAAGGCTGAATGGAATCCTGTGTAATACAGGCTTTAACTGGCGTTTTATCTGGACTCTGTTTGTTCTGTATGTGTGTCGGGCCACGCGAGGACGGCTCTGGTGAAATATGGATACTGTTTATGGATCTGTCTAATGGATGTCGGTTTAGCTTCAGAGTACAGGTTATTTATGCTTCTGGCAAAGTAAGGCTGTAGGGAATGCTAGCCGAGTTTTGGGTGTGGAGTTTTTTCCTTTACCCACAAACTCAGATGATTAGCACTAGCATCTTGTTGCGTTTGCGATGTTTGGTAACTGCGATGGGCCCTATGCTGGGCACTAACCAACATACACTCATCATCAAAAGAACAGCTACTTGCAGTGCTACTGGGAAGGAAGATAAAGGTTACCAGGAACAATAACTGATGATAAATTTAGACTGATATGATCAATATTTATTGAGCTACACATACAGAAGTAGTGTCTCTCAGTATGGAGTCGGGCCACCGTGTTTGCTAACCCAACATGCCAGACGTCTCGGCATGGAGCTGTAGAGGTTCCTAATAGTGTCCTGTGATAATCCATCCCATGCAGCTTGAATATCCTCACACAGTTCCTGCAGATGGTGCGGTAGGGGTGGAGGTGGAGTGACACCAGGCCTTCTGGATGTGTGACGTGTGACAACTAACCATTCATCTTGGTGCTGACCACGGTGCCTCCACACACGGATTCATTGGCCGTCTCCACCAAGACAAAAGCGGGACTCGTCACTGAAGATGACCCGCTGCCATTCTGAGTCACTCCATGACAGTCTGGCACGACACCATTGCAGTCTTTGGTGACGGTGACGTGGTGTTAAGGACAGTCGTTGTAACGGTCTGTGTGCATGTAGTCCTGCGTGGTGCAGCCGTCTGCCAATGGTGCTGGCACTAACAGGATGACTCATGAATCGTGGCTGTTGGGTCAGTCAGGTACAGTGATATGGCCCGTCCTTGCTTATGTCACATGGTGCGGCCGAGTGTGAAACTTTCATTGAACTATCATTCACATGTTTAACAGTGTCAAACCTATTATTATTATGACCACCGTGTGCAGCACAGTAACATCCTGGTAACATCCTGGTAGGTTGTCACAGGTATCTGTTGCCATGCTGACAGCAGTGCATCCCACAGCTGCTGGATGGAGCGTCGGGGAGGATCCATAGAGCCAACACAACAATTGAGGTGATCCTACAGGCTAGCTCGCTAGGTTCATAATCTGACTCAACTGTGAATGGGCTAATCATGTCAAACTCAGGTGGGAATAATGACTGACAGTGAAAATAGTCTACCGTGAACGCAATCAAGACGAGCTGACTGCAATAAGCTTATGTTTCCTTTTGAAACCAAACCTGCTGCAAGTTAGCTAATGAGCTTGTCAGCACCTCGGTGTCGGTGCAGCCTTGATTTGTTTTCACCCTCATTCAGGAGGCTGCTTTTGTCAAGGACTGAAAATAGTTGGAATTTTTTCCCCTTTTTTGTTGTTCGGAATGCAGGGAAATTAAACATGACTAATTCATAAGCTTGCATTCCTGCAGTCTGTGGCTAATAAGCTAGCAAACAGCTGCTCAAGAACTCAGGGCTATTAGCTGGTTAGTCCACTTTCAATCTTCCTTTTTCCTCATTTCAGACCAAATACAAGCGGTCCCGTTTCGTATTCCACTTTCGATCAGCTAGGAATTCTTCTGGGGAGTCTGTTTTTTCAATG
The DNA here is from genome assembly GCA_034552555.1 of Semaprochilodus insignis. Lineage (NCBI taxonomy): Eukaryota > Metazoa > Chordata > Actinopteri > Characiformes > Prochilodontidae > Semaprochilodus > Semaprochilodus insignis. The sequence continues at coordinate 30,208,805 of CM067488.1, forward strand.
TTTCCAGTTAGGGCTTAGCCATGTTTCCACCATCTCCTGCCCTCGCCTCTCAGAAGGGAAAAGGGTCAATGGCACAACGTGTATTCCTACGACCAAGTCTTTTATTTCAGTTTTTAAATAATTTAATAACTACATGGGATACGTGACATTATTCCACAACGCTTCCTTCCTGTGAATACATTTCCTCTGCACCGGGATCAAATTCATATTCAGGCATTTGCGCCTCTAAAAATGTCAAGCGGTGTGTGACCGTCCAACCATGTAAGCAGATGAAGTCAACTATTAAAAAGGGTCATTTATTTATAGGAATTGCTGCAAATCATTTTGGAAAACTGGTCAACTTTGAAACTAGTCCTTAAGGTCATTGAAGAACCCTAAACTTTTCTGGTTTCCTGAAATGTCAGCGGCACATCCGACAACAGAGGGCTTTTATTCTGACATGCTTTTAAGAGGGAGTGACCAGCGTGTTGCATCATAAAGAAGACACCAAGTGACCTCCATAGTGCAAGGCGAAGGTTGGTAGCCCAAACAGAAATACTGGAAAACTGTCATTCTTGAGGCCTGAAGTTGGTACCCTTTCCCAAGTTATGGCAGGTATGAACACGTCTCATTCTAAAATCATATTTTATCTGGAAATAAAACTTAATAAAATTAATCTATAACTTTTAGTCCATAACTGCAAATGGGGTCCAAGCCCAAAGGCTAGTATATGTACAGTATGTTTTCCGTGGTTCAGTAAGTGATGTGTGCTTGCACCACCTGACATGGTCCTGGTGTTAAAACCGATGTTGACCGATTTCTGTTTCTGCAAGTCTAAAATTCTACCACTATAAAAGCCAATCAAACAAATACCAACTTTTTTAGTTGGGGTATTTGAAGGTCTTTGAGGTCCGTGTGATGACCACCTACATTGAGGGGTGACGCAACCTGTTGGAATGTGTAATCAGTAGTCTGCAGTGCTTTTACGTCCCCTTTTGGTATCGGGCCAGCTTGCCTGGAACCTCTGCTACCAAAAATGTACCAGGTTTGTCAAATTTAAAGCCAGGAAAGGCCAGTAGAGTCAAACTGGTACCATGCTGAGATCTACCTGAACCCAATTTCTTGTCAAATTCTTTTGAAGTGAAGTTAGAAGAGTTTAATTAAAAGTTCATCTCACTACTGAGTCCCCTGCAATTTAAGGCAGGAACTGAGCCCTTTTTGACCAAAAGAAAACTGGATCTTAAAGTAGTTCTACTTAGAACCTTGGTGCTATTCATGAAACCATCCTGCATTCACACAGTTCACAGTTTTTTACTTGAATCAAGAAACCTCAAAGGATATGACCTCAGCAAAACAGAGGGAGCTGCACAGCGGCAGTAAACAGTAGTACCAAGATGGCGGAGCGTATAGATTACCTGCGAGTGTTTGTGATGTTATTCCAGATGTTTGCTTATATCCAGAAAGCAGCACGGATCAACTACTGGAGATGTAGAAGAGGTTCTAGAAGACGTAGAAGAGGTTCTCCAGCAGACCACTGGGTGTCGCCGTTGTTGGGTTCTCTTTTCTCAATAATTAACATGCCCACGGATGTCGCCGTGGTTTGTCCTGAAGAATCTACTATTCTTTGGTTCCAGCTGTTAACTAACTTATCTATTTTTGGTGGATATACGACAAAGCGTTCAAAGTTAGGTGTGTGAACCAAAACAAAACTTGTTCCACATTGAGACTGGCCCCTCATGGCCACTTGGTTAGCGGTTAGATCCCACTGGTTTGAAGTAAATGTACCCCAAAGTTTTAAAATCTGTGTGGAACCCAGAACCATTAAACTCTATTAAATCCCTCTGGGAGGAGGATCTGGAGGTGGCAGTACCTGAGCCTGTCTGGGTGGAGATCTTAGAACGTGTGTATAAGTCTTCCATTTGTGTCTTGTGCAGTTCAAGTTGGTACACCATACCTATTATACCAAGGCCCGGCTGTCTAAGTTTTATGAAGGCTTATCGCCAGCCTGTGATCGGTGTCAGTAAGCTCCCGCAGACGTTATACACGTTTTGGCTTTGCCCTTCCCTGTACCTTTATTGGTCAGAGATTTTTGATTCTTTGTCAGAGATACTTGGTGAAGAGATGGAGCTAAATGCTCTTAGTGCATTGTTTGGTGTGGCTCCCTCATTACCTGTTCTTTATAAATCCAAAAAAGACGTTATGGCCCTTGTTACGCTGCTAGCTAGAAGATTATTGTATTGATCAATTGGAAATCTAAAAAACCTCCTACTCACACCCATTGGATAAGAGATATTCTTCATTGTCTTAAATTGAAAAAAATCAGACTTTCAGTAAGTGGCTCATCTAACAAGTTTGAGAAAATATGGGATCCATTTTTTCATGTTGTAAAGAGGTCAAACTTTTCTTCCACCCACTTTTCTTCCACATGGCATTGGTTGCAACCTGCCATGCTGATTATAAGTGATTGCTGAAACTGTTCATGATTAGCTGGCTGTTTGTTTTTTTTTAATTTTTTTTGTAAGTTATTTGTTTATTTATTTATTTATTTATTTCCTTTTTTATTACTCAATTTTTTTCTCCAAGTCTGTTTACAGTCTATTTATTTTGAGGGTGTTTGTATGTGCTGTTTATTTAGTTATTTATTTATTATTTATTAAATGACTATTACTTATTCATCTTTTTTTTTATCTTGTTAGATATGTATATGCGTACAGATCATTCTGGATATTGGTAAATTGTCTTTTCCTGCGATATCTTGTTGTTAAGAAACATGTTACACATTTATCTGCAGGACATAATTTAATATATTTAAGATTTATAAACCCAATAAACAAAGTAAAATAAAATCAGTGTGGAACATTAAGAACATTCTTTACTGAAACACATATTTACTGCAGAAGTAAACCTTTTTGTGTTTTCCTCAAAGATATTCTGATTGCAAGTGTGTATGACAATTCACAGTTGGGTTTGCTAGTTATGTGCTGATTAGCATTGGGTTCGGCTCAAAATGAGCCAAAATCGTCACTACTGAAACCCTCACTACTGAAAACATTTGGTGAAGTTTCGGTGGTGTTTGGGTTGGTTTGGTAGTGACAAAATGGAAAGTCTGACTAAAATCAGTAGAATTAAGGTATTAATTATGAACATAATCAAAACATCACGTCTCTCATCTTTAGTAGCGTTTAGGTATTTGTGTTGAATACAGTATCCCATAGAGATTCCCTATCCAGCTCGCACAGACCCCAAGCTAGAAACCATTGCTGTTCTTTTCCTACAAGTTCAGCCTGATGTTGTTCAACCCTGCACTCACACTAGTAGGCCACAAGTCACTTATGTTGCCCCAAGTTTGTCTCTTGTGGGTGTGTTCACGTTGTCACATGTGGGTGTATACAAGCAGCTAGATTTGAAAACACATATTTGGAACCTAACTGGAATATTATTCGACGGAACACTAAGCACGGTTGTAAGTCTCTCTGGATAAGAGCGTCTGCTAAATGCCTTAAATGTAAATGTAACTGCTTGCATTCGTGGCTAGCTTTATTGGCCGGTTAGCATGCTGGCTTACCTAGCTAGCTATCAAGTGGCTGTTACGGCCCTCAGGGTCATGTTGCGTGCTCTTTGTAGTTTTCTTTGTTTTTGTTTCCTTTCTATGTATTGCAGTGTCATGACGACCCCAGGCCAGCAGGGGGCTCAACCTATAAAGGCTGGATTTCAACCAGGTGGAAGCGTGAGGCAGGACAGAGAGTTACACGCTGGTGCTTCCTGGTTCCCTGACCACCTACTTGAGAAACGCACGCCTCATTAGACTAACTAGTTTACAAGGTGTTAAGGTTTTCCAGTGTGGTATATAACACCTATGTCTCGAATGGTGTTGAAACGATAATCTGCTCTAGCTCATATGGTGTGAAGGTTACTTTTGAAGTTTGTATGTTCTCCATCAAAGTCCTAGACAGGCCTAGACACTGTAGTATGTTTCTCGGTTCAGGGAGGGAGGACATTTTTGTTTCTCTGTTTCCTCCGGGTTATTGCTTTAGTTGAGGATTTAGGTTAAATCTGATGCATTTTCTTTTGTTTTGGTTGGTGAGGTTTAGTTAGGGGTTAAAATTGAGTTAGCTCTGTTATGTTTGTTATTTTCTCCTGCCCTCCTTTGTTGTTATGTGGTTTTGGTTCGGTTTCCTCATTTATGTTCAACTTTCATAAATCTTCATAAATGTGAAGCTGGATGTTGTACGCGTGGTTGCGGGAATTGGAACGGCACGTGTGTCTCTCTCTCTCTCCTTTTATGTTATGGCCTAACCCTAGACTGGGTCATAACAGTGGCCTAACTCCCCAGAGACACCAACAATATCCGCTACTTTCTTCCACACTCCATTTTCCAAATAACGTATATGTGCTAAGATGCGTTAGGTGCGTTTCAGTCACAGGTGACTCCTTTTTTGTCCAGGGAGCTTATAAAATGGTAGGCTGGTAAACGAAGGTGAAATCTGGAGATAGCAGGAGTAGCTATGATCCGGCAGATGACATTCCTGATCAGTTATCCACAAGGGTGTTGCCATTCAGAAGGAGCAGCGGGAATCAGCGGGTGTGGCTTGCGGTCAGCCTCCAAAACTGTGGACAAGACAACAAGTTTTCATCCCAATGAATGACGTGCCAGTGAGATTTTTTTTTTTGGCCTGATCCCACTAGATCTGGCTGAGACTGCTTAAATCTGGCTAGCGGACATTTCTGACACTGACACGACTGATGCTTTCGCGGAAAGGAAGGAGACCCGTTTGTAGCCGGGGGCTTCTTTACACCAGACGTGACCCTCTCGAAAGGAAGGAATAAGCGCTCTCCGCCTCGCTAGCTCGCGCTCAGCCAGGTCAGGTAACGGCCCAGCGTTGTCTTGTTCTTTGTCAAGGAACTGGCAGCCTTTCACATGGCATCAGGGCAGCCAGGCAGATTGCGGGGTTTGTTTGGCCTTGACCAGTCGCCGTTCGCCTGTCCTCATCAAGCGATCTGCCTAGCCGGGTTTCAGTCAGTTAGAGCCGAATATTAAACAAGCTGTGTTTTCCCCTCAGACCCTCCAGCTCAGGTTGAGTCGACTTCATTATATTTCAACAGTCTACTGCTCTCCCTCCCGCTCCCGTTCCGGAGGAGAGGACGGAACAGGCACTCTGGTTGAGATCAAGCCGCGCTGCCTTGAAAGCTAAATCAGGATTATTGTGTGAAAGTTGAAGATTAGACAGGGGATTTACTTTGCCATTGTGAGTCCTAGAGGGTGGCTCCTCCGCAAGGCAGCGCTAGTAATTAAGGACGAATATCGCGCAAGTCTTTCTTTTCCGACGCGCCCGCTGTCCGGCGGAGGATGCTCCGATATTTCGGTGGCCGCGGCTTTTATTAATTTGAGGCGGAGTATGGTGTGACAGGAGACTAAGTCTGATTAAAGAGGGGAAATCAGTTAACATAAGCTCCATCCAGTTCAGCATGCTTCCTAATTAAAGGCAGTCAGCTGGAGCTGCCTCCTTTCTGCCTCGGTTCTCTGGGGCTTCGTTCGCATATCAAATGCGATATGTAAACTACTTTAGATGGAGGACAGATGGAATTAATTAATTTAGAATTTGCAGATGAAGCCGCGTAAGGGTCGGCGCGCGCCAATTATTTCCAACCGGGGGCTTTGTGCCGTCCTCCTTTGGAGATAAAACGGTGGCTAAGACACGGAGAAGAGCAGAACAGTAGCTCCGCTGTTTGAAGACCTGTTGTGGGGGGTTTTGTCAGGTTGTCATTTGCAGCATCTCACTGGTGAAAACATCTCTTTGTAGACCATCCTTGTAGAACGCCTTGGCAATTTGGGGATGTGAAGATCATGTAAATGAGGCCTAGATAAGCTCTGCAAAGTATGTCAATCAAAAGCTCAGAGTAGTAATCAGCTATTGATGGTTCAATATTAGTAGTTCATAGACTTGCTAATGGCTGGGTGGTTGGCAGGAAACGTGTTGTCTCTTGATTAGCATTGGCTAGCGGTGGAAAGATTACAGTATGATTAATGTAAGAATGAATTGAACTGCGCTAGGAGGAGGCACTAGCAGTACTACCTCTAGTTTGCTATCACACGTATTTATACCATTGAGATACTGATGGTTCAGTGGCCCATAGACTCATTGTTGACCACTAGGTTGCTAGCAGTGGGAAAGCACTGCTTTTTAATTAGAATTGGCTAGCACTGACAATGTGCTGCCTCTTGATTAGCACTGGCTAGCAGTAGGAAAGTTCTGCCTTTTGGTTAGCCTTGGCTAGCAGTAGAAAAGTTCTGCCTCTGGATTAGCACTGACTGGCAGTGACAAGGTGCTGCCTCTTGATTAGCACTGACTAGCAGTAGAAAAGTTCTGCCTTTTGGTTAGCCTTGGCTAGCAGTAGAAAAGTTCTGCCTCTGGATTAGTACTGACTGGCAGTAGAAAAGTTCTGCCTCTTAATTAGCATTGGCTAGTGGTAGGAAAGTTCTGCCTCTTGATTAGCATTGGCTAGCGGTAGGAAAGTTCTGCCTTTTTGTTAGCCTTGGCTAGCAGTAGGAAAGTTCTGCCTTTTTGTTAGCCTTGGCTAGCAGTAGGAAAGTTCTGCCTCTGGATTAGCATTGGCTAGCAGTGACAAGGTGCTGCCTCTTGATTAGCATTGGCTAGCAGTAGAAAAGTTCTGCCTCTGGATTAGCATTGACTAGCAGTGACAAGGTGCTACCTCTTGATTAGCAGTGGCTAGCAGTAGAAAAGTTCTGCCTCTTGATTAGCATTGGCTAGCAGTGGAACGGGCATGCTAACGAAATATGAATTTGAAAACATAAACTCTGTTAGAATGACACATTAGCAGTACCGCCTCTAGGTGGCTGTCACAACTATTTATAGCAGTGAACTACTGGTTGTTCAGTATTAGTCGCTCGTAGGTTTAGTGTTGACCACTTTGTGTCTTGCAGTGGAAAGGTGTTGCTCCTTAATTTGCATTGTCTACCAATGTAAAGATGCTGCCTCTTGATGAGCATTGGCTAGCAGTGGAAAGTTGTTTTCCCCTGATTAGCATTGGCTAGCAGTGGATAAGTGTTGCCTTTATATTAGCATTGGCTAGCAGTAGAAAAGAGCTGCCTCTTGATTAGCATTAGTCAGCATGGCAAGGGTATGCTATGGTTAGTGGCTAATGTAAGTATGAATTTGACTGTGTAAAAAATCTGTTAGCCTGACACATTAGCGGTACCATCCCTAGGTGACTATCACAGCTATTTATAGCAATAAACTACTTATGGTTTATTATTAGTCACATATAGGTTTACTGATGACTACTGGGTGGCTTGAAGTGCAAAGGCGCTGCTCTTTAATTAGCATTGGCTAAGGCTGCCTAATGATTACCATTGGCTACCAGTGGTAAGGTGCTAGCTCCTGATTAGCATGGGCTTGCAGCGGAAAGGTGCGACCTCTTGATTAGCATTGGCTACAAGTAGAAAAGTGCGGCCAATTGATTAGCACCAGCCAGCATTAAGGATGTACTATAGTAAGTACGAATTTGACCATGTACACTCTGTTAGCATGACACATTAGCAGTACCACCTCTGGGGTTGAGGGGCACTTCTTTTAATCGGCATTGGCTAGCAGTGGAAAGATTCTGCCTATTGATTACCATTAGCTTTACCAGCAGAAAGGCGCTAGCTCTTGATTAGCACTGGCTGGCAGTGGAAAGGTGCTGCCTATTGATTAGCAGAGGCTAGCACTGGAAAATTTGACTAAACAAACTCCTTTAGCATTGACGCACTAGGGTTAACACCTCTGAATTGCTATCACAGCTGTTTATAGCAATGAGCTATTGTTGGTTTAGTATTAATAACTCATAGATTTAGTGTTAACCTGTGAATTAACTTTCACTGACTAGCATTGCATGAATCCCGAGCTACCTCACAATAGTTACACATACTAGTATGGGTGTGTCGTTGTTAGTGGGTAATGAAAGTATACAATGCTAGCTAGCGTGTTAGCTGATTTCCATGCTTTGTGATGCAATACGTTTGCTAAGATTATGAGGCCGAGATCAGCTGTGTAAAGTATGTCAGTTGGCAATTATACATTCAGTATTAGAAGTTGATAAATTTGCTGGTGCCTACAGGGTGCCTAGCACATTAGCATGCACGGACTAGCAGAGCAAACGCAGTGCTTGAATCTAAAGTTAGTCTGAAGTAATAAGTCTTGCAATACTTGTAGATTCAATTATGGGTGCCTTTGTGCAACACTGATAATCTAGCAACTGCTTAACATGCTAATGTTAGCTTGGAATGGACGTGCTATGGTTTCCTGTCAGGTTTTCCCAGCTAGCAACTAGCAATTGTTCTTAACTAGCAAACAACGTTTCTCACTTTGCACTCTCACCCTATCAGTGTTTTGCTGTAGATGCGTGTGAAGCTTCTGTTAATATGGATTATATAATCTGGGCAGCGGGAAGGGATTCATCTGAGTGTTTTATCCAGGTGATTAGCATGCAGTTGCTAGGTGAACTAGAACAAAAGCCAATCTGGGATGACAATGTAACGGCTGGTACTCAACAGGTATTTGTTCTGACCCAGTGCCAAACCACCTGATTTCACTAATGAGCTTTCCTCCTTAACAAACAAAGAAGCCTAATTAGTGGAATCAGGTGGCACAGAAGCGCGATGGCGATCAATGGAACGGTTTTCCACGAAGCGATCAAACGCTGCTCCGTTTGAACGGAGCTTGGAATTTCTCGCCTTTGACTCCGAAACATCAACAAACAAGCTCTCTCAACTGGGAATTCCTACTTTCAGGAGCTCATGCCGTCAATCGTAAGCAAAGACTAATAGATTGGCTGTAGCTCTGTCAAGTTGGTTGCACCATGAGCTGCAGTGTTTTAAGATGGAACGTGGATTGTGAATGTTGAGGACCCCTGCTAGAGAAACTAGCATAGACAAACATGGCTGGCTGGTCACCCCAGCTAGACCAGCCCTAGACCAGCTTGGGCAATATTGGCAAGCTGGTCAACCATGCAGGGTGACCAGCTAAACCAGCCCTAGACCAGCATGGACTCTGGGCAATACTGGCAAGCTGGTTAACCTTGCAGGGTGACCAGCTAGACCAGCCCTAGACCAGCTTGGACTTTGGGCAATACTGGCAAGCTGGTTAACCATGCAGGGTGACCAGCTAGACCAGCACTAGACCAGCATGGACTTTGGGCAATACTGGCAAGCTGGTCAACCATGCAGGTGACCAGCTAAACCAGCTCTAGACCAGCTTGGTCTTTGGGCAATACTGGCAAGCTGGTTAACCATGCAGGGTGACCAGCTAAACCAGCCCTAGACCAGCTTGGTCTTTGGGCAATACTGGCAAGCTGGTCAACCATGCAGGGTGACCAGCTAGACCAGCACTAGACCAGCATGGACTTTGGGCAATACTGGCAAGCTGGTCAACCATGCAGGTGACCAGCTAAACCAGCCCTAGACCAGCATGGACTTTGGGCAATACTGGCAAGCTGGTCAACCATGCAAGGTGACCAGCTAAACCAGCCCTAGACCAGCATGGACTTTGGGCAATACTGGCAAGCTGGTTAACCATGCAGGGTGACCAGGGGTCTGAGGTCCCTAGAACCCGTTGACTGGAAGAGCTCTGTCATCTCACAGCAAGAAGGGTCTGGGTTCAATTCCCCGCTTGGGGTTTCCAGGGTCCTTTCTGAGTGGAGTTTGCCTGTTCTCCCTGTGTCTGTGTGGATTTCCTGCTCCGGGTTCTCCGGGTTCTCCGGTTTCTTCTTGCAAGTCCAAAGACATGCAGTTAGGTGAACTGAAGATGCTCAACTGCCCCCCCAGATGTGAACGTGTGTGTGAATGTTTGCCTGAGTGCTGCCCTGCGATGGACTAGCGGCCTGTCCAGGGTGTTTCCTGCCTTCCGCCCACTGAATGCTGGGATAGGCTTCAGCACCCCCAGCGACCCGGAAAGATGAAGCGGTTTAGAAGATGAGTGATGAGGACAACGTATACAGCTTCCTAGCACTGACGTTGGTTACGTGGGCTACCTTCAGGAGGCATCATTGGAGCGAATCCTTGGTCTTTAACCCAGGAAATCTCAGAGACTACTTGCAGCAAAGCTTCGGGAGGCGAGGAGGCATGTTTACGACAGCCGAGGAGACGGTTAGGGTTTTCCATTTTGGCCGGAGGATCTTTTTAACAGGTGTCACCCAGAGAATCTCATCTTATCAGGCCATCAGGATGGCACCAGCTGACTTGTTTCATTCCCTCGTATTTGTTTGCGATTGGATTTGTCAGTAAAGGTTGCGTATGGGGTAAATGTTTCATTTTGTGGCGTAATATTGGATCTTGCTTCTCCGTATATGAATTTGGCACTGTCACTTGTTATTCCGCTCCGGCTATATCTGTTATTTTCTGTACTGCCAGCTCGGAAACCCTGGAGGAACCGAGGAAGAACGAGTACCTTGATTACAGCACATCCCCCACCCTTATTGGGATCGTTTGCGTGTGTTTTTATTAAGTGAGGTTAAGGCTGATCCTGATGATAGATGGCATCTACTTTTCCCCAGTGCTCTTCCGAGCTGGGATCGTGCTGGGCGGTCTGATTGGAAGCAGGGGAAAACATGCATCTGTTCTGCATTCTGCACAGCAGCACTCTTAGTGACAGCCCAATCTTAAATGGCCTGTACTTTTTAAACGGCAGGCATGGTAGGTGGAGGAAGAACAGCGAGTCAGCTGTTAGATAGCGCTGGGCGATAAACGCATCGGAAAGCTAGAGTGGAAGAAATGATGCAGTGGCACACGTGCACAGTAGGGGGACAGTTTAATTCCAGAGTGGAGCGTGATTTATGGTTCAAAGAATAATTTTTATTTCAGAGGTAAAACACATCGTTCTCCGTGTGCGACTTCACTGGAAAAACACCTCCCTTTGTACTGAATAAGGCCCAATCCCATCTCTTAGTTTTACCGCACCCCCCTTTGCTTTCGAGTGTAACCCTCCGACTTGAAACTGGGTGAGAAGGGGTAGTGGTTGAAATCCTAACCCTTCAAGAACAGGTTGCTGTTAGGCATGACGTGTTAGCAGTGGGCTCATGATTCTCTATGTATGTACATGACCACCAAAGTTGGTGTTTCTGATAAAGTGGCCGGTTAGTGGAAGCACAAAGTGGATCTTTCTACTAGAGTGGCCAGTTTGGGGAAGTGCACGGTTTGTGTTTCTAATAAACTGGTCAGTTAGGGGAAGTACAAAGTAGGTGTTTCTAATAAAGTGGCCAGTTAGTGGAAGTACAAGGTCTGTGTTTCTAATAAAGTGGCCAGTTAGTGGAAGTACAAGGTCTGTGTTTCTAAAAAAGTGGCCAGTTAGTGGAAGTACAAGTTGGGTGTTTCTAATAAAGTGCCCAGTTAGTGGAAGTACAAGTTGGGTGTTTCTAATAAAGTGGCCAGTTAGTAGAACTACAAGGTTGGTGTTTCTAATAAAGTGGCCAGTTAGTGGAAGCACACGGCTGGTGTTTCTAATAAAGTGGCGGGTGAATGAATCTGTGTTTGTGGTTTTTCCTTCATCTCTCTATCTCAGTGATGAAGCCCCTTCGCCGTAATCCCCCCTGCGCGGCGGCAGGTGTCAGTCAGTCTGAGGCGGTTCTGAAGTGTTTAATTGAGAGCGAGTAAACAGCTAATCTTTGCCATTAGCCCCTGCTGCTGCCAGTGGCCTGTGAAATAGGCTCTACTTCATGCCATTTCCACCGACAGACGTGCAGGAAATTAATCACGCGACTGTTCACTGTGGTCCCCGCGCCTAAAAGAAGGAGGACAAAACGCTCCCCTCCTTTCACGGCTCGAGAGCCTGCCCAGGTGCTGCCTCTGCAATCTGGACGTGCAGCTGTCCCTTCTTTTTTCTGCTGTTTTAAACGAGTGGGATGGTGAAAAACCAGGCGTACAGAGTGTCCCCCTCAGCCCAGATGCGGTCGATCAGATACGACCTGCTTGGTGTCTGAAGTTGCTCCTTTAGTGTTAGCGCTGGAGCTATGAAGCTAACGTTGCTAAGAGCTAATGTAAAGCTTGTGCAGCAGCAGCTAGCGCTGTGTTCGGGAGGGTGTAGCTGGGAGTCTGGGCTGACTGGTGAGGTGAAAGGTTCCTCGGCGCTAAGCTGAACAGCTTCATGAGGAAGGGAAGAAGTGGGAATGTGCTGTTCTGCGGAGCTGTTCTGCGGAGCTGCTCCTCGAAGCGGCGGTGCTGATCTGAGATCAGTGTCTGGTCTGATCGCGCTCTGAGTGCTGCGCCTGGCTAAGAGCTCGTTAGCCGGAGGAGCGGGCACAGATGGGGCAGCAGTTGTGGGGTTTGGCTCGTGAAAGCGCTCCATACTTCAGAGACTGAACTGAGGAGAACTTCCAAAAACGGGTGGATATGGAGGAGGGTCTCAGAGCTGGAGGAGCTCATCTCTCTCTCTTTCTCTCTCTCTCTCTCTCTCTCTCTCTCTCTCTCTCTCTCTCATTTACTGTTTCTGTTTTTTGTTACTAATTTCTTTCTATCTTCTCCTTTCTCTCCACCCCTCTGTCTCATTCCTTTCTCTCTTTCTCCTTGTCTTTTTCTCTCTCTCTGTCGTATCTGTTTCTTGCTTTTCTTCTTTCTTTTGCTCTCTATCTTTCTCTCTTGCCTGCTGTCGTTCTCCCCTCTTTATTTCTCTCTTATGCATCCTTTGTCTTTTATCTTCTCCTTGTTCTCTTTCTTTATTTATTTTCTTTTTCCGTCTCTCTATCCTGTCTCCCCTCTTCCTCCCTCTTTCCTCTCTGTCTCTCTCCTATCTTTCTTTCTCTCTTCTGTCTTTCTCGCCTCTCTCTCTCTCCCTCACTCTATCCTGTCTGTCTCTCCCCTCTTCTCTTCCCTTCCTCTAACTCTCCCTCCTCTCTTCTTACTCTTTTCTCTCCCCCTCTCTTTCTTTCCTCTCTCTCTCCTTCCCTGTCCTCTGCTCGCTCTCTCTCTCTCTCTCTCTCTCTCTCTCTCTCTCTCAGTTTGTCTGTACATGCTCGTTTTGTTCAGAGAAAAATAGTTCATTGTCAGAGAGCAGTCTAAATTGTGCTCCTACACTTGGTTTCCATGGCAACAAGACTTTTTTTTTAACCACTCCTGACAGAGTAGCAGACTGGACGCTCCCCAGTCACTGTCAATTCCTGTCTTCCACCTATTCAGCCGCTTCCCTTCTTTCTTCCTACTTCCTGAAGCGCACAGATGATTTATTACATGCATAGATTTCCATTCTGAGCAGTCTGTCTCTCCCTGATCCTCCACCACTGTTCCCCTATCGCTGATCCTCCACCACTGTTCCCCTATCGCTGATCCTCCACCACTGTTCCCTAACGCTGATCCTCCACCATTGTTCCCCTATTGCTGATACTCCATCACGGAGCCTCCATTGCTGGTCCTCCGTCACTGAGCCCCAATTGCTGATCCTCCATCACTGAACCTCTGTCGCTGATCTTCCATCGCTGATCTTCCATCGTTGATCCTCTGTCGCTGATCTTCCATCGCTGATCCTCTGTCTCTGATCTTCCATCGCTGATCCTCTGTCGCTGATCTTCCGTCGCTGATCCTCCGTCACTGATCCTCCGTCGCTGATCTTCCATCGCTGATCCTCTGTCGCTGATCTTCCATCGCTGATCCTCTGTCGCTGATCCTCCATCGCTGATCCTCCATCGCTGATCCTCCGTCACTGATCCTCCGTCACTGATCCTCTGTCACTGATCCTCCATTGCTGATCCTCCGTCGCTGATCCTCTGTCGCTGATCCTCTGTCGCTGATCTTCCATCGCTGATCCTCCGTCACTGATCCTCTGTCACTGATCCTCCATCGCTGATCCTCCATCGCTGATCCTCTGTCGCTGATCCTCTGTCGCTGATCTTCCATCGCTGATCCTCCGTCACTGATCCTCTGTCGCTGATCTTCCATCGCTGATCCTTCGTCACTGATCCTCTGTGGTCCTCCATCACAGACTCTCTTTCTCTCTCTCTCACTCTCTCTATCTTACTCTCTCTCTCTCTCTCTCACACACACACACACACACACACACACACACACACGCGCGCGCACACACACACACACATACATACACTTTATATCTTTCCTTTCTCATCTTTCTGTTTCTCTTTCTCTCTCTTTCTCGTCTTTCTTTCTTTCTTATCTTTCTGTTTCTCTTTCTCTCTCTTTCTCTTCCTTCCTTCCTTCTTTCTTTCTTTCTTTCTTTCTTTCTCTTCTTTCACTGTTACTCTCTCTCTCTTTCTCTTGCTGTACTCTTGCTCTCTCTCTTTCTCACTTTTTCCTGTCCTCTCTCTGTATTGGACAATGATCAGTGCTGTAAGAAATGATTCAGTGCATCATGAAATCTCAGAGTTCATCACAGTTTGATTCAGTTTGGCTGGTTTGTTGTGATGATGTTGCTGGAAGGAAACAAGCAGGAGAAATATCACCTGTAGGACATACAGAACAGCGTCTCTCTCTCTCACACACACACACACACACACACACACACACACACACACACACACATATATATACACACACACACACAAACACTTTCACACACACTCACGCACTCACACACACACACACACACACACACACACATACTGACATACTCTCACACATACACACATACTCACACACACACACACACACTCTCTCAAACACACACACGCTCTCTCTCACACACTCACACACACTGTCTCACACACAATCTCACACATGCACACAAACACACAAAACACACACAAATACACATACGCACACTATCTCACACACACACCACATGCACACACTCATACACACACACTCAGCCCTGTGCTGTGTCACAGGTCGTCATGGTCACAGGCTGAGAACCAATGCAGCTCCTGACATGCTTCACTTCTGCTCCCTCGGTCTTATTCTCTCTCTCTCTTATTCTCTCTCTCTCTCTCTTTCTTGTTCTCTCTCTCGCTCTTATTCTCTCTCTCTCTCTCTCTCTCTCTCTCTCATTCTCTATCTCTCTCTCTCTTTATGGAGCTGGAGGAGCACGCTGTGATCCATGAAACTCCCCATTCTACCCCCCGATACACTCAGTCACTGCAGTCCACTGTATCGGTGTGAACCGTGTCACACCCTTTTACATCACTTCACCTCACAGCACCATCACATTCACTCTCTTCTTCTCTCACCCTACACTTCACTCCACAAACACGAAGCAGCAATAAGATCAGGTGGAACTCTATGTTTATTGGAAAACCCCTTTCAGCTGTACAGACACTCTTACTTATCCACCTCTTCCTACTGTTACTCCTTTTCGAAATATGTGGGAATTTAGTCCAATTTTGGGGGTGTGGTGGGGACGGAGGAGGTGGAAAGGGTGGTGATGGTAGAGGTGGAAGTGGGGCGGTGGAAGTGTGGGGCTGTTGGTGGTGGAAGTGGAAGAACTTATGAGCATGTGTACAAATGATGCATCGAATATTACACAATGATTGTTCAGACGGCAAGGCTGCTCTGTTTTGCCAGCGACAAAAACTCCCTGAACAATCACATCACCATCGTCACCCTGGCACTGGCGTAATGACAACTGAGATAACGGAGCAGCCGTCTTCCAGCAACCAGAACATTTTCACAACGACTAAAGGAAGCAGGATCTCCAGAAGCAGCTCAATCTGATCAACAAACTCGTCTACAAACTACATTCTAGTCTGTGAGGAAGCACCCAGAGTTGCAGCTTTGCCAGAATGGGCAGCAGTCCAGGGTCACCGTATGTCCATTCTACTGGGCTATTAGTGGAGCTGTATCTCCAAAATTGTCTCAAACAAACAGAGCTGGCCCGTGGCATAGGCAGGATAGGTGAATGCTAGTGAGGGGAAAAAGTGAATTCTTACTTTTACTATTTTGTACTACTATTTATACTGTAATATCTACATACTGTAAAACAGCCCACAGCATCATAACTCCACAGTCTAATGTGGAGTTATGATAATGGTGGAAGTGGGGGTGGTGGTGATGAAGGTGGAAGTGGTGGTGAGGGTGGAGGTGGTGTAGATGGAGGTTGTGGTGAAGGTGATGGTGGTGGAGGTAGAAGTGGTGGTGATGGTGGTAGAGGTGGAAGTGGGGGTGGTGTAGATGGAAGCGGTGGTGATGGAGGTGGAGGCGGTGGTGAAAGTGGTGGTGATGGAGGTTGAAGTGGTTTTGAGGGTGATGGTGATAGAGGTGGAAGTGGGGGTGGTGTAGATGGAAGCGGTGGTGAAGGTGGTGTTGATGGAGGTGGAAGTGGTGTTGGTGGGGGTGGTGGAGAGGATGAAAGACGGTACAGAGACAGAGCTAATGTAACATAATGAATGAATACTTCACCTGGTGCCTAGTACTAGTTACCGTCAGATGCTCGGAGCAAAGTTAGCTAGCTCAATAATGTTTGCTAATTTAGTAAACAGCTAGCTAGCAAGAGTTAGCATCAGTTACTCCCACCCTAAATCTGTTAGGAGAAGTTGGGAAGACTATTAAGGTGTTTGGAAGGTGTTCATCTTTCTGAGAAATACACGGTTTCCTGTCAGTGTGCTGCACGAACCATCCACTGTCTGCCTGAGGTAAACATTTAATGTCCTCTTAGCCTAGTGAGCTAGCCAGCATTAGCCATGCTTATAACAGTGGATTAAACTGTGTTTCCATTAGTCATAAACTGATGTCTGGCTCATGTATAGCTCATTCACTGTGTTTGATATGTACAGTGATATGTCTCGTGTGAGAGGAGTGCTCTGTACTGGGTACATGCCCTGCGTATGAATGCTAGCTGTAATATATTCCTGATAGTGTTTAGAGTGTATCATGTGGCTTAGCTGCTATTATTACCTGGGCTCCACCGTCCAAGAGGCACCAGCCAAAATCTTGCCTAGGGCATCACATTGGTCAGGGCCAACTCTGTGCCAGTGAAAGCATTCCGAAAGTTTTAGCTCCTGAAATGAGGTGGAAAAACTCTCCAGTACTCCTTTCGCTGTTCCCAAAGTGGAAATCCTGCAAACTGTCACAGTCTTGTGAGAAGTAAAGGACGTTCCCGTAGATGTTCTGTCTGTCTATTTTTTTTTTCTTCATGGAATGAACCAAAATTCCTGCCGGAATTCCTAAAAAATGGCATTGTGTCCGGTGTGTATAGGTTTGATGTGAAACAATTGTGCCACGTTCAGCGTGTAATGGCCTTGACGTCCTGTTTAAATCTATAGCTCCTCCTGCAAACTCATTCAGCTGTGTTCAACTGGATAGACAAACGACAGTAACTGACCTCAACTGGCTAATCCAGCCAAGCATTTGAGAACTTTTCCAGTTGGAATCATGGAGCGCTGCTGTGTCCGATACACTCGTAGCGGCTACCACCACCTCAGTGTCACTGCAGTGCTGAGAATGACCCACCACCCACATTATACCTGCTCTCTGGTGGTCTCTTGTACGGTGGCCACATGTCCGGTTTTAGGCTGGACTGTCTGATTTTTCAAAATCCCAGTCCTCTATCCGGCGCAGTACCTGGCCGGACACCTATGAGTCCTCTATTCGGGATGAACTATTTAAAACGTACACTCACCATCGATATTATGTGTACCACTGGCTCACGTCCATGTCAAAAGACATGCCTTGCATTTCATTGGTTTAACAAGTCAAGTCAACATTTATTTATATAGCGCTTTTTACAACAGAGGTTGTCACAAAGCAGCTTTACAAAGAATCATTTATTAACAAGGTCATGTGACACCGTGACTCGCCTACCGGTTAACCGTAGGTCAGCCCTCTAAATGTTAGTCAAATAGCAAGCTCCCGTCTGACTGCCCCTCCCCCCTTTATGATATGTCCTCCTTTTGGGGGCGGGATGTCCTCCTTTTTGGGGTTATGAAAGTGGCCACCCTAGTCGGGGGGGGGGCGCCTGACCATTGAAGAACAAGGGGGCTAACCAAGTGCACAGAGGCTATCTGAACGTGAATTCGTCTTGTGGTGCGTGGTTTTAATAAGCTCTCCTGAAACCAGTGATGGCGGCGCTTTGGTAGTGGATGTGGACGAGATGTTTGGTTCAGTTTATCATTATCTGCCTGTTTTTTCCCCGGCGCCTGCCGCGCTCGCTCAGAACTGGCAATTTTACACTCGGATACGCCAGTCTTTCCTCTAACTATAAACGCCACACTCCGTCGGCTCCGAGAGCCGCTCTCTGCCTCTCAAAGACAGAAAGCAGTTCATTTCATCAATGGCAAAATTACTTGCCCCAGTTAGCGTGCGGCCGCCACATAACTTAGCAGTGCCAGCTGCACCCCCGGCTGTATCTGTCAATCCTGGACAGGCTAACTGGGCTGTAGCTTCGAAAGGAGACGAGATGCAGTGGATGACGTTGGCAAGGAAAGGAACTGTAACGAACGGACATCGTTTCATTTCGCTACAGACGTCTGATTCTTTAGTTTAATAGGCCATAGAGGTACACATACAATCATCCTCAAAAAATAGCTGCACCCAGAAGGAATTAACCAACAGGAATGAAACTTGGTGGGTAGGTTTGACATTGTGAGACATGCTAATGATTCCCGCTTTTGTCCACCATCAACAGAAATGAAGTGCCACTCCTACTGAAATGAGATTATTATAGTATTAGATCAATCAAGATACAGGCACTTATCACTTTGCTAAAGTTAGCTCGCTAGCTTGTTGCTAGCAGTGCCCATGTTCATGGGATGTATCTACCTCCATGTGAAACTCAAACTCACAGAGGTGCTTAGTCAGCTTAGTCAGCTAACTCACCTACCATAAACAAACGTGAGCTAATAAATCATATCAAAGAGTCTCCCTTATTTTTGTTTATTTATACCCAGAGAAGAAGAAATGCTAAAAGGTTTGTACTTAGACACTGATAACGTTAGCATTAGCAGTAGTGCTGTTGGCAGAGAAAAAGGAAGTATGCCAAAGTTCACCAAACAATTTATACGCAAAATGTATCCGCTCTGGATGGCAAATTGCTCATTTGTGGCCAATTTTTGTGTAGCTTGTGCAGTTAATCGCGATTAATCGCTTTATTTTTTGTAATTAACTGAGAATTAGTTCACATTAGTTCATGTTTATTTGCATTATTGGTGTAATCCCTGTTAATCAAACTATTATTTGTTTAGATAACCATGACTAAATGCTTTAATTATGATTAATTGCATTAGTTGTTAATTAATTGTTACTATTTAACATTAGTTCCTGTAGTTCACATTAGTTTTGTAGTTGATTGTAATTATTCACATTAGTTACTGTACTTATTCATGATTATTTGCATTATTATCAGTCACACTGTTTTTTTTGTTTAGATAATTATGATTAATTGCAATATTTTGTGTAATTAATCACAACTAATCACATTCGTTTTGTGCTTGATTGTGATTATTCACATTAGTTACTGTAGTTAATGGTCATTGTTGGTATGTTTTGTCAAATTACTATTAATCACATTAGATTTTGCTTACATACTCCTGACTAATCGCATTAGTTCATAAATAATCATGATTAATCACATCATTTCACATTGTTAATCATGACTAATCGCATTAGTGTGCTGTGGTTTATCCCAAT
The DNA here is from genome assembly GCA_034552555.1 of Semaprochilodus insignis. Lineage (NCBI taxonomy): Eukaryota > Metazoa > Chordata > Actinopteri > Characiformes > Prochilodontidae > Semaprochilodus > Semaprochilodus insignis. Next base: position 30,228,339 of record CM067488.1, read on the forward strand.
TACGATTAAATCAATTCACTTATGCTCAGGAAATTTGCTAAGAAGGAGCCAGCTTGACTGGGCCTACACAACAGACTTGATGCATGTTAAATATGAATAATTAAATAATAAAGTATCAATATTTGCACCTCCTTGTAGCCTTAAAGCCTGAATTCTATCCATAGTTTGGTCCATGAAAACCTATATCAGTGTCACAACGACACAAGCAAGTCTATGCATGATGCCAATTGGTGGAGCATTAGCTAGCATGTTCCATGTTCGGTCTTATTCAGACCACTTAACCTGAACACAGTCAGATTTACTTAGCAAAGAAAATGGCCTGATCGTTACGCGTCACGGCTAATGGCATCCTCACGGCCCAAACAGGTGGAACATGATCGGCACAGTCGTTAATCTGCAAACCAGCCGGACAGAACACCATCCATTTATCAATTGCTGTTTTCCAGAGCTAGCTGCTTATGCTAGCTAATAATCTGTAGCTCATTTGCACATGTGGCCTTTGTCCTGGGACTCCACGGGCTAATTGGAGCTTACTTTAGACGGGACATGGTAGCATGGCCTGTGTGCGTATTGGCTTTGTGCGCCACTGAAGCACATTGTTGTCTCTACAAGTCGATTCCACATTGCTGTGTGTGCATGTGCACAAGAAAGATGCTAATTAAAGCCTCGCCGCTCCAGATGTATAGGCCTTTTTATTATGCCTGTACAAGCACGCTCTGCTATACATGCAAGACGCACAGGCATGCATATACTGCCGGCGCACACCTTTGCATGCACGAACACTCGTGCTGTTTATGTTCTATATAGGCCTGTTAAAGAATTATCATAAGGAAGCCAATTAATCAGGTCATATTTCTGTATTTGTTTGTAGTAATTTGCATTCGTTTGTGTGGTTAAACTTGATGAATCACATTAGCTCGCTGTTAAGTGTGATAAATCACAGTGTTTTGGTACTTAATTGCAATTAATTGCAATTAGTCACATTGTTTTATGTACTTAAACGTAGATAATTACATTTGCTTCCACTTTATTACAACTTATCACATTATTTTTGTGCAGTTATGCATCATTATTCACATTCGTTCATGTAGTTAACCACAATTAATCACGTTATGTAGTCGATCGTGATGAATCGCATTAGTTTGCAGTTGACTGCGATTAATCACGTTACTTCATGAAGTTGGTCCTGATTAACTGTATTATTTGTGGAATTAATCATGACTTGCCACATTATTTTGGTGGTTTAATTATGATTAGTCTCGTTTTTGTAGTTAATTACAATTAGTCGCAAAGTTTTGGGTACCTAATCTCGGGGAATCACATCAGTGACTGATCACTTTTTATCTTGACCACAACATTGATGAGTGATTATTTGTGATTATTTGCATCCATTTGTGTAGATAAACACAAGAAATCACACTGTTTTGTGCTGTTGAACGTGATTAATCACATTTGTTTGTAGTCAGTTGTGAATATTCGCTTTAGTTCATGTGATTGGTTGTGATTATTCACATGCTGTGAGTGGTTAATCACGACTAATCACAATATTTTACATAGGTCTTCGTGATTAATCGCTTTAATTTGTAAGTAACTGTGTCTCTATAGATAATCACGACTATTTGTATTATTTGTGAAGTCAATTATGACCAATCACATTATTTGCACACTTGGTGGGTAGGTTTGACAGGGTGAGACATGCAAAGTTTTACGCTTGGCCACACATGTGATGTCAGCAAGGATGGGCCTTATCGCTGTACCTGACTGACCCAACATCCACAATTACAGACATCCAGCGAGCAGTGATGTTCTCCATGAGTCATCCTGTTAGTGCAGCACCATTGGCAGACAGCTGCACCACGCAGGACTACACGCACACAGACTGTTACGACGACTGTCCTTAACACCACGTCACCGTCACCAAAGACTGCAATGGTGTCGTGCCAGACTGTCATGGAGTGACTAAGAATGGCAGTGGGTCATCTTCAGTGACGAGTCCCGCTTTTGTCTTGGTGGAGACGACCAACGAATCCATGTGTGGAGGCACCGTGGTCAGCACCAAGATGAACGGTTTGTTGTCACACGTCCAGAAGGCCTGGTGTCACTCCACCTCCACCCCTACCGCACCATCTACAGGAACTGTGTGAGAATATGGGATGGATTATCACAGGACACCATTAGGAACCTCTACAACGCCAAGACGTCTGGCAGCCTGACGCCATACTGAGAGACACTACTTCTGTATGTGTAGCATTTACTGTTCCTGGTAACCTTTATCTTCCTTCCCAATAGCACTGCAATCCCACACCTCCTTCTGGGTGCAGCTGTTCTTTAAATTATCAGTGTATATTAGTATATACAGTAATTGGTAGATGTACACTCACATGCACCATGTCCCAGAGATACATCCACACACACACACTTCATCTATACAAAGACACACATGCCTCCAGCAAGCACACATTCAGGCACGCATGCATAAACACGCACCCCTGACCCTAAACAGTTCTTAATGACCCCCCTGTTGCCCCGGCTGGTTGATGGTGTCCTGCTGAATACATTACTGTCCCGCACTCTTCTTTGATTCCATTATGCAGCTGTCTCCTTCCTTCCTAGCGCCTCATTTACCCACAGGCCATTTCATTAAGGCTCCAAACAATGTTCAGCCCACCGCTCCGACCGCACAGGAGATCTGCTACTGGAGCGGAATGAGTCTGTGTTTTAAACAGGACTGGGTTCCACCTGACCTAACCTTCCCTGCCACTTGGATTTGTTCGGAAGAGCCCTCTCTAAAAAGTAAGCCTTGCCTCGGCTTTTAGCTGCATACAGCTAACTTCACCCAGCGTCGGCCACATGCAGCGAAATCTACTGCTGAACCAGCAACTGTTTTAATAACACGGAATAAAAATAAGACTGAAATTAGCCAGCGAGCACATCGGCGAATGAATGATTCAGACCCAGACACAGATTAAAGGAATAATTTGACCAAAGTCCCATTTGCATGCCAGCGTTGGGAAATAATGAGTGAGATTTCAGAGTTCACAATTAGCATCATGCAAATCACAGTACATCAAGCTAATTGATGACTACTGGCTTTCACTGCTTATTAACCACGTTAGCACTACTGCTCTACACGCTGGAGAGTCTACATTCAGTTCTGTAGGACGATAGTAGGTGTGCAATATGTGTGTCTACTGCATTTCATAGACATGCTAGCATTTACTCCTGTAATCCCGGCGCCAAATGGAGCTATTCAAACTATAGCTGCACCCAGTAGGAAGTGTGGCATTGTAGTGGTGTTGGGAAGGAAGATAAAGGTTACCAGGATCAACAAATGATGATAAATTTAGACTGATATGATCAATATTTATTGAGCTACACATACAGAAGTAGTGTCTCTCAGTATTGTGTCAGGCCACCATGTTTGCCTACACAACACACCAGACGTCTCGGCATGGAGTTGTAGAGGTTCCTAATGGTGTCCTGTGATAATCCATCCCATGCAGCTTGAATATTCTCACACAGTTCCTGTAGATGGTGCGGTAGGGGTGGAGGTGGAGCGACACCGGGCCTTCTGGACGTGTGACATGTGACAACAAACTGCTCATCTTGGCGCTGACCACAGTGCCTCCACACACGGATTCGTTGGTCGTCTCCACCAAGACAAAAGCGGGACTCGTCACTGAAGATGACCCGCTGCCAGTCACTCCATGACAGTCTGGCACGACACCATTGCAGTCTTTGGTGACGTTGACGTGGTTTTAAGGACAGTCGTCGTAACAGTCTGTGTGCATGTAGTCCTGCGTGGTGCAGCCGTCTGCCAATGGTGCTGCACTAACAGGATGACTCATGGAGGGCAGCCCTGCTTACTGGATGTCCGCAATCGTGGATGTTGGGTCAGTCAAGCACAGTGATAAGGCCCGTCCTTGCTGACATCACATGTGCGGCCGAGAATGAAACCTGAATCATTAGCATGTCTCACAATGTCAAAACTACCCACCAAGTTTCATTCCTGTGGGTTGATTCCTTCTGGCTGTTTGTGCCTATGCTGGTACCCTGCTAGAACAACCACCCTAGACCATCACTGAGGGTTAGCAGCAATGGATGCTGTTTCTGGTCAGCAACAGTAGAAGCTGATAAGCTGGCCACCACCAAAAACCCAGTATAGGTTGCGTTTTGACACTGCTATGCTGGTCAGCCAAAATGACCATGCTGGGGTGGGCAGCTAAACCAGCACCAGACCAGCATGTGCTGGTTTTTTCAGTGGTGTAGCCAGGAAACTACCTTGCTAACTTTAGCCGTTAGCTCGCTGCCCTCCTCTTCCAGCATTTTGTCCTTGTTTCTGTTGTTTGAATAATTCATTTTCTCCACTGTGAGTATAATTCTGAAGACAGTTGCTGCAGCTATATGGCTGCGGTACGCTATACGGCTTCCTAGCAGTAATGCTAATCATCTGGCTTTCTGAAATATTTGCCAGCTAGCAGGAAAAAAAAAACAGCCCACCTCTACAAAATCCACCCTAGAGCGGACTAACGGTTGCAGTAGGGTTTCAAAAGTTCCACTCGGAACCACTCGGTACCACTCTGCCTGACTTGGTCACCCTGATTAATTTAATCATATTGTGCACATTGTACCGCATGCTAACATAGCAGCGCTGTAGTCAGTGCTGGTCTGTCAGAACACTTTTCTCTTTTGGGCAATCCCAACAGCTTTATATCATGCCATGTCTTTCTCGGAATTGCTCCAAACCGTGTCTGGAGTCACGTTGGTGAAGTTTTGCATGCTCCTGTGAGGCACAAAGCTAAGCTTCCGTAACCTTTGCGTGATCATCGCCGTTGCAGCACGCTCCCCTTTTGCCGGGAGCCATTGTGCGAATTGCCTTTATTGCAGAGTAAGCCCAATGCTCTTAGGTTAACATTACAAAAACTAATATCCTCCCCTGAACCGCACCTGACAAAGCTCCACAAATCCCCACCGTTAGCACCCGCACAAACAGGGCTGGACCACGATCTTGACCTCTGCAGAGCACCTTCAGCAAGCGCCGGCTTTCACACAGACATAGCGTGAGGCCTTTGGATCCAGGTTTAGTAGATCAGGACGGCTAGCTTGGTGTCTGCGGAACCGACGGTCTCCTCTTACCTTGTCTTGTGTGGCTGGAGCTTAGTGGGCATGGCGAAGCTAAGCTAAGAAGGAGGGTTCAGCATTATTCATATGTGATGCCATATATGATGTAATCAAGCTTGGCATGGTTCACTGATAATTAGTCTCCATCAGACACTAAGTGCACTAAGTAGTGACCTGTCCAGTGAGTACCGGTATAGGCTCCAGCACAATCCGTGACATGAGCGGTTTATGTCACAGGTTGTGCTGGAGCCTATCCCATTGCCATCCTGTTTCAGCTATGTCATTAGCTACTGCAATATTAGCTGGTGTAATCTGACTTATTAAAGTGCTAGCAGTGAACTGCCAAGCTAGCTATAGTGTTTGTATAAAGCTGAAGTACTCCCATTAGAGGCCTTTGTTGTCACCAAGCTAGCTAGCGAGTTAGCATTTTGTGTTTTTATTGTACTCCCGTTAGAGGCCTTTGTTGTCACCAAGCTAGCTAGCGAGTTAGCATTTTGTGTTTTTATTGTACTCCCGTTAGAGCCCTTTGTTGTCACCAAGCTAGCTAGCAAGTTAGCATTTTGTGTTTTTATCATAATCCCATGAAAACCTTTTTGTTGTCACCAAGCTATATGTTGCTCTGACAAATTCAGGAATTTTTAAGCAATAGCTAACATATTACAATATTTATGCTTACCATGGTCTTATGACCAGATGTTATAGTGCATTATGAAACCTGACATTATAAAGTCGCATAATCTTGTAAATACAAGTGGTAATAATTGTAATTAATTATATAAGCTTATAAGGCCTTGTGTATGCCATATAACCCCTTATGAACACATTTAGAAAACATTAATAATATAGGATTCATGGAAAGTCTTACTGAAAATGTCTTTCAACTGAATAATATAATAATGTAAAATTGAAAATATGTATTTTATAAATTTAATAAATACAGTACAGTGGCCAAGAAGTGCAAAACCAGTTAACTTTTCAGAAAACAAAATTACAAAAGTAAAAACAAATTTACAAGACATGAGTCACTTCTACCAGTACCGAAACACTTTTACAAACTGCGAAGTGGAAGTGTGAATATTCTGGAAGTGCTTGTTGTGGACCCTTCTCAATCAATCTGTTTGCGGTGGTAGAGTGGGTGGAGTTTGGGATGGTCACGATGCTAAAGCACATTTTGTCCATTTTGTGGCACACGTTTTAACCAGCTGGCACGCTACCTACACTTTCCATCAGAATTCACAGTTTGTAAAAGTGTTTCGGTACTGGTAAAAGTGTTTCACGTCTTGTAAATTAGTTTTTACTTTTGTAATTTTGTTTTCTGAAATTTTATTTTTTTTTGCCCTTGTAAAATTGTTTTTGCTTTTGTAATTTTGTTTTCTTGAATGTATTTTTTTTGTTTGTTTGTAAATTTGTTTTTGTTTTTGTAATTTGTAATATTGTAATTATTTTGTTTTCTGAAATATTAATTCTTCTCAGCCACCATAATATAGTATACCTGTTTGAGTTTAAAAAATAACATTCAGAACTCAGGAAATGCATACACACATGGATTATTAAATATCAATATTGAATAACATGGACATTTACAAGAATATTGTGATTAAATTTGGTTCACTTCCTGCCAGTCTTAAAGTATGACACCGGCCCGATACAGAAGAGGTAGTAGATGCAGTGTAACACATGGGCTACCAGAAGCAATGCAATTCACTATAACAGTCATAATGGAAAACAAACTGAAATGTCTTTTTTGATTGTTGTATGTCAGTCAAGTGCGTTTCATGGCCTTCAATGGGGGCCAGAGCGTCAGAGCATGTCAGACACCATTACTAGTTAATGAACTTTTTAAGGGCAAAAGCAATATCCTGGAAGAAATCAGCCCAGACATTACAGGATAGAGTTATCATAACTGTCACAATGCATGATGACACTCCGCACCACTACATCATTACTTTGAGAACGGCACTCCTATCTCCGGTGTTGTCATTGCCAAAGAAATGTGGCAATCTTAAAGGCGGTATCTCGGAATACGGTGTTGACCTCTTTGTGTCAGGAATTTCAACCCCTTTCCAGTCAAAAAATCACTGACGGTGCTCGAGGCTATGAACGTAAAGAGGAACCGTTTTCTGGAGGTGTAGGTCATTGTGGGAAAGACACATATTCCAGTGGTTTTCTTGTAAGTCCGCTGTGGTAGGAAATTGTTTTCCAAGACTTTCCAACTTATAGTGCCTAAAATATAGTGTCGGAACAGAACCTCGTCTATCCAAAACTACAGTTGAAGGAAAAGCCTACTTTGGTTCTAATGGGAGTCAATGGAACCAGAGTTATTCCAAGCGACTCTGGGCTATTTCTTTTAGCTCATTCATCTTGAAATGTAGACACAATGTGAAGGTCAACAGGTACTTTCCTGTCACGTCAGAAACTGAGATATGGCACCAACAGGGAGGTTCTGTTCTGACAGCAACAATATGTAAACAAGCTCTGTTTTGATAGGCTGCACCTCCTGCCAGTCTGAGCTGAAAATATTGTTTTGGAGTGGAGACGGAAATGTTCAGGGACGTAGGAAAAGGATCTTTTGGAAGTCTTCAGATGATAAGCTCACCGGACAAACAAGTGGTCACCTAATAGTGTGTAACACCATCAAGAGCACCAATAACAGCTGTGATCGGATTGGGCATGGACTGGACAAGTTTCTGGATGTAGGCTACATCAAAGTTCCGACACAATTGGGCCAGATTTGGTGAATGCCTTCCCTGCCACAATTCCGAGGAGAATTCCCTGTAGACTGGGATTTTAGCCACTGCTGGTAGACCCGTATGACCGTACGCTTCCATACACCTGCAGATTCAGCTACTTCCTTCACACTATGGTCTTTGACACGCATGGAACGAGACATTCACTGCACTGTACCACCTCTTCTCAATCTATGGATCCCGTCACTCACACCCCGCAGGTATTTATAGCCCCATCATCCTCGTGCAGCGCCATCTGCAGGAGCCTGAAGTAACTACCACCTTAAACACACAAGGTTGACAATGTTTTGTCTGGGGAGCTTAAAATATAGTGTGGAGAGGGACATACCTAAAATTCCCAGCTCTCTAGCACTAGCGCTCACTGAGGAATGTTGGATTCTTCGCTGATACCTGAACCCAACCTCTCTCATAAAGGACTCGAGCTTTCCTGGTTGTTTCTTTCATATCCAAGCTTGGCTGCATCGCCTGTTCAGGTTGTTTTGTACGTGTTGAAGGCATCAATTTCAGAACAATGAAGCTGATTAGATAAACTGTCTAGTCGTTGAACTGTTGTCATTCAAATCACTGCTTTCTGGTTTAAACGGTCCCATAGACTGTAAAACCAGCTGTACATTGTCGTAGTTGAATAAGGAGAGTTCAGAGTTCAGTACATAGAACTGATATACCGTGAACCTCCAACGTTCCCCCTGTTGTTCCTCCTTCAAATCCTGCATCTCCAAAAGAGGACGAGAAAATCCTAAACTGTTACAGAACAGACTGATGGATATTCACACCTCCAACATTTACATACAACCACAACAACAAAGCTACAGAACCAAAATGGTGGACTACGTGGAGAAATCCAGCGTTCCAGGCTGGGAAGGGGATGTTGGCACTTTTCATTCCCTTCACAAGGAGCCCAACTGTCAGCGGTACATGGTTGGTGTTCATCTTTAAACCAGGCTGAAGTTGCTTCCTATTCACCAGCTTCTTAATCCAATGTTCCATTCCACCTTAAATACTGCAGCTTGTACAGGCACCAGAATGCCCTGCAGCACCATTTAAGGTGGAGAACAGGAACTTCAGCTCCCACATCTCTAACAGGATCCCAGAACAACTTTAATCCTGCAGTCTGCACATTTCACTTCGGACAGATTGCCAAACTCTTATATGGAGCAGCTCTGCTCAGCGTTTGATCCTCTCCAGAGACTGAAAAGAGGAGCAGTTCCACCTTTATTAGCATCGCAACCCCAACAGCAGCCTGTAAGTAGCAGCCATGCTGTGTGATTGTATCCGTGTTTGCCGGTTGAAGCAGATCATCTTAAACTGAGAGTTCCATAGTGAGGAACACCTTTAATCTACTGTGTGTTTATGTCCAGATGGAAAGCTAGTATAGGTAACGTTAGCTACTAGTATTAGCACCAAGCTAACTAGCATAGCTAACGAAATAGTATGAGGGCAGAGCTTATTTACACAGAAAGTCATTTTATTTACTCTATTTCCACATGGTGCTTCTGTGTGGTCGTCATTGGTGGTGTCTCGCTGTAAACCAGCCAATCCAAGCAGGACCTACTGCCCCAACTGTTCTTGGGAATTCAGTTTTCCATCCCTGTTTAATTCCTTGTTAGCCACAGACGAGTCAGCAGTTAGCAGTGGATTCCTATACTGGACTGGCCTAGCTGGACCTGGGGACTTGCAGTTTTTATGGTTGGAAAGTGGACCATTCTGGTCTGATCTGCTGAAGTTCATCACACGGTGAGAGCAAGAGAGGACTGTGGGGGTGCTGTCTTTGTCTCACTCTGTCTCTCTCTCTCTCTGTCTCTCTCTCTCTCTCTTAGTCACTCTCCCTCTGGCAGTTGGAGTGCCAGCAGGCAGGGATAATTGAAACACTTGTCTGTTTTCGGATGGGGGCCGGGGGTTGGTGCAGTTCCGTCTGCCCGGCATATGCTTTTCCATTTTTGATGTAGCATTCTTGATCTTCCTCCGCCTCGCCCGGGCACTGAGACTGAGGGCGCCGGAACAATGAGAGCGCCTCTTCTTCTTCGTCTTTTTCTTTTTTTTTTACGGCCCGCCAGCCTTCCTCAAACCCCTCGTGCTGGAGGCGAGGAACAGGCACGGTATTCAAGACAGTACCGCACACTATGAGACCCTGCACATCGAAAGTTTGGGTACATCTTGTCATTTTTGAGATTTTGCGCTTTTACTTTTCAATAAAGCCGGAATACAACATTTAGCAAAAAGTTGAGCTAGCATGAAGCTGCTATGCACTAATGCTTGGGATGTGTTTGTCTCCAACATGTTCCTGTACATCAAGCTGTCTTCCTTGAGGAGCAGGTTTCCGATAAAAGTATTCCAGACAAAGTATTGTAAGAGGCACATGTTGAAACTCCTTTGGCTCAAATGTATCACTGGGTAAGGTTCTTTGAGCAATGCCTTAGAAGAACCACCTTTAGTTCTCTAAAGAACCACGTTTGGTTAAAGTAAGGGTTTACTTTAAGCCTTTCTCCTCTACTTTTCAGACATAGTATTTCAAACATTGCCTTAGAAGAACTACTTTTGGTTCCATGATTGAAAATGAGATTTGAGAATGTGTAGGACCTGTTAAGGACTTACAGAACCTTTCTCTAATTTGAGCAAAACAGTTTCTTGAGCAAAGCCTTAAAGAACCATGTTTGCAAATGTGATTTGAACGTGTAAAGAACCTGTTAAAGGTTTACGGAACCTTTCTCCAGTATGAAGGTTATTTAAGCTTTTTTTCAGGCATAGCTTCCCGAGGAATGCCTTAGTAGAACGTGTTTGAAGAACCATGTTTAAAAATGAGATTTGTGTGTGTCAAGAATCTTTTTAAAGGCTTTCAAGGACCTTCACAAAATGCAAAGGTTATACAGCAATTTGAGGGGCTCTTCCTAGAACCAGTACATTATGTACAACTTCTTTAGGGTTCTTCACTTTTTTAAATAAAGACTGTTCTCTAAAGATTCTATTCTATTCTATCATTTTCTAAAGTGAGATTTGAGAGTGTCAAGAACCTTTTAAAGGTCTCTAATATGAACGTTCTTTCTGGTTCTAGTCCTTTGAGCAATGCCTTTGAGAAACCGTTTTTGGTTCAAATTTTTAGGTTCTCACACGACAACATTTTATCTCTGAGGAACCCTCCAATGAAAGGTATCTCAGGGAACCTAGCACCTTTAGTTTTACCCAGGAGAAAAATAGTACACTGAAGTATACTTAATTTAAGTATATATAAATAGTATATAGAGCTAATTGTATTAATGTGAGACACCAAGATTCACTTAGATATACCTAAGTACACATTAAAGTACATTTCTAGTACATTAAAATATGCAAATGAGTAAACTTATATGAAGTACACTGAAGTAGTACTGAGGTAAAATGTGAATATTAAAAAAAGTATATTTACAAGTACATTGTAATATATATATATACATACACACACACACACCGACAATAATGTGGTAGAAATAACATTAATACTAATTATTATTCTAATTTCTAATACTATAAAATATACTCTTCATTTTTACCTGGGTATGAATGTGACTGTAGGATGGATGCATAAAGGCAACACTAACTCTAGACACTAGGCTAGGGTTAGCTGAGTTGAAAGTTGTTTTTCTATCTCAAGCAGTCTAACATTTACTGAAAGCTGTGAGTCAGATGTGAGAATGAAAAGGACTATGTTAGCAGTTTGACTGGAAAAAAAACCCACATTTGGCTGAACTTAACTCCTCCGACATCATCAAGAGCACATGTCAATCTTTGCTTTATGTATTCATGAATTAAAAGTCTCCTTCATGCCCCCAAGGCATTTATAGCTCGAGGAAGTTAAAAAAAACAGCTCCCTACATCATGAAAGATTCATGATAATTGGGCCAGAACCAGTCTGGTTTTCAGGAAATAGCAGGATTACTTGGCAAAAAGTGTCTCTAAAATATTTGCACAAGAGCAATGTTCAATTTGAGTCTCATATATTTCAAACTCAAAACAGTATAGAGGTACATATTTCAATATCAGAAAATCATACGGTACTAGTCAAAAGTTTCGACACAGCTACTCGTAGAAGGTTCTCCTTATGTTTAGCTTAATGCTTTAGTAGCACTCATGGAATTATACAGTCCACTTTAAAAACCTCCAAAACGGAACTTTACAGGAAGATGAAACGACTTTCTTAAAAACTTTTTCTAAGCAATTTTGAACACATTATATTGGTCTGACCATCATATGTATTCACTAATTTAAATGGGTAATTAGAGATTTAAACTGTGCTAAAAATATATCAGTTTATTTTGAACAATACAATACATATTACAGGAATAGTATTGAAGTATGTGCAACACTATAGTATAATATTGTGATACATCAAGAGTATGTATATGGTGTATAAGAGTATATGTGGTGTATCACTTTACGTATACAGCAGTAATTTGATTTAGGAACTATTAAAGTATAGCTGTAGTAATGTTGGAGCAGTAATTTAGTTTTAGTACTGTTAAAGTATAGTTGTAGTAATTCAGTTTTAGTACTGTTAAAAGTACAGTTGTATTAATGTTAGAGCAGTAATTCAGTTTTAGTACTGTTAAAGTATAGTTGTAGTAATTTAGTTTTAGTACTGTTAAAGTATAGTTGTAGTAATTTAGTTTTAGTACTGTTAAAGTATAACTGTAGTAATGTTGGAGCAGTCATTTGGTTTTAGTACTGTTAAAGTATAGCTGTAGTAATGTTGGAGCAGTAATTTAGTTTTAGTACTGTTCAAGTATAGTTGTACTAATTTGTAACTTTTGTATTTTGTAACAGTACTAAAACTAAATTACTGCTCTAATATTACTATAACTGTTCTTTTAAAGTATAGTTACTTTAACAGTAGTTATTTAGTTATTCAGTTTTAGCACTGTTGAAGTACTGTTGAAGTACTGTTTAGTACTGTTGAAGTGCTGTTGAAGTATAGCTGTTGGAGCAGTTATTTAGTTGTAGTACCATTAAAGTAAAGTAAAGAGTATTATATTTACATTGTTGGACATTGTTGGCAACTGCATTTACTTTGGCATAATATGCTTGCTGGGTATAGTAGTTTGTTGGAGAATTATAACAGTCATAGTACAGTTAGCATATAGCTGGAGAGCTACAATACAATAAAATGCTGTTGTGGTATAGCTGAAGTAGTAGTATTTATTTATACTGTATAGCATATATCTGAAGTACAACCATATTTACAGTACTGCTGGCATATACCTGCAGTCCTCAAGTTATAGTACTGCGTAAGTACATTTGGAGTAATGTTGAAATAGTATTATGGTCACATTAATATTGTGGTTCTTTTTTTCTTTTCAATACTGGAGTAGAAATAAAGTCCAGAAATATAAACCTGCAGCAGTTAGTTGAGGTAAGCTTGTTGTCATAACATAGTTAAGTGATAATAATGGCCCTGGAACATATCCTCAGGCCATTCCACAGAGTAAACAAAAACAGATAAATATATATACATGAAACATCTGAGACACAAACAACAAAATTTAGATTTTGTTTTTGAATAGGTCCCCAGAGTGTTCAGCAGAGGAGGTAGAGGCGCTTAAGCACAGGAAGAGAAACTTCAGTGTAACGCCGTTCTCCGGGGAACCGCTAAAATCTAACGCCAAATTCAGCAGTGTTTTTGAAGAGTAAAGAGGGAATTTATTCTCTAACAGATAAAAACACATCACTGTCAAGAGCACCGAGCAGGTTTAAATGTCAGAAACCTCTCTCTCTCTCTCTCTCTCTCTCTCTCTCTGTCTGCCCCTCCCTCCATCTCTCCGATATCCGGGTGTGTTGGCCCTGTTAGCCTTGTTACTACAGCACTTATCCATCGTGGTGATTTACCCCTTGTCAGTTTATCTGGCATTTCACCCTCACCTGTCAGATGGCCTAACTCAGCGTCCACCTTAAATACAGGCACCAAGCCTAGAATCACAATACCCAACACTACAACCACCCTATGACTATTACTACTACTACAACGAGCACCAGCTCCTCAGTGGGTGAAGGTAGTTCTCCAGCTCCTCAGTGGGTGAAGGTAGTTCTCCAGCTCCTCTGTGGGTGAAGGTAGTTCTCCAGCTCCTCTGTGGGTGAAGGTAGTTCTCCAGCTCCTCCTTGCGTGAAGGTAGTTCTCCAGCTCCTCTGTGGGTGAAGGTAGTTCTCCAGCTCCTCCTTGCGTGAAGGTAGTTCACCAGCTCCTCAGTTGGTAAAGGTAGTTTTCCAGCTCCTCAGTTGGTAAAGGTAGCTTACCAGCTCCCCTGTGGGTGAAGGTAGCTCACCAGCTCCTCAGCAGGTAAATGCAGTTCACCAGCTCCTCACTCTCTGATGGCAGTTCACCAGCTGCCGCTGCATTTGGAAGAGCTCAGGAGTTTGAGGAGCGGGGAATGTTCCCCTGAATCCGACCAAGGATGATGAGAATGATGTGCAGATGAGCTGGAGTGAACCGTGCGGCATCTTAACATTCCAGGCTGGTTAAAAATATGTTTATAGCACCGGAAACCCAGACAATGTGAAGCCCCTGCCGTTGCCTAATTATTCCTGCCGCTAGGGCTTCTACTCCACTTCACCTCCTCCCTCAGTGAGTTAAGTGCCGGATGCTAGCTGCAGTCTGTTCAGCTCCTGGTGTTTTGGAGGATTGTTTGTGGTTCTGCACAGGTGAATGCTCCACTGAGGTTGCATGGAGTTTATCCTAGTTCTGACGCCAGCTGAGAACATTTACCATGCAGTGATAAGACTATGAACTCCACAGGACCTGCTTTCTCTGGTTAGCGTTAGCCCATTCCGCTTAGCCCTATGTAGCATATTTTAGAAGATTAGTGAACTAGAAACATTTGCAGGACATCCTGAGCGGTTTTATGGGGCACACTGCCTGAGACGTACTGCCGGCTCAGGGGTTTATTGCTAATTGGTGATTCATCTCTGCAGCCTTTGACGTTTATTAGCCCGAGTCTCACATGAGCATAGGGAAACGCGCCCATGTTGGCAGCTCATTGTTAGCATCGGCACAGTTAGTGATGTCAGCCATGATAAAGCCATGTCCTTATTAACTCATTGTTAGCACCAGTAAGGTTGTGTGTTGATGGTATCCCTCATGAGCCTATAAAAGGTAGCCCATGATCGTAACAGAGAGTTAGCATTAGCATTTTTACCTAGTGATGTTAGCCTACATGAACCTGTAATAAGTTGCCCGTGCTAGCAACTCACTGTTAGCATCAGCAGGGTTTTTAGTGATGTTAGCCTAAATGAGCATATGAAAGGCTGCCCATGTTGGTAACTAATTATGCTGCATTTGACTGAAGCTCACAACTCCGATTTTCCCACCTCTGATTAGAAGAAAATGCCCCCTCAGCTGGGAATTTCTACATGCAATTATGAGCTCAGGCTGGCTTTCATTGGTGTGACCTGAGTGATCTGAGCATACAAGCATAAAAAAGCATCAGTTGCTTATTTATGATATTAATAATAATAATAATAATATTAGGTGTGTATTTGTGTGCAATGTTAGCGCACATGAACATGTAAAAATCATCCAATGTTGGTAGCTTGCTGTTAGCAACAATAAACCTAGTGATCCTAGCCGACATGAGCTCTTTATTATCAGTAGTGTTGCCTTGTGGCGTTATGATACACTGCAAAAAATTAATATTTTGGCAAGTAAGATTATCTTATATCTAGTTGATATATCTTAAAATTCTTATTTTGAGATAGTTTGAAGCTCATTTTAGGATTATTTTATTTTCTTATTTCCAGATTTTTTTTACTTGTTTTACCTAATTGTAGTACACCAAATTTTCTCATTATACTGTTTTTTTTATTATTATTTTAAGAAATTTGCTCGAAACAATGGCTCATAACATTCACTTTAAACAGTTTAAACAGTTTAAAAAGTTCAATAATCTTAAAATGAGCTAACAATAATCTTTAGATTAGAAGTTTAAGATCATTTTACTTGTCAGGATATCATTCCATCACATATCAATGTATATTTGCAGTGTACATGATAAAGGTATGAGCTTGTTAACATTTCATTGTCAGCAGCAATAAGATTACCATGTAATGTTAGCTCGCATGAGCATATAAAAGATGTTGGTAGCCAAAGTTAGCATCAGCAATGTCATCAGGTAGTTTAAGCCCATATGAGCATATCTTCACCATCATGCAAAAACTCCAGTACCTTTGCATTGTATTAATATTTTATGATCAACGCACCGACGCAAATGCTCCAAAAAATCTTATTACGTTAACTTTCATTACAACTTTACAGAGAGCTTTTTCCTCTATAACATTGCTATTTTGGAAATAAAATGAAGCAAAAATATCTTATATCTACTTGATATCGCTTATGTTTCTGGTTGTAGGATTGGTGTAAGCTTATTTTAGGGTTCTGTAACTTATTTCTAGATATTTTTTACTTGTTTTAAGTAATTTTATTGGACCAAATTATCTATACTGGCAGAAAACTTTGTTTACTTTAAGAAACATGCGATTACTGAGTGATTTAACTCACCTGATCATATACAGTCTAACTTTCTTGGATGCTAAAGTTAGCATCAGCTTGGGTATCAGGTGATGTTAGCCCATATGAGCATATAAAAGCATGGATGTGATATTAGTTCACTCTTAGCATGAGTAGGATTAGCTAGAGATGTTAGCTCTCATGAGCATATAAAAGCTTGCCCCCTGTTGGTAATGGAGTGTTAGCATTAGCATTATGTATTAATGTTGGGCAACATAGCATAGCCTATAATCGTATACCTATGTTAGCAAGTCCTTGTTAGCATCAATAAGATTATCTAGTGATTCAACTCACACGGTCATAGAAAGCTTAACTCTCTTGGATGCTAAAGTTAGCATCAGCATTGTTGTCAAATGCTGTTAGCCCATACAAGTATATAAAAGCTTGCTCATGTTATTAGTTCACTGTTAGCATGAGTAGGTTTACCTAGAGACGTTAGAAAAGCTTGCCCCCTGTTGGCAATGGAGTGTTAGTATTAGGACTCCATATTAAGTTGTGCAACATTAGCATATAAAAGTATACCCATGTTAGCAAGTCCTTGTTAGCATCACTAAGATTACCTAGTGATTTAACTCACATGATCATACAAAGCCTGACTGTCTTGGATGCTAAAATTAGCATGAGCATTGTTGTCAAATGCTGTTAGCCCATACGTGTATATAAAAGCTTGCTCATGTTATTCATTCACTGTTAGCTTGAGTAGGATTACCTAGAGACGTTAGAAAAGTTAGTTGGTAATGGAGTGTTAGCATTAGCATTACATAGTATTGTTGTGGCATATAAATGGATACCCATGTTAGCAAGTCATTGTTAGCATATAAAGCTTTTCACAGCTTGCTCATGTTGGTCACTAGAGTTTCCTAGTGACACTTGGTACGAGCTAAAGTGAACCTAATCATAGCATCATTAGCGATCTTAGCTTTACTTGAGCATACATAGTCCTTTACATGTCGGTCGCTAGCTTCAGCAGAGTGACACGGTGACGTAGGAGCGCTGTAATGTGTGTGAGGGATGTGTGGCCGAGGGACAGAGAGAGCAGGCTGCGCTGTGTGTGTTGAAAGCCCCCTCCCGTGTGAAGTTAAGCAGAAGTGTCAGTTCCTGTCTGGTGGTCGTGTTTATGCCAGCGGTGCTTCCGAGGTCCAACCGAGTCTGCTTTCTGTCGTTCAGCTTCAGCTACGTGGGCTGCGCGGGTCAGTCAGGCAGAAACGGCCCATGCTGCAGACCCCGGATCGGTTTGCATTTGTTCTGCTGGAGCAGTCGTGGGGAGGATTTCGGCAGGCGAAGCCGATCCTGGCTCAGCAGCGATGCCGCTTGATGGCACACCGACCAACGGAGAGGAGGGGCAGAGGTGTTAAATTGAACAGATGTTGCCATATTCCAGCTGTCCTCCCGCCCACTAAATAACAGCGCTTCAGCTGCCGGTGTCTGCCGCGGAGTAGCAATCACATACGGAGCGGGGGTTGCGGCAGGGCATGTTACCGCAGGATAAGGGGAGAGGCAGAACAAATCCAGGCCTTGTACACGCTAGCAGTTCAAATCCCCAATCAGGAACACCTACAGCATGCTAGTTTTCGGTTCTGTGATAAAGGAGGCTTTTGATAGCAAGAGCAGCAGCAGCAACAGCAACATTACAAGAGAAGGCACTTCCAAACATGGGCAATAATAGTAAACATGGATACATGGAACATGGAGTCCCGAGGCATCCATTTTTTTGCACGCCGGCTTCGAATGGGCATGCCAGGATAAGCTCCAAACCGCTGTTGCAAAGTGAGTTAGGTTCTGTGATGCTGATATGGTGTTTACGTTCTTATCCCGAATATTTGAGTCCGCATCCAGGACGATTCCGGGCTCTTTGTCGCTGATTTGCTTGGACGCACTAGAAGTCTTGGATCCATTGTGCAATTCCATATGCCGCTTTTTTCTGCACACAGGTTTGCAAAGTGGTTGGCGATAGCTTCGTCCCTTTTCCGGTTTTTATTTTTATATTCCGGCAAAGAATGGTGCCTCTTTGGCATTCACGGAATTTCACTGCCCAGGAAATTCCTGCCCGTCTGCAAACAAGGAGCCGCTCTCCCATGATAACGTTTTCTTTAGAGGTGGCGCAGTAAGTTGCTAGAAGTGGTCACGTTACAAAATGAACCCACCATGTGACCCCACATGCGCAACAGACTAGCAAGCAGACTCTGGACCACCGAACCAGAAATCGGTTTTCCGGACCGTTCCCGGGCTCTAAAGTAGCTTTCACACTTGACCAAGTGTACCAAAGCATGCCATGTTCAAAAACCTCTAATGTGAAAATGGCTTGGAACCCTGTCGGACAGGCCCAGAGGGGTCCCTGTTGGTTCCAGAGGTTGCCACCCATCCCAGATTTCCTGGGATCATTCTGGAGTTTGGTTATCTTGTCCAGAAAAATATGGACACACAATGTTGCATGCTAATATGCTAGGATTTAAACTGCTTTGAAGCTAGTTCTGGGACAAACCGTATACACAGAGGGGGTTTGATTGATTCAGATTACCCTCAATGGAGGGACATGTGTTTGGGAACGGTGCCTTGTCGGTGACGTAGCTGTAGCTGAACTTTTATCTAATGCTGCTACTACACACTAATACTACACAGTAGATGCTAGGTGCTAATCTTAATAGTATGAGTTCGGTGGGGTAGCACACACAATATTAGCATACTACATGGTTTCTTGCTATCAGGAAGTGATGAAGCTTACGCCATACCGAGCTGGACTCTGAAGACTGTTTGGACAGATTTGGGTTGACCTCACATTTATACAACATTTCCGGTCCTGCCACCACTGCAGTCGCCGTCACTTTGCCGTCCGCCATTTTTCCAAAGTTTTCCAGATGTGTGAAGCTCCACCCTTTCCGTTTCCCATTGCATTGTGGGACAATACTGTCAATCATTACCGTACTCATTAATCGACTGGTTCTAAGTGTGCCTTGTGGGTTTCTGAGTATATTCAACTTTGGCATTCGTACCATATACTCAAACACTAGTGCGCGATTGGTGCTGGAGATCTGGTACTGGTTTTGCTGCTAGCGTACTAGCACAGCATCCAAAACAAGACACATGCTGGTTTGTGTTGGCAAGCCGACTTGTTGGTCCATGCTGTTCTTTTGGCATCCAGCAATTCAGACTACCTATTAGACATCTTAACTAGACTTGTGTGGTTTCTGCAAGACATACTGGATGTTAGCATAGCTACAAGCCATCCAACCTTCAAGATGGCCGCTCTTACTGTTTATTAGCAGCTCTGAAATGCTATTGTCTATGTTTATAGATAGCAGTATTTGATGTGGCGTGAGATTAGATAACCCCTGTAACTGCCTCATTTCCTGTGTCGCTGGTTAACGTAGCTGCATAACCTTGAGATGAAGACAACCAAGCTAATTTGAGGCTAACCATAACTATTAGACTATAAGGGAACACAAGATTCATAAGATGTTTAGAGTCACCTGATTACGCTAGCTACGAAGAAAAGGGCCTTGGGTTCTGTCAGAGGTTGTGTTTTTGTCCGTGGATAAGCTGCGCATGATTGTGAGAGAAGCACTGTTTGGGTACATCCTGCTAATGGAAGTCAGATTGGCTTAATAGCACAGGCTTCACTTTCATCACAGTCAAGAACCATGAGGGTTCATAGCAAACACCGGGCGGCTTTGCGGGCTAAAGCTTTTCTCACATTAGGTACTGCTGTAAATGGTTTAGTGTTGCTGTGTTTACTGGAGCTCATCATAAGTTTGACCTTTTCTCAAGTTTTCCCGTTTTGACGCTAGAAAGGGGCAACTTCCATATGTAATGGGAATTATAGCTCTATTCTGTGAGCCAGGTTGCCGATAATAGAGGCTCTTTCGGCTCCTTCATGGCTCCGTTTGTTCGAAGAAACCTTGTTTTAACCTCTAATTACAATGAGGTTTAAAAAAAACAGCATATGAAGGCGCCATAAAACACATTTGTTCAGCATTTAAATTGTTCTCTGATGTTCTAGATGGAAGGTGTGAGATGTTGTGTGGGGTGAAAAACATCCAGATGCGGTTTTACACCCCCCATTTCCACCCTGTGATCTGGTCCTAGAATGAAACAAGCGGTTTCCCTTATTTGCTGAGCTCATGAATAATTAGAGGAGCTCTGCTCTGATTGGCAGGTTTACAGCGAGGCACCGCCCACGATGATAACACAGAAGCAACATGTGGAAATAGACAAAATAGTCGCTAACGTTAGCTATGCTAGCTACTGGCTTTCCATCTGGACGTCAACACACAGTAGATTAAAGTTGTTCCTCACTATGGAACTCTCAGTTTAAGATGATCTGCTTCAACCACCAAACACGGATACAATCACACAGCATGGCTGCTACTTACAGGCTGCTGTTGGTGTTGTGATGCTAATAAAGGTGGAGCTGCTCCTCTCTTCAGTCTCTTCAGGGTCAAACGCTGAGCGGAGCTGCTCCATATGTTCCAAGAGTTTGGAGTGAAATGTGCAGACTCCAGGATTAAACTTGTCCGGGATTCTGTTAAAGATCTGAGATCTGAAGTTGGCTTTCTATTAGCATAGCTCTTACCCCTCAGGATAGCGTTCCTCGCTAAAGGGCTTAATAAGGGTGCATAGAGGGCACTCGTGAACACCCTTTGGATCAGCACAATGAGAAATGGGACACCCTATAGCCTCGTGGTCCTCACGGGCATGTGCACATGAGGCTTACAAGCTTCTTAACCTCCGGTGGGCCACTCCCAGTGTCTCTCAGTATGGCCTCGGGCCGCCGTGTTAGCTAGCCCAACATGCCAGACGTCTCGGCATGGAGTTGTAGAGGTTCCTAATGGTGTCCTGTGATAATCCATCCCATGCAGCTTGAATATCCTCACACAGTTCCTGCAGATGGTGCAGTAGGGGTGGAGGTGGAGTGACACCAGACCTTCTGGACGTGTGACGTGTAATAACAAACGGTTCGTCTTGGTGCTGACCACAGTGCCTCCACACACGGATTCGTTGGTCGTCTCCACCAAGACAAAAGCGGGACTCGTCACTGAAGATGACCCGCTGCCATTCTGAGTCACTCCATGACAGTCTGGCACGACACCATTGCAGTGTTTGGTCACGGTGACGTGGTGTTAGGGACAGTCGTTGTAACGGTCTGCGTGCATGTAGTCCTGCGTGGTGCAGCTGTCTACCAATGGTGCTGCACTAACAGGATGACTCATGGAGGACATCACTGCTCACTGGATGTCCGCAATCGTGGCTGTTGGGTCAGTCAGGTACAGAGATAAGGTCCGTCCTGTCGGATGATTCCTTCTTGGTGCATCTATTTGTGCAACTAGTCTTTTGATGATGAGTCTAAGACGATAATTAGCTTCCTAGCACTAGCATTAGCTTTCTGCCACCCCTACAGTCTTAAAACCAGAAAAACACACCACTCTAGAAGCTGCTGTTGCATCACTGTAGAAGGCAGGTTAGCATGTTTACAGCGGTGGTTGATCTCACCTTGCATCTGCGGTGCGAGCCAGTTCCCAATGTTCACCTAAAAGCCTCAAAGAGCTGAACCGTCCCTGAACAACAGGTCGCTAACTCTGGGCTAAATCGCAAACGAAAACGTTTAGCATTGTTTCACATCTCTAATGTCCTCCCTGGCACCATTAGCACGTAGCGGCCAGAATCAGGTATGCATTATAACAATCATCCGGCCACATTTTGTGAGGCTAATGAATTAAAGCGCGTAGCTTGCAGCTAGCGCGGTGTAATTTGCAGCGTACTGATTTGTTGCTACTGGGTTTCGCTGGTTATTAGCCACATTAGCATGTAAATGCCATTTGGGAAGCACCTTTGAATACACGATGAACGCGACGGTGTGGACCGAGAGGATGAACTATTAAGTGAGTCTTTGCTAAGTTAGCTCACATCCTCAGGCCCACTTCTAGAGATTTCATCACGTTATCTTCCTCTCCGAGGAGCATTCGGATAAAAAGGATGGCCGGCATTGGAATAACAGGGACGCACTGCAGTGGACGCGTGACGCTGACAGCAAACAACAACGGCGTGAGCGGCCTTGGCGTGGTTCTTCTTCTGCCGTCTTGAGAGAAAGCCCACTCGACAGCGAACGTCGAGCATTATCAGAGGACACGTGTTGTCTCGTTGAACGCGGCTAAATTGCTATGCTAATTCGCAGTCATCCGCTCAGCTAGCCGTCCGCTGCCCGAGGACATGCCTAGATTGTCCCTGAAATAGCACAGCGGCTGTCGTCCCTGCACATACTGATAACACTTTAAGCTCATTTCTCACCCCTCCCTTTCTTTTCCTTCCTTTCTCTCTCTCTCTTTTCCATTCTTTTTGGCTTCCGTGCTGTTCCACACACTCTCTCTCTCCCTCTCTCTCTCTCATTAACTTGCCTTCTTTCTTTTGTTCTCTGGCTCGTTCTGCATTTCTGTTAATTTTACACTTTCCGTGCTCCATATTTTCTCTCTCTCTCTCTCTCTCTCGCTCTGGCTGTCTCTTTCTTGTTCACTGCTCCCTCTCTTTCTGTAAGAGCATCTCTCTCTCCCTCCCTCTCCCTCTCTCTCTCATTACCTTGCTTCTTTCTTTTGTTCTCCTTTGCATTTTGTGCTCATTTCATGGTTATTATCTTGCTCTCTCTCTCTCTCTCTCTCTCTCTCTCTCTCTCTCTCTCTCTCTTTATCTATCTATATCTGTCCATCTGTCTTTCTCGCAGCATCCTTCTGTTTTGCTCCTTCCCTCTTTCACTCTTCACTCTCATTAACTCCTTTGTTTTCTCTTGTTTCTGTTAATGTTACAGTCCTGGTGTCTTTTTCTTTCACTCTATTTGTCTTACTCTGTTTATCTCTCTCTCTCTCTCTCTCTCTCTCTCTCTC
>CM067488.1:30256556-30280719 GCA_034552555.1 Semaprochilodus insignis
GTCAGTGTCACTGCAGTGCTGAGAATGATCCACCACCCACATCATACCTGCTCTGTGGTGGTCCTGTGGGGGTCCTGACCATTGAAGAACAGGGTAATACAGTATACAGAGAAACAGATGGACTACAGTCTGGAACCGTACAACTACAGAGTGCTCCTGTATGGTCAGTGGAGCTTGCTTGCTTGGCTGTATCAACCTGGCTGGTCCATTTTTCCTTCAGGTTCTTCAATAATAGAACCTGTTTGTTCTCAACCAAAACCCTATTCTCACAGAAATCATTAGGCCTGGATCCGAGGGGGTTGTTCACGGTGTATTTATCCCTCAAACGCTGCACTTCAAGATCACCTACACACGCAAATCTGCGGCCCGCTTGCCAGTAATACAGTAATCTTTCAGAAGAACAAAAGACGAGAGCTACTGTAGTCTTCCACTGGAGAGCATTTGAAGCCCAGTAAGGCGTGTGATTAAAACAGCAAGGCGCAGTCAGACCGCCGGAAAAAAGGGGCTTCATGGGTTATTCATAGCATCGTCTGAGATCTCGCTTAGTCTCAGCTGGACAGCCTGAGAGCTAAACGCTAGCCTGGCTTCCAGACGACTGGAATAGCAGCACGGCTCCACAGCAGGTCCTCCGACTCTTTAGCGTCCAGTCCAGCGGGGGGATGTCCGGCTTTGCTTCCACTGCTGTTTGTATGACGTACGTCCAGCGGATTAAATACAAACACATTAAATGAGAGTGGTCACCGCTATCTGTTAATTCAAGATCCCAGACATAAACTATATGGTGTTTAGCATATGCGGGTAACTCAGTCACAATTCTCTTGAGAGTCAAAACATACGAGCATTCGGTAGCTTTTATTGTTAATGCTAATAACATGAGTGTTAGCAAATAGCTAGCTAACAAAGCCTAAGCAAACTCTGTTTCCCCTGAGAATGTGAAAATCTGGGCATTAGCATGAATTACATAGCTGCAAGCATAAATGCTAATAATGCTTATGTTGGCTAGCTAGCTAGCTACTGCTACTGTTAGCAAACTCTAATTACCTTTCCCTTTAAAACTGTGAAATTAAGTGCAAAAAAACCCCATTAATTGTGTATCATGCTAGCAATGCTAGTGCTAGTTATCTATCTAGCTCACTAACATTACTTTCAGGGTCAGTTATATACTCTTATGGGGGTCAGGGGTCAGATGTTTTTGTCTTGAGAGTGAAAATACATAAAACGCTAGCTGTGTAGCTGCTAGCATGCATGCTTATACCACTACTGTTACGGATCTAGCTATCTAATTTCACTTGAGCAAATTCTTATAGCCCAGATAGCAAGCATATGTTGGTCTGCTGGCCTGATAACGTTGGCACCCTACTGGCTGTTTGCCACTGCTGGTCCATCCTCGGACCACCCAGATCTGTCCTAGTTTTCAACCTCCTCAAACAGAACACGTCCTGCAGTTCCTGCATGATGGTTTGATAGGGGTGGAGGTGGGGTGACACCAGGCCTTCTGGACATGTGACTCGTGACAACAAACCGTTCATCTTGGTGCTGACCACGGTGCCTCCACACACGGATTCGTTGGTCGTCTCCACCAAGACTAAAGCGGGACTCGTCACTGAAGATGACCCGCTGACATTCTGAGTCACTCCATGACAGTCTGGCACGACACCATTGCAGTCTTTGGTGACGGTGACGTGGTGTTAAGGACAGTCGTCGTAACAGTCTGTGTACATGTAGTCCTGCGTGGTGCAGCCGTCTGCCAATGGGGCTGCACTAACAGGATGACTCATGGAGGACACCACTGCTCACTGGATGTCTGTAATTGTGGCTGTTGGGTCAGTCAGGTACACTGATAAGGCCCGTCCTTGCTTACATCACATGCACGGCCGAGCGTGAAACTTGGATCATTGGCATGCCTCACGTGGTCAAACCTACACACCAAGTTACATTCCTGTTTGCTGATTCCTTGTACGCAGGACAGTAATCTGGGTGGTCCGAGGGTGGACTAGCAGTAGCAAACAGTCAGCAGGGAGGGGGCGACCCTATCAAGTCAGCGGACCTATATGTGCTCGCTACCTGGGGAAGTATTTCAAAGAGGGTAAACTCTGTCTAATTGTGTTTCGGAAGGTTCCCCAATAAAGTTAGCTTAGCTAACCAACATTACTCAGCGCTGCCCTCTACAGGTGTGTTTGCACCTGGTATAAGTTACAGGCTTCTTTGTTCTGATGGGATTTCTTTCGTCATTGGTCTTATAGCCCTGCATTTGGGAGGGCCCGAATTGCTTCTTTCAGTGGTTTGGAGTGGCAGCTCTTTCATTCAGATCCCGTAATAAGTCAAGCCGCCCGCCTTGATGTAGGAATTTACATTTCTTGTTAATAGGCGGGAACATGGCCGGCCGGCGCGTTCCGCGAGGAAAAAGCCACACAAGGTGGAATAGAAGGTGACAAGTGAGAAATTGCAATTTGTCTGGGACACACGGACGGAGAGGAGGGAGGGGTAAAGGATGATGGCGGCGGAGAGTCTGATGCGAACAGGGAAGGGAATTCCCACAGCTCTCATAGATTCGCTCCACGCTGTCCTCGTACGGCCCAACACAGATCAATGTGCGCCGCAGAGAACCATCCCAGGCCCGTAATTGGCCACGCAAGTTTTAAGGTTACTGGTAGAGTGCTGTCAGCCAGCTCTTTTATATATCGAGCTACATCTGCCAGAGCATCCTGGGATAATGTTAAAGTTTACTTCCCAACCTCTCCCGGTCCGGGATATCAGTTCACATGGTGTAGTTCCACGTCCTGGCCTGGACCTTTGACTACTGTGTTCAGTGTCTCAAGTTTGCTTCTATAGGTTTGCACAGGTGTGATTAAGGAGCAGGCAAGGGAGGTGGACCAGGTCAACTGCGAGTCAGACTCAGAGTCAGAGTTCAGGCAGAGATGGTGAGGTGCAGGAGAATCCATGAAATCAACAAAGAACTAAGAACTGAGCAAACTAACAGGAACCCAAAACAGGGATTTATCATGGTGGTAAAGGAACACAGCGGATTAAAAACTGAGCCCCGAGTCTGAAACGCTCCTAATAGCGTGTAACACCTCCACCAGCACCAGTAACAGCTGTGACTGGATTTGGTATGTACTGGACAAGTTTCTGGATGTAGGCCACATCAATGTTCAGACACTCTTACATCAAAGAATTGGTCAGTTGGGCCAGATTTGGTGGATGCCTTCCCTGGCACAATTCCGAGAATTCCCTGTAGACTGGGATTTTAGCCACTGCTGGTAGACCCGTATGACCGTACGCTTCCATACACCTGCAGATTCAGCTACTTCCTTCACACTATGGTCTTTGGCACGCCCAAATACAGTCACTCCTTTTAGCCAATCATTAACATCTGCTCTGGAGCCATTTTCCACACATGGAACGAGACATTCCCTGCACTGTAGCACCTCTTCCCATGGATCCCGTCACTCACACCCCACAGGTATTTATAGCCCCGTCATCCTCGTGCAGCGCCATCTACAGAAGTTACTACCACCTTAAACTTATAAGGTGACTGTTTTTTGTATGTTGAGCGTATTGTTGTCCTAGGTGTTTATTAGGTCTGTGCTATTAAAATAACTTTAAACTGTGTTGAATTTATTCATATGATCATATTATTATTATTTAGAAAAGTGGAAAATTATGCAATATACCTTTCAGCCTGTATCTCAATAACCCTGGAGCTACTAGGTACAAGTTACTAAACATTAACCAGTTTTCTGACTATATTGTTTCAAGCTCATTTTTTAAAACGGGCTAAATTATCTGCCAATATAGTTAAAAAATGTGGCTTACTAAAAGTGCTTAAAACAAATAAAAAAAAATCTGGACATATATACATAATCATAAAATAAAATCATATATCACAACAATCTCAAAAATTAGAATTTAAAGACTAGATATGAGATCATTTTATTGCCAAGATCTCATTTTTTGCAGTGTGTTGGCCACTTGACCTGGTAGTTTTCATTGGCACGGGTCTTAATCACTGAGACAGCAGTTCCTACAGCCTTCATAGCATTTCAACTACTGCTGAATTATTCATTTCACAAAACTGAGGGTGAAGGCACATTAGCCGTGTGAAGCCACTTTAAGCATTAGAATGAGTAAAGGACTAACAGTGTTAATAGCACACAGGAGAAGTTTGTCTTCAGGGCTTTCTGCCAAAAAGTCTTTCTAGTGAAACCCAACACTTTTCCTCTTTTCCTTTTGATGTAAGGACATTTGAGGCTACTGTACTGTACTGCCAGTAAATGATGATTTATAAACCTGTACTGGAGTAGCAGACTACCACAGCAGGACTAAAACAAGATTAAAATGTTTTGAGTTTTATCGACTAAAACTACACTAAAACTAAAAATATCAAAATAACTAAAACTAGACTAAAATTAAAAATACCAAATTAACTAAAACTAGACTGAAAATAAACATACTTAAATTACTGAAAATAGACTAAAACTAAAAACACTTAAATGACTAAAACTAAAAATACTTAAATGACAAACTAGGCTAGATCTACTTAAATGACTAAAACTAGACTGAAACTAAAAATACTTAAATGACTCAAACTAGACAAAAAATAATATACAGTTTAGTCAAAAGACTAGGACTAAACCTAAATCATAATCAACCTCCAAAATGAACACCAGGGCACCTGTACAGGCACCATCCATTTAAGACGGAACGGAAAACCCAAATAAGAAACTGATGAATAGTAAACTAACTTCAGCCTCGTTTAATTATACTACATTGCTTTTAACCCATGAGAGCTCAGACCCATTTCCCCTGAAAGCAAAACCTGTACCTATTTTAAGGTCAAAATACAATAAGATATGCCTCAACAACCATTTTGTAACTTCCGTCGTATTCCATCAGTTTATGCTATAATAATTTATCCCATATAGAACATGTTATTAAAGCATTAGAGCAGTTAAATGGGTTCGTAACAGACCTTATAGATACAAAACACAAGCTTTTAAAAATGAGCTAGGTTTGGTCTTGTGAGTTAACCAATCACGTCACCATTCTGTAAACGAGATCACATGTTCACAAATACACATAAACTGTCATGTGACTTGATCCAGGATGTTCAGTATAGGTCACTTAGGGACTCCAGTTTAAGTGGAGAATGAAGCTGTGTAAGGAACTTTCCAAGGGCTCTAGATACATATGTCACCGTGGGTTCTTATGGAGGCCCATAATGAAGGCCGCTCTAATGGTGGGGCACCATGCTTTGGATACTATATAGTGATGTGGTATGTGGTTTAGGACGCAGTCTGAGTGTTTCGAAGTTAGTGCTGGTGCTGCCGTAGGATGTCGACAAGCCAAACAAGTTCAGGCGTGAGTGGATCAGGCTGCTGCATCAAATCACAGACGTGGCCAAACTGTGCTGCCCTCCAGGGACACTCTTATGTTTACACAGTTTTCAGCAGAGTGGCGTCTAAAGGCCAAAGACTGCAATGGTGTCGTGCCAGACTGTCATGGAGTGACTCAGAATGGCAGCGGGTCATCTTCAGTGACGAGTCCCACTTTTGTCTTGGTGGAGATGACCAACGAATCCGTGTGTGGAGGCACCGTGGTCAGCACCAAGATGAACGGTTTGTTGTCACATGTCACACGTCCAGAAGGCCTGGTGTCACTCCACCTCCACCCCTACCGCACCATCTGCAGGAACTGTGTGAGGATATTCAAGCTGCATGGGATGGATTATCCCAGGACACCATTGGGAACCTCTACAACTCCATGCCGAGACGTCTGGCATGTCGCGTTAGCAAACACGGCGGCCCGACACCATACTGAGAGACAGACTTCTGTATGTGTAGCTCAAAAAATATTGATCATATCAGTCTAAATTTATCATCAGTTATTGATCCTGGTAACCTTTATCTTCCTTCCCAACAGCACTGCAATCCCACACCTCCTTCTGGGTGCAGCTGTTCTTTTGATGATGAGTGTATGTTTGACTGCTTGACAATGTATCCTTGTAACTCTGAGGGGTCTATTGACTATTATAGCAGCGTTCTGTAGGGTGGGTCCTATAATGTGTAATACAAAAGCAATAGTGTTCCATCAGTGGACTAGTACCATTCCTCTCTCCCTCCTCAGTGTACTGGCAGCTGTATAATGGGATTTTCACTTGGATAATAACATTTCTAATGGAAGTGCCGTGGAGTTTTTCTTATGTAGTACAGGGCTCAGCATGGGCCACAGAAAAGCCATTCTAACTAGACTCTGAAACCTCCATAGTGTATCTGTTCTACAGAAGAATGGAGTGATTGAGTGCTCCCTGAATAGCGTGCGATGGAGGGGTATTGAATTTCTTCCACGGGTTTTTGACTGGCATTGTAGAAGCGGGCTTTTCACCTGAACCGGGGCCGGTCACAGAGCATGTTTGCTTGAGTGTGTGTGTGCCATTGCTGAGACTGATGCCGCCTGCTGTTGTACCTCCTCCCAGTTTGAACGCCAGGATCGTCAAGAGAAAGATCAGTTCTCTCTGGGATAAAGACGCAAGCCTGATACTGTCACGGTCTTCTTGTCCTCTCTCTCCCTGTCTGTAGGAATCTCTCTCTTTCTCTCTCGGTCTGTCTGTTTCTGGCGGAACTGTGGAATGAATCTCTTTGCGGAGGGAGTCTCCTGCTGAGCTGTGTACAGAATGAGGACAAATAAAAAAATAAATAAAAAAAGCTAGTAAATTCTTTCGCCTCTAGGCTGAAAACAGCTCCCTCTATACAGCAGAGACACTACGTATTCCAGATGAGCGAGTGTCGTGCCACATGCCAAGTTTAAGTGAATTAACTCTCAAGGTTTTGCTGACTGCAGATGTTCCACGATGATACCAGGGATCTCTGGCTCTGGAAGGATGTCCAGCACAGTTTGGTGTTAACTGTGCCAGGTTTAGTAGATTTGTTCTGTGCTGTGCTGGGCATAGCCCCTACAGGACCAGAAAGAAAGAACCCAACCAGACTGGCTGTTCAGTCAAGCAACAGAAACGCATGTGCAGTTCAGTCAGATTTGATCAATAGGACACAGCAGTGGTCATCAATCCCAGATATAGTGTCCCAACGATCTGCTCAGGTCTGTGCCTTCCATACTCTTACATGCTTGGCTTAGCTGATGAAGGAGTTGATGGCCAGTTGATGAGTGAAACGCATGGCCGATGCATGGGATCCTCAACAATGGGATGGAGAACCACTGGGATATAGATTTGGCAGCTTGGTATCTAAGTGGTTCATGGAGGCTCAGTAGCCCTCTTCTACAAACGTGGAATGGGTTCTGTTCCAGTTTGCGCACCTAATTTTGAACCATTTAAGAATAAATGGGTTCAGAAGCTGAAACATTCGTTCCCAACTGGAACCAAAGAATAGTTGGTTCTTTAGCATGAACCATGACGTGACCTGTGGGTGTGTCAGTTGTTGAGGGCAGAGAAGGCAACAATGGCGACACCCAGTGGTCTGCTGAAGAACGTCTTCTACGTCTTCTTATCTCCAGTAGTTGATCTGTGCTGCTTTCTGGATATAAACAAACATCTGGAATACCAGCTCAAACGCTCGCAGGTAATCTATATGCTCCGCCATCTTGGTACTACTGTTTACCACCGCTGTGCAGCGCCCTCTGTTGACTTGGATGACATATCATTTGATGTTTCTTGATTCCAATAAATACTGGTGCAAACGCAGACTGGTTCCCTGGATAGTACAAATGTTCTAAGAAGCCTAAACGGAACCAGTTCAAGAACCAGGGTTCTTTTGGTCCCGTCAGTGATGCTGAAGAGGACCTGCTTTTGCTTCCGTGAAGAACTTTTCAGTGCCTGATTCTTTAAAGACATGAGGTGCGCAAACAAAAGAACCTGTTCAAAGTTTAGAGAACTGCCACATAATGCTCAGTGGTTCTATACCAGTTGAGGGTACAATCTTAAATCTTACAGATCCAATCAAACTTATTTAACCCCCATTGCAAATTAGGTCTATTAGCACAATGTACACGCTTTCTGCTGTTTGCAATAAACTACTCAAATGAGAATTATTTAAATAGCTTAACACAACTAATATAATAACGAGTGGTTTCTCTGGATCCAAAACAAAGTGCCGCTCTGTAAGATGGCTGCAGTCCCAGAATTATTCAACCCCTTTCATGACAAGTGTCTTTAGCACTTAGAAGAGCACCCTTTTGCTGTTCTGACCTGCTGCAAATGTGATGCACAGCCAGACTTCTGGCAGGAGTTCCTGAGGAGTCTTTCCTCATGGTCAATGGCCTCAAGTTCACTAATATTGGTTTTGGAAAATGGATTTGCACGCTGCAACCGCTGTCTTCAAATCCCACCAAAGATTTTCTATAGGGTTCACATCAGGCGAGTGTGATGGTCACTCCAGAATCTTCCAGGACATCTTCTGAAATCATTTTCTCCTAGGACATTTTTTCTCCTAGGAGTTCTTAATTATCTTGTCAAACTTAGGGTCAAACATTTGATATTTTGATGGTAAACTTAAGGGTGCTTCAGTGTGTTTAATAACCATCCATTCTGATGACATATTTGGTAAGTGTAGCTTATTCCTTGAGTAACGTTTTGTGCATCTGTGTTGATGAAACAGCCCATAAAATCTAGCTGCTTGTTTCGTGCTTGGATTTTTCAAGGCTGTAGACTCAATATTCGCTGTTCGCTGTTGTCCTAACTTCCGACAAACTCCTTGTGATCTCTTCCCTGATTTTTTCGTCCAGCTTTTAAGACGACTGCAGTCCCAGAATTATTTCAATCCTTTAGACCCTTTCGCACCATTAGTTTTTCAGGGGGTTCAGGTCAGGCAACTGTGATCTGTGATCAGAATCTATCAGGACTGTTTCTGAAACCAAGGCTTGGTGGACTTTAAGGTATGCTTGGAATTGTTGTCCCTTTTGGAAAGTCCAATGGTGTACAAGCTTCAGCTTCCTTACAGAAGACATGGTATTTTCTCTTTGGAGTTCTTAATTTCTCTGTCCACTGTAGGGTCACATATTTGATATTTTGATGGTCAACTCACAGATGCTTGAGTTTAATAATCAGTCTGAGAACAGTAGAACTGCAGCTTGTTTCTTGCTCGGATTTGGATTTTCAAAGGCTATAGATTTAATGTTCACTGTTGACAAGGGAATTCAATCTTCTTTGGGAAGTGTTCCAGTTTTTCCGACCTTCCGACAAGCTCCTTGTCATCTCTTCCCTGATTTTTTTGGTCCAGTTTTTAAGACGACTGCAGTTAGAGAATTATTCAACTCCTTCATAGCAAGCCTCTTTAGACCCTTTCGCGCCAATGGTTTTTCAGGGGGTTCAAGTCCAGCAACTGTGATCTGTGACCAGAATCTCTCAGGACTTTTTCTGAAAGCAAGGCTTGGTGGACTTTAAGGTATGCTTGGAATCGTTGTCCCTTTTGGAACGTCCAGTGGTATTTTGATGGTCAACTCACAGATGCTTGAGTTTAATAATCAGTCTGAGAACAGTAGAACTGCTGCTTGTTTCTTGCTTGGATTTGGATTTGGAGTTTTAAAGGCTGTAGGTTCGATGTTCACTGTTGTCAAGGGAATTCAGTTTTCCTTTGGAAGTGTTCCAGTTTTTCCTACCCTCCGACAAACTCCTCGTCATCTCTTTCTAGATCTCCTTTGACATCTGTAAGTGAGGTCAACCAAACGAACAATCAATCAAAAAAACAATCCGTTAGACTATTTGATGGCTCCATAGAGTCACTGAAGGGGTGTCACTCAAGAGGTTCCTAATTCTCATTGCTCTCAGTAGTTGATTTCCCGGGAATAAATAAAACTGTCCCGTCTCACATTTTGGGATGGCGCACTTTTTGTTTTGTTGTCACAACTTGGTGGCAGGGATTTGATCAATGGAATAAAATCACTTTCTGTTCAATGGTAAAGTCAATTCAATAGATTGGTCCTGTCTTTTATCTGTTCTGGTAAGAGCTGATGCTTTGATCGCTTAGACACTCCCGACAACAGTGTCATCTCAGATCTTTGATGTAAAATCCGATGTTGGATATGGTGGGTTTTTCAAGGAGTATTTCTTGTTAGTAACCAATGAGTGCTCGACATCTAAAAGTGTTGTCTTCTTAATTTCTTAATACATACAAAGTTACTGCAAAGCATTAATAATGTCTCTGATTCCTCACAAATGCTTTTGTGGACAAGGGCTGCCAAGTGAAGTCCCAAGGTTGGCATGTATACCCATAGATTAAGCTCACTTCTGGACCAAAAATTCCTAATCCCCTCTACTGGACAATCGCAGGTTAGCATTCTCTCTTCTGTAACTCATCCAGTTCATGTCTGGAAGGACTTGGCGGAGTTTGATGGCTTGAGTCTGGATGTGTCATGGTAGGGAAAGCAAAGCTCTGCAGTTGCTGGATGCTCCAGGAGTTTCAGGCACTTTTCCCGGTGGTTGGGAAAGTCTGAGATTTCTGGTCCTATTGGCCTGCCCTGAAGTTAACACAATGAATTCACCTCCTTGTATCTACACTCGCTGTCCATTATATCAGCTCCACTGACCACATAGGAGCACTCTGTAGTTCTATACTTCTAGACTGTAGTCCATCTGTTTCTCTGTGTACTTCATTACCCTGTTCTTCAATGGTCAGGACCCCCACAGGACCACCACAGAGCAGGTGGATCATTCTCAGCACTGCAGTGACACTGACGTGGTGGTGGTGTGTTAGTGTGTGTGGTGCTGGTGTGAGTGGATCAGACACAGCAGTGCTGCTGGAGTGTTTAAACACTGTGTCCACTCACTGTCCACTCTATTAGACACTCCTACCTTGCTGGTCCACCTTGTAGATGTACAGTCAGAGACGATAGCTCATCTGCTGCTGCACAGTGCAGTGTTGGTCATCCTCTAGTCCTTCATCAGTGGTCACAGGACGCCATCCAAAGGATGCTGCCCACAGGACACTGCCCACAGGACACTGTTGGCTCCCGGATTGTTTTGGTTGCTGGACGATTCTCCGCAATGCTGAGAAAGATCCACCACCCACATAATACCTTCTCTGTAAGGGTCCTGTGGGGGTCCTGACCAGGAACAAAAATGGAAACCAGTAACCAATGTAATGAATTTTGCTAAGAACAAAACAGAATACCGGAAACATAATCATCTGCATTATTCTGGAAATGCTACCATGAATTCCCTGCTACCGGTCCATTTCCCCACCCTGTGTAGCCATGCGTTATTAATTATTCATATACATGAGATTATTTAAACATGACCTATAGGTAAGCAACAGCTCCAGCTGTACCTTGCAGACCTCAGCTCCAGCTCTCCTGGGTTTAGTTAAGGAGGTCAAGTCTGCGAGTGTTCCGTGTAGAGTGTCTTTGCCTGTGTGAGTGACGGGCCAAGAGCAGAACAGATGTTTAACCAGCTTGTCTGAGGCTGTGCAGTTGGAAGACCTTGTTGGAAGACATGTTCTCCACCATGTTCTCACGTTCTCTGACACTGCCACCCTCGACATTAGGTAATAGTCCTTTCTGCCTTGTGTGAATTCTCCCGTGTGTTCTCTCCCTCTCCCCAGACTTTTTTCTCTTTGTCTCTTCATTTATATTATTGCTTTCATGGAGTCTTCTTAATAAAGACTTCCTGCCCATATGCTCTGGAGACTTCCAGTGAACGGTGGTACATAATAATATGTCCACTGAAAGCTTTGTTTTGTTTGGAACTCAAGGCAATAGCACGGCAGAGGGATACACGGCTTCTCCCTTACCCGAACTGGCATCAGAAGCTAGGCCTTGGGTCTGAGTCTGAGGCCAATGAACTACGAGGCTCATGTAGGTAAGAATTTAAGTTCATGGCCCACCAATTATCATGATGCTTACTGCATGCCTACTTGCCTAAAACCAAGCTGTTCAGGAATCTCTAATAAAGACGTGGGCAGAAGTGGGCAGAGGGAGGTCTGTCCAACCACCCATAGAGAAAGGACAACTGTGCTCTGTTAGGACTATTTCACACTTGTCCCAAATACTTGACTCAACACCCAGGACCAATTCTGGGCTCATTTGGGAAAGGGGCTCAAGAATTAAACCCAAACCATGGTTCAACGGCACAATTCCATATGTCACAAAGACTGCAAGCGGGCTTCCGAGCTGGTAGGCACTAGCTTTATCCGTTTCCTGCTTTCTGCTGTTTTCCACTGATACAGTAACATCCTTCCCCCACCTTCACACAACCTGAAAAAGAAGGCAATGCACCAAATCAAAGCAGTCAGGTTAAGCCAGGAGTGGACAGCTTTCTCACGCACAGCTGGAAGCGAACGCTAAATCACCTATTCCAGCAGGACTGGAGATCAGTTCTCTGGACCGCTCCGGGCCTTTAAAACAGCTTTCACACTTGACCAAACATACCAAACTCACTGAGCAAGCGGTGCTGGGTCTGGAAAGCTCGTACACTAACAGTTATGGACGGGCTGTGGTATCGCTAAGGGTTGAACCTACGATCCCCTTACAACAGGCACAGCGCTCTTAGAGTTTGACAGTAACTCAGTAAGTGTAATGTGTTAGTGCACAGTAAGTAGCGTGTCGGTGTACGGTAACTCGGTAAGTGTAATGCGTTAGTGTACTGTAAGTAGCGTGTCCGTGTACAGTAACTCGGTAAGTGTAATGTGTTAGTGTACTGTAAGTAGCGTATGGGTGTACAGTAACTCGGTAAGTGTAATGTGTTAGTGTACTGTAAGTAGCGTGTCGGTGTACAGTAACTCGGTAAGTGTAATGTGTTAGTGTGCTGTAAGTAGCGTATGGGTGTACAGTAACTCGGTAAGTGTAATGTGTTAGTGTACTGTAAGTAGCGTGTTTGTGTACAGTAACTCGGTAAGTGTTAAGCGTTAGTGTACTGTAAGTAGCGTGTCGGTGTACAGTAACTCAGTAAGTGTAATGTGTTGGTGTGCTGTAAGTAGCGTGTCGGTGTACAGTAACTCAGTAAGTGTAATGTGTTGGTGTGCTGTAAGTAGTGTGTCGGTGTACAGTAACTCGGTAAGTGTTAATCATTAGTGTACTGTAAGTAGTACAGTAGTAACTCACATGCTTTGTGTACTTCGTCCCTCTTTTTGAAGTTCACAGTACTTTGGCAAAGTTCCTGATTGGTTGACTGGACATTGTCATCTCTAACTGGCCGGAGTTATGAGTCTGAGCCTAACCTGTGGGGAGAGATCAGATATGAAACCGATAACGCCATGTTTTGAGAAAGCGGACATCATTCAGGTTTTGACCTGCAGGCACAATATGATGTTTATCATTATTAGGATCAGTTATGCCACCTTTCATCACAGTATGCTTTTCTGAGTTCTTAAAGAAACTGGCCAACTGCATGTTTCATTACGGAGAGAGTCGTTTTATTGGTTTAGTCCAGCTCCATATACGAAATGTCAAAAATGATTGTTTTTTCAACTGTTTGTTTTCTTTTTCTCAGTTCTAACTACATAATAATAAACAGTGTGATTTGTGTTGTGCATCGTGAAATTGCCTCGAACTGTGCACCAATGGGCCAAAGCATTGCCTCATATGCTGTTGGTCCTCCGAGTGCTGCCAAAACACAGCTGAGGCATGGACTACATGAAACCTTGCCTAGAGCAACTCCCTCACACTCCCTCCATCAGCCTACCTTGTCTCCTATGCAGCTCCTTATGCATTGAGGTGCGGTGATCTGTGTGTCAGTCTGACACATTCCTCTCGTAACCTTCATTAAATATTTCTGTTTGTCACGGTAGCCCTTCTGTCGGTTTCCACCAGAGGGGACGGCCTTGGGTGCCCAACACCCTGTTACTTGGCTCATGAATTGTCCCCCCTTGGACCACTGTCAGGAGGTACTCAACACTGCTGATGGGTGTCCCCACAAGCCTTGCCATTTGGGAGCATCTCCAAAACGAGTCATCTGGCCATGATGACTTGGACCTTTATCAAGGGTGCTCAGGACTTCATGCTTGCCCATTTGTCCAACACATCGTTTTTGGGAACCATTTGATATATCCCAGAGCTTCTCATGTGGAAACTGCTGGGTTCATACACCACCTTCCAAACAAGAGGGGATAACATATCAAGCCATCCCTGTTGTAGGAAACAAGGAAATGCACAGTGCCTTCTTCTCTTCCTCCTCCTCCTCCTCCTCTTCCTCCTCCTCCTCCTTCTGCACTACTTACCAGTCTTGAAGGACTTTGCAGGTTTATCAGACTTCCTCCCTTTCCTCTTGGACTGATTCCACTCATACAGCGCTACAGCGCTCACTATCGCCTCTTCAGGTACAAAGTGGTATTTCAAGGCAGGCTGGTTAGCATGCTAACCTCAGTAGATATCCCTTCAACAGGATCCATAGATAACTTTGGCACATTGTCAAAACTGCTAAATAAGGACTTTTAAAGTCAGTGTTAATGGGAAAGTCAGACCTTCCTTCCGTAGCTTGATGGACCAGTGAATGAAACACGTTATCCCTGAGCTAGCTGAGTGATGATAGGTGCGGGGGTGTTGGGACACAGAGGTGAAATGATAAGATATTATTGGTTATATTAATACTTTTCCCCGCCCACAGGTGCGCAGTGATGTCATCAAAAGAATCGAAATATGCCGCATGGCAAAAGTCACATTTTAATGGGGGATTATGAGAAGATGTGAAGGTAGTCGGCTTAATTTGAGCAGGGACGTGAACTAACAAGGCAAAAAAGGTCAGTTGTGATTTGAAGTCTCTCTCTCTCTCTCTCTCTCTCTGTCAGACAGAGGTGTGGGGGGCATTAATAATGCAGTGATGGTGGGCTGCTGACAGTTGAGCGAGAGAAAGAGAGAGAGGGAGAGAGCTGGAGAAGGAGTGAGGGACAGATGGAAAGGGAACACTAGTACTTCATGGTGCTGCATAAAGTGGGCATTACGTGCCTATACTGTGTTCCTTCTGCAAATCCCTGCTCATTAATAGTGAATCGCTCCCCTCCTGACCTCACACTGAAAAGCCCCCAGATGCCTGGTACTGAACTGTAGGCCTCTACAGAACATCCCAGCTAAAATGCATTATTCAACATTCCTTCCAGTGAAGTGCGTTTGGGGGATTTAACCCCATGTACCCACAAACACAACCGAACAAGCCAGCAGACCTAAGAATGGAACCTATGGTAAATATTACCAATAAACTTCTGTGCTGTTGGTTTATAAGAGTTAAGTTCACCAAACAAAGGTGGTGGTAGTAACTTCAGGCTCCTGCAGATGGTGCTGCATGAGGATGATGGGGCTATAAATCCCTGTGGGGTGTGAGTGACGGGATCCATAGACTGGGAAGAGGTGCTACAGTGCAGTGAATGTCTCGTTCCATGTGTGGAAAATGGCTCCAAAGCAGATGTTAATGATTGGCTAAAAGGAGTGACTGCATTTGGGCGTGCCAAAGACCATAGTGTGAAGGAAGTAGCTGAATCTGCAGGTGTATGGAAGCGTATGGTCATACGGGTCTACCAGCAGTGGCTAAAATCCCAGCCTACAGGGAATTCTCCTTGGA
This sequence comes from Semaprochilodus insignis, assembly GCA_034552555.1. Lineage (NCBI taxonomy): Eukaryota > Metazoa > Chordata > Actinopteri > Characiformes > Prochilodontidae > Semaprochilodus > Semaprochilodus insignis. The sequence goes on from CM067488.1 coordinate 30,272,053, forward strand.
ATTGTGCCAGGGAAGGCATCCACCAAATCTGGCCCAACTGACCAATTCTTTGATGTAAGAGTGTCTGAACATTGATGTGGCCTACATCCAGAAACTTGTCCAGTACATGCCAAATCCAATCACAGCTGTTATTGGAGGTCATGGAGGTATTACACGCTATTAGGTACCATGTATTGACTTACACTATGAGTGGGTCCCACCAGTCTGTGAGGTTCCACTGTAGATTTGCACTGTAGACCGTCAGGCTGAACACTGGGAACCTGTTGGATGTTCTTTATTATGGATCTGATTATCTCTGAACATCAGTTGAGTGACATACATACAGTATAACTGGCATTTTTTGAAGAGCATTTATTTGTATAAACTTTTTATTTTCTTAATTTTTTTGGTTGCTAAGCAATGAATGTCTTGTATTCCTCACTAATGTACAGTATATCTTCTATTGATTCTGGATCAGCTAAGAGAGCTTCCTAATCTGCGAGGCCAATTAGGTGCCACTTATGTATTCTTCTCATGTTGGGTCACTGTAAGACAATCATATGTTAAAAGCAATTGTTTCTTCCATACAAAACTATAATCTAATCTAAATATGAATAAATATTGTGAATATGAATAAATAATGTGCTTACAAACTATAACATCACCTGACTTGAAGCACTCACTGATGGCACTTTAAATGTTTTTATAACTGCTAATGTGTGTTTATAATTATGCACAGGTCGTTATCCATGTCAAAGGTATTATAATGAATTGTGACTCTTGTGTTACTACATGTTTATTGAACATTAATATGAGGTGTAAAAATAGGTGTAGAAATAAATTACAAAGAATTATAGGCATATTTATACACTTATAAACATGCTTTATAAACATGTAGTGGTGTTACTACTTGTGTTACTACATGCTTATGAACCATTATTAAAGTGAATGAATAGGTATATAAGTAAGTTAGCATATTTATACACTTTGATGCTACTTTATTAATATGGAGTAACACAATGGTCTCTATTCATTAGAATACCATATGAATGTTTCATGACCTATTCATAATTATAAACATGTTAACACTTATAAACACATATTAAAAGTGTATAAAAATAACTCTTTGTAACTTGGTAGCATTAAATAAAGCATATTCATACACTTTAAAGCTGCGTACAAGGTGTTATTACCAAGTTACAAAGAGTTATAAGCACATTTATAATGAGTTATGGATTTGGCCTTCATAGAAAGCATTGCTGAATACGTTTTTTTTTAAAGACTACACTACCAGTCAAAAGTTTAGGTACACCCATCTAAACAGATGTTGTTGGTGATCTTCAAGACTCTACAGTCTTACACTTAACAGCTCCAACTGATGAGAGTCTGAACCAGTACATACCCTGATATACCACATATACTCTTAATGTACCACAGTATGATATTTCTCCATATCTCCACCTCTAATATATATTTAGTGGTGTAAACACTTTGATCTCTTTTTCTGCACAGTGTAAAAGCTCTAGTTCTCCTTTCAGTTTAGTGAATATTCATGATGGACAGACCGATAGAATTGCTCCAAACCTGCTGAAATAAACCTTGTTCTATCAGCTCCACTGCAGGTTAAGAAAGCTGGTTCCTCCTGTAAAGGTCCATTTTTGGAGGTGTTTAAGGTGGACTGTATAATTCCATGAGTGCTGTTTCATAGTTTGATGTCTTCACTTTTATTCTTTATTAAAGCTTTAAGATAAACAGAAGGAGAACCTGCTATGAGTAGCCGCCTCTATACTTTTGACTAGTAGTGCGTTTTGCTTTATAATGTTCTAAATGTACAAGAACCTGTCGAATAAAAGAATGAATGTGTTTACATGCACTTAATAATCTGATCATAATCATGTAAAACATCATTTCTGCAATCATGAGTGGTCATGTAAACAGCATAGTCCAGTTTCTTATATTGGATTAAGCCCCAGAAATGAAATTCAATAAAGGGAGCTAGTAATCAGGTTTCTCAGCGCATGTGACCCTTACTCTGATTTCTTTCGTCTTCTTCATACTGCAGTATTGGAAGTGAAGCAAGCAGTGGTTAGCACAGTAAGCACGAGGTGGCAACAAATCACTTTCGGAGCAAAGCTGAAGCTACATGCTTGATGAAAGAAAGATTTAGGTACTCTACTAGATGATGTCTGTTACCACTAAAGTGACTCAGTGTTTAGATAAAGCTGTAGTATGAAGTTGTCTTCTGTGAGTTCATTGGCCGGTTCCAAAGCAGAAATCTGATTACTGCCTGACTCATGAAGACCCAGAGTTTCCCATTATCTGTTTACCCAAGTGGATGTAAACATGGGGAACTACGGTGGCCGTGAAGTACAAAACAAATTCAACAAATTTCAGAAAACAAAATTACAAAAATAAAAACAAATTCGCAAATTTAAAAAATGACATTCAAGAAAACAAAATTACAAGATGTGAAACACTTTTACCCGTACCGAAACAATTTTACAAACTGCGAATTCTGACGGAAAGGGCGGGTCTAACACACCGGAAGTGCTTGTTGCGGACTCTTGTCAATCGAGCTGTTTCACGTTGGTAGAGTGAGCAGAGTTTGGGATGGTCACAACGCTAAAGCATGTTTTGTCCATTTTGTGGCACGTGTTTTAGCCAGCTGGCATGCTTTTGTTTTTCCTGTGGAAGGTCTTTAGAGTTTTTAAAAGAGCAGACGGAAGAAAGAGGTGAACAGCCGACGTCTAAACCGCTTGGAGTTGATTATAAACCACTGGTTATCCACTACAGCTAGCATTACAGCCCACTTACCTTTGTTAGCATTTCCAACTCCAAGTTGTTTAGATGTCGCCTGTTCGCCAGATTACTGACAAAATCAGAGTTTCTGCAGCCTCGGATAATTAAGTGCATATTAATGGACTCAATGTCTCGTGCGTTAGGAAGTGCCTTCATAACCATTTCATGTAATAGCTTTCTGTGAGGGAGCTTTTAGAGATTGACATCTGGTTCTTATCCCCACCAATGCAACTCTGACTCAATCAGTTTCTCGGAGCGCTTCACAGCGAACCACTCTGGATGACTTTGTTTACATCTCAAATGTTTAATTATGCGTAAATAAAAAAAAACGAAACAATGGATTTTTCATTGAACACCCCCCTAGCAAAGGCAGCACTCTCTGCGCACTTAACACTAACACTCCTTTACTTCAGCACTGCCAGTCACTCCAGCATCATGCCATGCTGACCGTAAAGACAGGACTTCAACTGGCTATTGACCACCCTGCTGTCCTCCACACTGGGTTATGTGTTTAGGGACAGTAGGGGTGAAGACACAGCTGACAGAAAACAGCAGGAAAAGACCGAACAGAAAAAAGAAAGTAAATGAAGAGTGTCTGTGCTAGCACATGTTTGTGTGTACCAACAGCAGTAGACCAAAGAAATCATGGCTTTGTGGCACTATTTCAACCATATGACATAATTTATTACATGTATATTTCATTTATATAGTCAAAAATGAGCCAAACAATTCAGAAATGTCCCCTCAATTTATGACCTGTAAAACAGTGGCCCAGCACTGCTGACCGAAGGCCTGTTAAAGTAAACTGAATTACACTATGTGGCCAAAAGTATGTGGACATGCGACTATCACGCCAACAGTATATATAAGCGTGTAGGACATTCCATTCTAAGAACCATGGACTTTAACATGGAGCTGCCCTTCCTTTTTTGCAGCGACAGCAGCCTCCACCTTCTTTGGAAGGCTTTCCACAAGATTTTGGAGTCTTTCCGTAGGTGCTTTCCACCACTCCAGCCACCGCTTGCCATTGCACATAGGCTTGTTTGCAGCTGCTTGGCCATGGGAGCCTCATTTCATGGCTTTCTGAAAGGCATGAAAGGCAAAAGTGATGGAAAATGATATTTAATCTTCTATAAGATGTGCAGTTTGAAGGATGACAATTTTTAAACAACTAAGGAGTACTTGGCGTAGAGCCCGTCCTGGGCCCAGGTCTTGAAGCATTCGGACCCTCGCAGATCCTGCTGGATAAGGACGGCAGGACCAGGGCCAAACTGGTGGCGGGGTGGTACGAAGGAGGAGAACATAGAAACATCGGCACCTGAAAGCGGCAAAACATGAGCGTACATCCCTTTAGAGACAGGTGGTGCATTGTGATTGGCCAGAGTAGTGAATGAATGAGTGACGTAGCATTGGAGTCTTCTTCCTGGGAGTGCTAAAGCTCTCATTTGTTGTGTTGATGTTGAGTCCACAGGCAGTTTGGAACTCTGTAGGGAGTTATCCAATAGAGGGCAGCTATTTAGTATGTGCCACACACTTCAGCTTTTGGCACTGTTGGCGTACCACTTTGCCCAACTAGATGCTTCTGTTTCACAGTAATAGCACTTACAGTTGTCTAGGGCAGATCTAGCAGTGCAGAAAGGAGTCATCATATTACAGTAGCATGTTTAAAGTCAATGAGCTCTTCAGTATGACCCATTCTACTGCTGGTGTTTGGCTATGGAGATTGCATCTTAATTTTAAACTCATGTTTGGCTGAAGCACCTGAGCTCAGTTATCTTGGAAGGTGTATCCACATGCTTTTGGCCTTATAGTGTATGTAGGACGTCTTAATCTGGATCAATTTGGTGCCATCTGATAAAATGAATGTGCTCAGATCAGATATGGGAAGAAATTATCATCAGGATATGACATTATTATCTATCCATATTATCACTACCTGCTCAGAACAGTCTGTTGTTTGGAAGCGGTGATACCAATATAGCGATGGGATTGAATTCAATTGAAAGAGACAGAAAGTGTGTGTGTGCGTGTGTGTGTGTGTGTGCGCGCAAGTGTGTGTGTGTCAGGAACTCCACCTGACTTCTGTGTCAGTGATATAATTATCTCTCTCCCCGGAGAGAGGGAGTGTTAACAGTTAAAGTCGGAAGCAGACAAGACAAGTGTACGACCTGCGCAGGTTGGAGGGCTTCTAATTGAAGAGGCTGTGCACAATGGATGTATAAGCTCCTCTCTGCTCGTCTGAAGCAGGCGGGAATCTATAGGTGTCAAGAGAAGCTGCTATCACCAAGCTAGCCTAGGAGTCAAGGAGGAAGGCAACACAGTGGAATGTCTTGCATATTTAAAGGAATGCATAGTTAACTAGAAGCAAACCAGAAACGTTAACCAGATGTGAACCCTCCCAAAAGAGTCACCGGAAGCTGTAATCGTTAGCCAAAAGACTGCTGCTGTCACAGGCCAAGCTCAATGAGTGTAGGGATCATACTGGACAACTCCGAGTCTGCAGACAGAGTGCATAGGCAAAGGGAAAGATAATCACATGGACCAGCACTGAGGGTACTGTGATTGAAAAATTTGTCACGCTTCTATGCAGAGCACTCATAATCATACCTGACAAGTTCTAGGTTCATTGGAATCGAGTGTGGTAATTATACTGGACAGTTTCTGAGTTTACTGACCAAGAGTAATAATCATTCTGGACAAGCTTTGAGGTTATTGTCCAGGAATAGTAATCACTTTGGACAAGCTCTGAGATTACTGACCAAGAGGATTGTAATTGCACTGGATAACCTTTGGGTTGATTGCAGCTGTGCCCAATAATCATAAAGACTAAGCTCTGAGTTAACTGACCAGGAACATTAATCGTACTGGATAAGTCCTGAGTTCAGTGGTGATGAGTAGTTATCATACCAGACAAGTCCTGAGTTCAGTGGTGATGAGTACTTATCATACCAGACAAGTCCTGAGTTCAGTGCTCATAAGTAGTAATCATATTGGAGTTCTGAGTTCATTGACCTAACAATAATAAGTAACAATAATTCTGAACAAGTTTAAGTTGAGCATTGTACTGGAAAACCTTTGCATTCATTGCAACTGTGTCTAATAATCATATGGAACAACCAATGAGTTAATTGATCAGAAGCAGCACTCATACTGGGCAAGCTTTGAGTTCAGTGAATAAGAGTAGTAATCACCCTTGACAAGTTGGGAGTTCATTGACCAAGAGCAGTAACCATACTGGACACATCCTGAATTTATTAAGGAAGAGCAGTAATCGTACTGGACAGCCTCAGTTCAGTGAATAAAAGTATAATCATACTTTACAGGTCCTGAAGTCATTGACCAAAAGTAGTGCTTATTCGGGACATTGGGTTCATTGACCACAAATAGTTATTATACTGAACAAGTCATTAGTTCAGTGACCAAGAGTAGTAATCATATTAAACAAGTTCTGATTTCACTGACAAAGAGTAGTAATTATAGGGGACATGCTCTGAGTTCAGTGACTAAGAGTAGTAGTGATCCTACACAAGTCCTGAGTTCAGTGACCAAGAGCAGTAGTGATCCTACACAAGTCCTGAGTTCAGTGACCAAGAGTAGTAGTGATCCTACACAAGTCCTGAGTTCAGTGACCACGAGCAGTAGTGTTCTTAAACAAGTCCTGAGTTTATTGACCAACAGTAATAATCATACCGGACATGTCATTAATTAGTTGATTGACCAAGAATGGCAATCATATTGACCAAGCTCTGATTTCTTTGACAGTAAACTGACCAAGGGTACTAATTGTATTGGACAAGCTCTAAGTTCAGTGATCAAGAGTAGTAATCATGCTGGACAAGTCCTGAGTTCGTTGACCAGGAGTAGTAGTCATATTGGACATGCTCTGAGGTCATTGACTAAGAGTAGCAATCATACTACACAGGTCCTGAGTGTGTTGACCAACGGTATTTTGTATTTGCACTGGCTAACCTTTGAATTCACTGCAACTGTGGCATCATACTGGAACAACTTAATAAAATAAAAATGCATCTTGCAGTTTGCAGTTGAGCAGAGGAGCCATATCGATCTAGTACTGAGATTGTTGGCACGCCTGGATGAGCATCGAGTATATTGAATTATTGAGCATAGCAATCATACTGGACTAGCTCTGAGTTTATTGATTGGACAGAACGTAATCGTACCAGACTGTGAGTTTGTCGAAAGGCAGAGAAAACCTGCTTCTTGTGCCCGTATTGCTTTGGTGATTGCCATTTGCAGCCGTCTTATAAATATTTAAGGAATCAGCCGCTTCGCTGATTGTTATTAAGTCTGAATGTGAATTAGAAGCCACTGTCAATAACTAATATTTGAGTCCCTTTGTTAGCTAAGGCTACAAAGAAAGGCTTTGGGTTGTGTTATTCATGGGCTGATGCCAAAAGAGGCTGTTTTTTTTTTCACAGTAAAAAGACAAACGGTAGAAAGACGCGAGGTCGACACTGTCAGTCATCTTTTCAGCTCGCATTGTGTTTACTGTTGTTATTTAGTAAACGAGTAAACAACTCCAAAACAGCTCCCCTTGATAAAAATAGATAGCTCCAAAAGCACTTTTGGCACTATCTGCGTGGAAACCAGCGGGGCGGATTAAGATCATCTTTGAAGTGAAAATGGGAGTCACTCGCAATCCAGCTGCCGATCGCTGCGAGCCACCGAACAAACAGCAGCAGACAGAGGGGAAAAAAGAGGAGAGAAAAAACAAACAAACATCATGTTTCCCTTTTTTCCCCACAAAATAGCGCGTCTGTCTCAATCTCATATCAAACCAGAACACACCAAATTGGAAGTGTCACTGCGAATTGCATTGTTTTGCTTCTCTCTTAGCTTGTGTTATAGGGAGTGGAACGAGAAGTGAAGGCCCGGCGCCGCACGAGCAAACACACACTCCGCTCGCTGTTCACAAAGCGACAGATTACATAAGTGCAATGTCATATATATATACACCCATCAGCCATAACATTAAACCCACCTCCTTCTATCCACACTCAGTATCCACTCTATCAGCTCCACTGACCGTATAGGACACTCTGTAGTTGTACAGTTCCAGACTGTAGTCCATCTGTTTCTCTGTATACTGTATTACCCTGTTCTTCAATGGTCAGGACCCCCACAGGACCACCACAGAGCAGGTATTATGTGGGTGGTGGATCATTCTCAGCACTGCAGTGACACTGACGTGGTGGTGGTGTGTTAGTGTGTGTGGTGCTGGTGTGAGTGGATCAGACACAGCAGCAAGCACAAGGTAGGTGTTTCTAATAAAGTGGCCAGTTAGTGGAAGTAAAAGGTAGATGTTTCTAATAAAGTGGCCAGCTAGTGGAAGCATAAGGGAGGTGTTTCTAATAAGGTGGCCAGTTAGTGGAAGCACAAGGTCTGTGTTTCTAATAAAGTGGCCAGCTAGTGGAAGCACAAGGTAGGTGTTTCTAATAAAGTGGCCAGCTAGTGGAAGCACAAGGTAGGTGTTTCTAATAAAGTGGCCAGCTAATCGAATTGCAAGGTAGGTGTTTCTAATAAAGTGGCCAGCTAGTGGAAGCACAAGGTAGGTGTTTCTAATAAAGTGCCCAGCTAGTGGAAGCACAAGGTAGGTGTTTCTAATAAAGTGGCCAGCTAGTGGAAGCACAAGGTAGGTGTTTCTAATAAAGTGGCCAGCTAATCGAATCGCAAGGTAGGTGTTTCTAATAAAGTGGCCAGCTAGTGGAAGTAAAAGGTAGATGTTTCTAATAAAGTGGCCAGTTAGTGGAAGTAAAAGGTAGGTGTTTCTAATAAAGTGGCCAGCTAGTGGAAGTAAAAGGTAGGTGTTTCTAATAAAGTGGCCAGCTAGCAGAAACACAAGGTAGGTGTTTCTAATAAAGTGGCCAG